>CM023489.1:33353355-33705923 GCA_013339685.2 Hyalomma asiaticum
CTATCTCTCGACCTTGGTAACGTGTTTTGAGTACTTTTGCAGTTCTTAATGTATGTGATGACATCAGCTTTATGGAGCGTTCATTCTTAAGTCGATAAAAGTATCAAGATGCCTTTCCTACGTTGAGGAATTACAGGAATGGAATTGAACTCGGCCATTCCCGGAGTGGGAATGGGCTAAGTTTTTTTCATTCCGAGGAATTGAAAGGAATGGAATTGCGGCAAGTTCAAATTCCCTGGAATGGAACTGGAGTGGAATGGAGGCGCCCATTCCGCAACACTGGTGGATATTATTCGAGGCAGTAGCGGACCCAGGATTTCTCTCACGGGGAGGGGTGGGGGGTTAAAATTTTTACGAAGGGCATGCGATTACATAGTTGCGTGTGTCTGGAAGGGGAAGGGGAGAAAGAGAGAGCGCGGGCACCTTGCGCAATACGTCATTTCCTTGCTTCAGCTGGAGGAATCGTAAAGCAAATAAAATGCCAAATAATAGTAGCATCGATGACGAGGGTTATTTTTTCGCGTTTTGCAGTGACATTAGCGCCGCATTCTTCTGGGACATAGGAGCAGTGACGGAGGGGGAGGGGTGTTAGGTCGGACTCCGGGGGGGTGGGGGGGGGGGGTGTTGTAATTCCGTCAGAGGGCGTCTACTCAAATACATGTTTGCCTTTATTGCAACTATATAGGTAAATGCTGTTCTTAACACCGCTTTGGAATAAATGTTGACATGTGATATGGGTTTAATCAGAAATTTATACGACATCCCCCCCCTCCTACACCCCCCTAGCACCCCCGCAGGTGTGTCCGTCCTCCCCCTTACGTTCTGGTAACACCATGCATGCGTAACCAGAGATAAGCTCGTCCCATGAGATAAGTACGTCGCTGCTGTGTCGAAGAGTTGTAGACGGACTACATATGCAGCTACTGGAAATATTGATTGTGATGTATGCATCGCTATAGACAAACGACGGTGTATAACGCGACCTTGTGTAATGCGCTGGCTACATGCCTGAAACATTGAAGAGTTAAGAACACTGCGATGCAACGGAGACCGAACATAATCCGGTTTCGCGATTATGCACGGTCGAGAAAACAAAATTTTTTAACATGTACAATGGCCGGGATGCTTGTGACGTTGCGAAAGGGTTGCGTGATTGATAGCTGGGTGTAGCCATGGCCTCCCGCACTCAAATGGTGAGGATCATTGTAAATAAATAAATAAATAAATAAATAAATAAATAAATAAATAAATAAATAAATAGACCGTCAGCTATGAATACGTCTACATCACAAAGGACAACGGTGGATCTGTGACTTCAGAGTGAAAGCACGACAGGCCTCCTGGTGACTCAAGTTCCGTGCAGCGATATTTACTTCACCAGCGTATCACAAGTCACGTGGCTTCTATATACGAGCTGGAACATTAAAGAAACAGTGACTCAACCCCGTGAACAACTTGCACAACTGCACTCGATTTGAAAGCAGGTTTTACGACAGGATTTTCGATCAGAAACGTCGGGCGAGTGAAGAAGATAACATCGAATAAAACTGAGAAAGAACAAAAAAATGAAACAGGACTTGAATTCCTTCGTAATTGCTGTTTCGCTATTGGCTAGTCGCCTTCGCTAATACCACGCATAACAAGTAAGACAGGCTGCAATTTTTCTCTTGCGCCACCAACTATATAGCGTGCACAACCGTACCTAAGTCCTGCAGCCAGTTGACAATAATTTTACATAGCAGAGTCACTGAGAAGTGTTCACCCATGCATGCAGGGAGGGACACCACCAATGCGCATTCCATAGCTGCACGTACCGCTACGCTGCACACAATTCGCGGGACGCTGCACACTTTCGCAGGGGGCGGGCGCGGTGGTCGATACTTTGAGCGTGCGGAAGCAACGATCGTCTTAATCCTAGCTCGTACTACGCACATATGCATAACGGTTCCACAACGCGATCTACGTGCGCACTTTGTGTGCCCACGGGATTTGGCTGGATAACGGCTTGGCTATGTGCACGTGCTGTACGGGCTAGGGCTGATTAACGAAGCGCGCTGATAGGTTCGTGACGAGGACCTTCGAAAGCAAACGACGAGGCTGTCGCATGCTCTAATGAACGAAGCCTATGCCTGCGGTACTTAAGGGCGCCCCCCGTCATCGCGAAAGCAAACTCTCTACTGAAAGAACGTTCTTCAGCCTCGCCCCGCAAGCTTATAACTTTTCTTGATTTGCTTTATTAATTTGAGCGTCCGTCATAGTATACACGAGGCATCGACGAGCAGCGTTTTCTCAGACTCGAAGCCGAGATAATATGCGTTTCTCGTGAGGAGGTAAATGTTGGCTACATGGAGAGGAGTTTGCCGAGTTGTTCGGACGATAAGAACTGTAGCTATACGACTCCGATAACGAACGGCACGATCCAGATTGTTCGAAACAACGCAACGGTAGTGACGGATAAGGTAAATCCTAAGTAATGCTGCCCTTGAAATGAAAATGTCGCACTTTGCATGGTCGTTGTGAAGTGTGTAGTGAAAAAAAAAACAAAAAAAAACAACATTTCACGAATTTTATGCTAATTCCGTAATAAAAGTGGCGCCCCAAGCGGCCGCGGCAATAAGCCGCTTAGCTTAGGTATGAGGAAAGCGAGTAATGCGACGCGCTTGGCGCACGGCGCGTCGCCTTGACAAAGTATCAGATGAAAGCGATGAAGTGACAAGGACAAGGTTGACGACAGGACATGCGCTTCTCAAAGTGTGCAGACGGTATAATGCAATAAAATTCTGTCCAGCGCCGTAATGATAAATAACTGCCCCTGAGATGAAATGGTTCAATATCAGCTGTATTTGTTTCCTATGTAATACTCTGAACAGATAACAATAGAGGAAGAAGCGTCAGAGCGAATTACAGAAAGCCAGTGAGGCATGAAGAAGTACCTCTACCTACTCCGCCGGTGCATACCACAGCTATCTATATAGTGAATTACAGTAATAGGACCTTTCGTCGCAACATCTATTAAATCACGAATAAAGGTGCTGGTAAAAAATAAAGACGGCAGAAAGAGGGGCAGCAATATGCGGAAAATTATCAGCATAGAACAGCTTGTGAAGTGTGTATCAACATGTGAAGTGTGTAGCATGTGAAGTGTGTATCATATAGAGTAAGGATAGTCGTTCCAAACTTCTATATGCGTTAAGGTCACATTGTCTATTTTCCTTAATAGCAGGTGTAATCAGAGAGGACGGGATGAAACGTCATCGTCGCTCAGCGGATTAAGGACGACAATGCTTCGGTCCGGCACATTCGTCAGACTACTTGATTAAGCGCGCCTCCAAGTATAAATAAAACCTGAAAATGATTGGTTCGGATGACGAATGTAAAGTTAATGGAATAAGTTGTCTGTATCGTGCTTAAATTATTTAAACTCTGACAACCATGAATTAGACGGCAGATGATATGAATGCACATATATGCAACGGGGCTAGCCAATCGCTGTCATGATCATGGGCTCTTCGGTTTTACTAAACGTAGTCTTCTCTATGAATTCGTTCAACGTCTACATGTCTTTTGTATGCGAAAGTTTATTTGTAATACTTATTGTGGTGCACTTCGTATGTATTCAACTTCACGTATTATACAGCTGAATAAAGGCGTTTATTCGCTCAACGAGACGCTCTGAATATGGGGGAGGCCAATGCCCTTGGAAAGCGCATGAATTGTTTATTCGTCTGGCTGTTGAAGGCGCCATGGCAATATAGAGAAATGCGAATACGCGAAACGTTGTGCAGTGCACACACACACACACACAAACACACACACACACACACACACACACACACACACACAACACACACACACACACACACACACACACACACACAACACACACACACACAAACACTTACCGTTTAGGCATCGATATCGCACCACCAGCGAGCCCTCTCCTCTGCAACGCCGCTCGGCCTGGTCCCGGCTCAGGCTGAACAGGCAGTGCACCTCGCCTGAACACCTGCGTAGAATAAAGGCACCCACGTAGACACTTCGCAAACAGGCGCTGATGGACCAACAGTTATTGATAGTTATTCAACTGGGTGGAGAAGTGGACAGTAACCTAATTACATTTAGGCATTGGCGAAGTGGTAATGGCAGTAGTAGTAGTAGTAGTAGTAGTAGTAGTAGTAGTAGTAGTAGTAGTAGTAGTAGTAGTAGATGATGATGATGCTCTTGATAGTCGAAGCAGTGAAGCAGCATTCAACCCTCGGCTCTAGAGCACACTCATCTCTGGGCATGTTTCTGTATACACGGACTCGATGCGAGTGACCAACATCGACGATGATGGCACGACGTCGTGCAGCCACGATAGCGTTGATCCTGATCTTGCGATTCCTCCAAACGTGACAAGTACCCGCCGAAGCCATCGGGTTAACGGTGCCATACCAGTAGGTTGTTAGTTGAAAATTTGAAAGACAAAACTTATTTTTCTTTTTACGCGAACTAAACGCAACAGTACCTATACGAGACCGGCCACGACATGCATCCTTCACAGCCGCAGGGAAATGCTAATGCCTGCGGCTAATGCTAATCCTAATGCTAATGACTCACTTTGCAAATGCTAATGACTCACTTTGCTGTTATTCCCTGCGGCTTATCAACCGCAGGGAATGGACAGCAAAGTGAGTACTAAGAAAAGAGAGCGAATGTGAGAGACAATTTTGTTTACACCACCTTTTAGAGAAAAGGGCTGCGAGAAGGATAATGCGAGGGAAATTATCCTTCTCGCCGGAGGCTTCCTCTACCATCTCAGCCCACCTCAGGGTTGCCTCCTGAAACGAGAGGTTGTAGCTGCGCGTGGCAGCCTCCAACATCTCCTGACCACGCACCTAAAGATCTGCACGGGTTGGATGGGAACGCTTCTTGCAACGAACACTGTGCTGTAGGTCCACTTTGCTAGCACGGCCAAATTTACAGGCCGAGGAAGGGTATACTTCCGGATGAATTCCGTGACGTAAAAACTGGAACAGAGCAGGGGAAGAGGGAGGCTTTGAAATCATGAACAGGTCTTTGAAAACGATGCAGAAAAGGGACTTACCAGAGCCAACGTTTCGTCATGTGGACTTGACTTCGTCAGAACGTCGCTTGACGAAGACAAGTCCACTTGTGGAAACGTTGGCCCTAACGAAATTTCCTGCTCTTCATCGCTTTCAACGATTACCTTCATCTATGTAAAGAAGGATCGGGGTACAAGTCCGCAGGAGCACTGCTCCCACCGCAAGACCTATAGCTGATCCTTCCCCTCGCCGTTGTTACGTGCCAAACTTCACAGACATCAACAACAACAGCAAGGAACCGAGCCCACGCCTGATCGACAAGTGGGCATAACCAGTCCGGAGAGGGTGCACACGGGCTGGGGGAGGGAGAGTGGCACGGCGTCTTGTACGCGTACAGAGACCGCCGTTGTACACGCGGTTCCCGTCGCAGGTGATTCATAAACAACGGTGATTTAAGAGTTCGTTCCACCCGGCAGCACTTTAAGAGAAACTGCGTGACCGCCACACCCCTTTGCGCCTGCCCGTCCTGTGTAGGATGGATATAGCTATAGCTCTTGAGGGGCGGTGAACGGTTCGATTACACGCCAGCTATGCGCGGCATGCTCATACGTTCGTTGCCACTTCTCGCTCTTCTTCTTCTTCGCCGGGTATATACGAGCGATCATTAACCGCGGTAATAGGCGAGGTAGTGAAATCGCGCTATCGAGATCGCCGTGAAAGATAAGAACAAGCGCGAGCCGAAGATGGATGACGAACGTACAGATTGCTGTGGCCTGTGCAGCGCGTTGTCAGTTGGTCTTCGTGAGTTAGTCCAACGTGTTATACAAAAAAAGCCTAGGCACAAGCGAATGATAGTTATAATAAGTATTGCTGCGGTTTTTGCATGCGTAAGCCACGATGTCATTATGAGGCACGCCGTAGCGGAGGGCTCAGGAAATTTTTGACCACCGGGTGTTCTCTCACTGACATCGCCCAGCACACGGGTTTCTAGCACTAGAAATTTTTCTCTAAAAGTAGCCAGTATGTGACAGCTAATCATTTTTGTTGACTCAGTCTTGCTGTAACATGTAACGTCCCTCAATGGTCCGCTTCGGACCCTCTGATTTTCTTCATTTATGTGTATGACGTGTACATGTATATGACATGTGTGTATGACGTGTATATGACGTGTGTGATGGATTGTGTATATGATGTTCACTTGTGCATTTTTTCGGTGTTACGCATTTTCATAAACAACGACAACATTTCTTGCACTATTTAAAGGATAGTTTACCAAACCTGTAAAATTTTTTCTGCCAATTGTATTTCTGTATTTCTATATTTTTGTCATTTTTGTATTCTATGCTTTTTCCCATCCCTGCAATAATCCCTATTGGGATTGGCAGTATGTTTAAATAAAATAAATAAATAAAATAAATAAAATGATCTTCGCACTTGCCTTTCTTCACCGACTCTCCCGTTGTTTGCAGGCGACTGTATATATGATCTACCAGAACCAACACCGATCATCTTAATCTGCAACGAGATCTACACAGAATGCTTGGATGGCGCGGTAAATAGCTTCTGATAATTAATACAACTACTAAATGCAAAAGCACGAGAGTTTCTCTCCAATCTATATTACCCACTGTTCGCGCTTTTACTCCCTCGAAAACACTGCATAACAGACCATTGGCAATTATAAATATCTTGGTGTTCACATTTCTTCCAATCTCTCAAGGGATACGTACGTCAAATACGTAGCTAACAACCCGAATCGCGCACCCAATTATCTGCGTCATTTTTTCCCGACGCGTCATCTTCCCTGAAATTATTACTGTACATATAACCTCTGGTCCATTCTGAGTTATAGAGTGCACATGCGACACATGAGATCCCAATCGGGTCACCATCATTCAAGCACTTGGAGCCACTCATAATCGTGCTGCACGCTTCATCCTATGAAATTATCCAAGTATCCAAGTCATTCCACTGTCAAGTCCATGGAAAAAAAATTTAAGCTTTCCTGACCTTTCCTTACACCGAAAATCATCTCGCCCTCATGTTGTTGACAAGATATATCACTGTAGCGACGACTTGAGGAACGTCCTTTTTCGTAGGCCTCATTACATATCTGTAAGGACCGGTCATCGTTTTAAACTGGGTCTACCATCTTGTCACACGAAAGTAATAATAATGACTGATGGTGTTTTACGTGTCAAAACCAGCTACGATTGTGATGCAAGCTCAGTGATAGAGGACACAGGAGTAAACGCCCTTTTTTTCTTTTTAACTTGCACCTAAATCTAAATGCACGAGTGTTTGTTGCATTTGACCCCCATCGAAAGGCGGCCGCCGTGGAAGGGATGGTTACACAAAAAATTTGTCTAATGGCTCCATTTTTCCCCAAAACAAGCGTCGAATGTAACCATCATCACGGCTCAATTGTAAGCATCACCGATGAACACTCTTTCAAGATTTTCCCTCAAGGTGCCTTGTAACTATTTATTTTTCTTTTGTTGTTGTTTGCTTTGATTTGCAGCGAGTCCTCGCATTTTTTCCAATTCCTTTCTTTATTGCCTTCTTGCCCTGGAAGTATCCTTACTAAATAAATAAATAAATAGATTACAGAGGTTATAAAAATTAATTTATTCTTCAAGCAATGCGTCTTCCATAGTGCCTCGATACCTCTACAAATCACTAATCCATCAGCTTCTCCCGGCGTACCTGACTCACAGAGGCATGCCTGCAGTAATCTACTACGATTTCTTTTTGTTTACTTCCGTTTTCACATAATGGCTATTCGTTTATGCATGACAGCATAAACAGTTGTCGGAAAGCCTGCAATATAAAAATTTCCAAAGTACTGGCTTATGTGCACGGGCCCATTTTATGCCTATTCTCACACCGGTACTGTATGGGATACTATAGAACTCATTGCGTTGCGTAGTAAAATAACAAAGAAGAAGGAGAGAGAGAGAGAGAAACCAAGGCATATCCCACGTCTTCAAGGATCGTCCATAAACTGCCGTGACATCACGTCTCTTGCACGTTGCCTGTTTACACAGGGTGATCACGGGATACTGTACACTGGCTAAGGAAGATAAATGGCGTCAGCTCTCTGCGGACATGTTCACTGTCACAGTATTGATAATTGGCCTTTAGGGTACCAATTACATTTCGACAAATGACTGATTGACTGAGTGACTCTTACAGAGTGAGTGAGTGAGTGAGTGAGTGAGTGAGTGAGTGAGTGAGTGAGTGAGTGAGTGAGTGAGTGAGTGAGTGAGTGAGTGAGCGAACAAACGAACGTACTTTGAATGATGGAGAAAGCGATTTAAACCGCATTCATTAGTAGGCTGCCTTAGTCATTTCAACATCGTTAGTCGCCAGCCTCATTAAGCAAGCCTAATTAGACACATTCCTTAAAAGCCAAGGAGAAACGCAACCCAAGACGAACGACGGCGACATTACCGACCGCTCCGGTTACTAGACTAAACCTGCCTCACCCTGAATGCCACGCAATATCTCAGGTGTTGTGCAACAGACATCGTGATGGCCAGTGAGCTGCGTCATCTAAAGATTTTCGCTATCAGTTCTTCCCACTGCTCCTGCATGTATAAGTATACGCGAAATGGCACGCCTCAATGCCGTCATAGAACGGTGCAGGTTTCAGCGTGTATCTCACGACCGTTCGAGTTCCGCCTGTGAGTGAGGCGCTGTGTATTTGGATCCGAAGCATCTGCGTGCGCGCGCGCGCATAGTGTGTGTGTGTGTGTGTGTGTGTGTGTGTGTGTGTGTGTGTGTGTGTGTGTGTGTGTGTGTGTGTGTGTGTGTGTGTTACATTTGTCCCCCTGGTGTGGAAAAAAATTAAAATAAAGGGGGGGGGGGGGGTAGCCCGCGCCACCAGAAGGTATATCGGGCTTAAAGCCATAAAGAAATAAGGGGAAGTGTTCCCAAAAAGAAAATTTTGTGAAAATGCCAACTTGAAAAAAAAATGTATGTATTCGGAAGCAAGGCCTGCAGGGCTTTTCCTTCTATAGTAAAAGCAGGAGATGAAGACCGTGGTAATGTGAGTGCCAAGTAATGTGCGTGCGTGCGTGAGTGCGCGCGCGTTCACAACTCTGGTTGTGTCCCCGTCTTGCGCTGCGATATTCTTTAACGACGCTATGCCACCAAGGTCACACAGCAACACTGTAGTACATCAGACATCTATTCATCTGTTTGGCCTCCTTACGACGAGAAGACAAAAACACGCGAGGTTTCCAAAGGCACCTTTGGGTGAGGCTGTAGATGACAGAGTACCTGGGCAGTCGCTACAGACTCCGCCTGCGGAATCAGTCCTTCCAGTGGTCCTTCAAGCGAGTGGTCTGTTGTTATATTTATCTCTTCTTATCCTTCGTGAACCTAAAGCGCCTTCCCGACCTTCCCAGAAACCGGATATTTGTTCTGGTTAACCTCCCAACCTTTACTTCCTTTCATCTCTCCCTTTCTCTCAATCTCAACGCATAGTGCTCGACACTCGAGCGTGTAGTCTCGCGAGATCTCGTGCAGTCTCCTTCTATACGGCCCGGGCCATCCTCGGCCCATTCATCTCGCGCAGGGCGTGGTCGCGCCTGCGAAGCGGAACGCTTCGAGAAAAGGCTGGCGGCAGAAGAGGCTCGAGAAGCCTGCCATCAAATATGGCCGCAGTGACGGTGTCCTCGACAAACGGCTTCAGCGCTTCCTTTGCACGCGCAGTGGAGGGTCGGTTGTGGCTGTGAAGCTTTGTCAAAGGTGTATGCGTGTGCAGGGCGTTTCTGCCGTCGCCTTGCGTAAGCCGACGTCACAGCGGGTCCCTGCCTACGCGTTGCGCTTAGCAAACAACACCGGGGCCGGGCCATTCCCTCAAGCTTCCCAAAGCCCCCCTGCTGCAGGTGGCCCATCACTCATGCATACCTACCTACCTATCTATCCAACGCCGTTGCCTTTTTTTTTTTTTTTTTTTTTGTAGCTGGGCGTAATAAGAGTGTGTCACCCGTTCACTACGCGATCTCGCTGATTTGTATGCAGAGAGAAGTGGTGTTGGGGGGGAGACGGGATGTAGGGGAAGGGGGACGGTTCTGCGTGTGTCGTGCGCTCAGCCACGTCGTCGTATTTCGCGTCCGTTGGCTCACTAAAATGGCGCAATTTCGCCCGCCTGAAAGTGGCGCGAAATGACAGTGTAGAGAAAACAAAACAAAACAAAAAGGAAAAAAAACAAGAAAAATCGAGAACGAATGCATATAAAGGAGGGTGCCTATGCGCTGTCGCGACAAACACGGCCGGTATTCCTGGAATAGTGGTGGCGGAAATAGCTGTATATGGTCCCCTTTGCTCCGCTAGGAAAGACAGGAAAGAATACAGCAATGCGAAAAGGGAGGCTAGCGGAGGTTTCCGAATCTGGTCAGCTCATATGGAGGCGCCACGGGAGATGTGACACCGTCCGTTCTGGAAGGAGACACCGCGGAAGACGCTTCCCGTGGAGTGACAGAGAGGAAAGAAAAAAAAAAAGAGAGCGCGGAAAGGTCTTCGCGGTGAGACGGCGATCCGGAAGTAGGGGGAGACCGGAAGACGTCCGTGGAGATTTCACGAGGAAGTGGGTTATTTGTGTCGCGTTTCCGCTTTACTCAACGACCACACGCTCTAATGCAAACAGTAAACAAAACAGTCGTACTTTTTTTTTTTTTTTTCATGCACGTGTACGGAGGCCTCTGAGTCACGGTCGACTGGGATGTGTCAAAACTTCCGCGCACGTCACACGCCACCGGTTTTACGTAGGCACAAGTGGCTCGGGTATAACTGCAGTCAGTGAACTGCGAATGAATTGCATACACTCTGCATAACATTCGCAACGCACAAGTTTTCCTGAAAGGCGCGGGATGAAGTGCTACCGACTTGGTCGTGCGCGTTTTTACACAGATGAAGAAAAAGGACAGTACGGAATTCGTTCCGCACTGAACTC
This sequence comes from Hyalomma asiaticum, assembly GCA_013339685.2. NCBI lineage: Eukaryota > Metazoa > Arthropoda > Arachnida > Ixodida > Ixodidae > Hyalomma > Hyalomma asiaticum. The sequence continues at coordinate 33,364,363 of CM023489.1, forward strand.
AAGCGCGTAGCCTGGATTTCGTTGAGAGAGAAGGGGAGTGGAGGGGGAGGGGGGTGCCTACCCTCGACACAAACACAAGAAAGCCTACGAAGGACGAAAACAAGCTTATTTGCGTTGCTTATGTACTACTTCGAAGCATGCATGGCACACTGGGACTTCAGCGAGCTCTACTATAGAACACCCACATACATCTCGAGTACTGACCTGCTATTTATAGCCAGGCGGAGGTCCTGCTGGCAAAATCTCGGGGCTGTGGTTGTGGTTGTGACCGCGGCTCCGTCTTGCGTAGTCTCGAAGATCGGTCCGCAGCCGGGTCTCGCAGGTGGCGCGTCCGGCGGCGGTTCGCTGGCGTACATGGCGTCGTGGATGGCCACCAGTTCTCCCTCGTCGCACCGAAGGCGCATCTCGTAGCGGCTGCACACGTGCTTGGCCAACAGTTCCGCTTCCGTTTCCGGCTGCACGGTGACACTTCCTCGGCCCGCTACTACTGCCGCTGCTGCTGCCATTACTGCTCCTGCACAACAACGGTGGAAGGGGAAAGAAAGAACATGCGGCGAAGTTAGCGGTAAATGGGAAGAGAAATGCAATTACCACCACCTTTATGTTAGCGACAAACGGCAAGCACCTTTACTGCGACCATGCACACCAATTGTGCGACAATACTCGGTCTGTTGTGCTGTATACACGCCGCACACGCATGGTTTCACACACGTCTTCCTAGCCACCACCCCTCAAAAAAAAAAAAAAAAAAATTATTCCAGCTATTTAATAAGTTCGCATGCGCACCCCCCGCCCTCTCCTCACCCCTCGCCTTCTACAGTACTATAGTAACAGCAACCCCCCCCCCCTCCCTTTTCTTAAAAAAAGAATGAAATTTTGGATACACCCCTGCACACAAAAAAGAAGTGTTGCTCCCCAGCCCACTAATATCCAGCAGCAGTTCAACGCAATGTGAAACTTAGCTTAGAATTAACTGCTGCAGAAATTGTCTAGGATGATTACCAAGTGAGCGAACGGCGAATAGCTGTGCGGAGCGCCTAAATCCCAAAGACACATCAGCGTCCTTCAGACACTTCAAAATCTTATGCTTTCAGAATCAGCGCGGACGATAGCGGTGTTTGTCAACAGGGCGCTATTCGGAACACCCTGTAGTAGAATGCTGGCCTATTAAATTGTAAGGCCGTGCGCTGTGAATGTACATACGCATCACTTATTCTTGTCCCCATCATCCCACTTCATCCATCTTTTTCCCGTTTCCCACCTGTGCAGAGCAGCAGGCCATAGTGTACTTGCTCTGTATACTTTCCAATAACCCCCTCTCTCTCTCTCTTATCTCTTTCTCTCTCTCTCTTGTAATGCACCCTCTGCTTTTTCCGAACGCGCTCCTTTCTCTTTTTGTTCTCCGCTCTTCTATCTCTCTTTAATTCCTTTTTCCATCCACTAGTGCAAAGTAGCAAGCCGAAAGTTTATTTCTGATTGACCTCCCTCCCTATCGATGTCACCTTTATCTCTATGTCTCTCTCTATGCGCATTAGTGCTCAGTGGTTTTTGACGAAGGTGGCACCAATTATCATCAACTTGCTAATAAAAAACACGAGGATAATTTCAACAACCCTTCAACATCGTCTGTTTCTCTACACAGACCTTGCGGAAGGCTCTCGTTCGAGAGGTGAGACGGAACCTGTGTACTGTGCAGCACCTCCTGCATCGCGACCGCAGAAGCAGAACACGAAGAAGAGTAATGACTTCCGCAAGGTGTCGCCGCTGTCACCATCCTTGCACGACAGAATCGTTCGGCCGGCTCGACAATAATGGCGAAACCCGTCTTACGTGTACGCAGACCCCCCGCCCAACCCAGTCAAATGAAGGAGTGTCCCGCTTCCTTCTTCACACAGACTCGCAGGCACCGCCCTCTTCAGCTGCATGTTCTAAGGCCACGGGCAAACTCTGTACGCAGACTCACACCAGTCCGTTGACTCAGTTATGTACGGTTGGTTCCACCTGTATTATACACACACAGTCGCGCGAATCATCTGCACACACAGACTCGGCGTCACGCAGCTCGTTCTACGGGTATAAGACATGGGCGTTGCAAAGAGGGCGCTGCCCGTGGAAAGCACATTTGAATGATTCGTCGAGGATGCGGACAGTATATACCTACTGCCGTCGACAACGGCAAGGCGAGACAAAGCGAAGCGATGTGACAGGCACGTGGTCATTTCTGCGTGGAACAGCGCGTCGCATGCACACGTTACGCTGTTGCGAAGAACGTAGCGAACAAAAGAACAGCAAGAGGGTGGACAATGCGAGCGTGCACGGTGTATATATGTAAGACGCGTCGACAATCAGATCCTCTCCGCCGATCCTGGCGTCGCATCGCCGTCTCCGCATTTTCCCGGTTAATTCGTTTTCGATTGCGAGCGAACGCGGCCTCGAGGCGAGGCGAACTCGATTTGTCACGGTGCGTGCAACGACACTGATACCAGGGCAAGCAGAGCGACTGGAGAGCGAGGAGACAACAACAACGACGACGACGACGACAACAGCAACAACAACGACGGAGACGAGAGAACGTTGTGGAAAACGATGGAGTTCGTATTATACGGTGCAGTTCTTTTCCACGGAAACACGCGCCTGTGCCGATTGCGACGATTCTCTCAATTGCTTCCGCCTCGCGCTCCTAGTCGACCGTGTGATTTCCGGGCCGTACCAAATCTGGCAACAAAAAATAATACAATAAATAAAGGAAGAAGAAAACAATGCATGCTCAGTTTACGTCGCGAAACATGCTGGCTTCGATGCTCCTTCCACCCTTCCTAGTCTATCGTATAAAACACAATGCTGTTTGTGTGTACGAGACGTCCGACCTCCTGGCTCTCTCACCAGTACCGTGCAGCATCTCAGAAGCCGCATCTTGTGGAACAACCTCACCTCACCCGGGAAAATTCAGTTTGTATAACGAAAGAGTCGCTAAAGATATTTCGGCAGGTCTTTCATGTTCACTTTTCATATTCAGTGTTGCTAAAACGTGCTTAACGTATCTATGATATGAAAGTGACACAAAGAAACTGCGCAACTGTTTGCGGATCTTCCCACTTGTCGAGACATTAAGCATTTATTTATTTATTTATTTATTTATTTATTTATTTATTTATTTATTTATTTATTTATTTATTTGTTTGTTTCAAATACTATCAACGCCATTGCGGCGTCAATGAGATGAGTGGGGTTACATGCTCATGAGGGCAGTCTTCAGTTAAGTATGATCAGGGCTGCTGGTGATGGAGGCGGGGAGGCGACTCCATTCGGACGACGTCTTCGGCACGTACGAGTTCTATATGTTACGTGCCGTTAGGGCAAAAATAAAGAACAATTATAAGAAGGCACGATATATATGAAGATATCGTAGTCTCATATATTCCCATAGGACACCTAATGAATGGCTCACCTCATAACGCTTATAAAGGCTCAGAGGATGAGTTCGCGTGTTACTAACGACGGTTTCATGATAACTCATGCATCCTCGCTCCCTTTTTCAGTCGCGATCGCAAAGAGCACGGAATTCGCGACGTCAGCACTTCGTGCCATCAGTCCAACTGCTTGATGATGGGATTCGCAGCTGAGACCGACCTCAACACTGCACAGTTTCCCATCGAACCCAGGATACACCGAATCTAACGGAATCACAAAAGGAGCTCGACATATGAGTAACTCGGTACACAAAAAAAAAAAAAATTCATACAAACCTGGATATATCGAACCCGCATATAACGAGTGATGCACGTAACAGCTATACACATGATCCGTTATATTTGGTTTCGATATATTCGGTTTAGACAGACATCTGAATCGCTATATGATGCGAAAAAGAAATTGCTGAGCCTGTCTGTTGTTTCATAACTTGTGTTTAGCGGTTTGGACGCCCTGGCTTCGAGAGTGCTTGCGCTTACGATACTTACAAGCTTCGAGCCGAATAAAACTAGTTTAAAGCGTGGCGCCTTCTTTGCTTCTTCTTCCTCCCTCTTTGCTTATACCTTTTCAAAAGTATTTTGCGCTACAGCATAATGTCCCTGTTCCATGCATCATTCGTTATATGTGGGTTTGATATATCCGGCTTCCTCCCTAAACCACACAGAGAAACTTCGCAGCTTTCGAACGCTGCACGGATGCCTGTCAAGACAGGATCTTGGGGCCGTTTCGAAGCCCTGAGCCCCGTATGTTTCCGTTTGCATATGTTTACGTTCGTTTACGTTCGTTCGCCTTCGCGGTGGCACAGCGCGCACCGGTGGCCTATAGAGAGATCGCACGCGTCGTACGCACGCACCCGTTCAATACCTTGCTTTGTATACCGACCGAACAACGGGATGCAGGGAATGGAACTTCATTTTTACTTTACGCGTAGGCGAAACTGATTGCGTACGGCGCTGCGGGCGCGTGCGAGCCCGCGACCGAATCCAAGGAAAGCAGAGTCGCGCAGGCGATGGCGATGTCGTCCTCGTTCGACCTTCCCGATCGCTGTTCTTCGTCGGCGTCGTCGTCTTTGTCGTCACGCGTGGCTTGACGCCAGGAATGGCGTCGCCCGTACGCCTTCGGCGCGCTTGCAAAGGCGCAATATCGCCCCCCCCCCCCTACCCCCCTTACAACACCCCCCGACATACCTCGGTTCTTTCAGCCGGACGCGCCCCATTGACTGCCACCCCCCACTCCCCCTTTTCCCGCCCCTTATGCTCCCAGGCATCCGTGCAGCCTTTGTCGCTAGCTTGTCGAACCGTGCGCGGCGTCTTTTTTGGGGCGGCAGAAACATTTCCCCTGTTGCTGTTGTCGCCGATTCTTGTTGGAGGTTGTCGCAGCAGCCCTTAGCGTTCTCGGGGATGCGTATGTACAAATGTGGCCCTGAGAGGTCGTTGCGATCCATTCCTCCCAATCCCGACCATCTTTTCACTATCTTCCTTTTTATTTTGATTTCTTGCGCGAAAATCTGAAACGGTCGCGGTTTGGGCGTGGTCGCTGAGCTTGTTGCAACTATGCGGATGCCGACGTGAGGACGAGGGTTCGAGTCCCGAACCGGAAGTCAATTACGATGAGATAATACGTGAAATCTCTTTGCGAGATCATGGAGCTTTCGAAATCGTGGATCCCTTGCCAAAGCATACGTATGCGGTTCACCGTTATGCCTGATCGCGAATAGGGGAAGGGAGCAGGAGTATACCATTCTGATCGAAACCACGTCTCTTAAGAATACAAACACCACATGGCTTGATGTAAGTATATAAATAAAAAAAAACTTTCACGTTGTTATTTACTACATGTGCGCTTTCGTTCAAGAGCAATATTTACACGTCGCCACCATGGGCAAGATCTTGGTCTCGCAAGCAGTCCATTTTTCTTGATGTGCTGTACATAAAGGACCACGACAGTTCCATGCAAGCGAGGCCCTGTTTCAAAATTCAAAGGAGCAAAGGTAGCACGTGCACTTGGGGACGCTGTGGAGGTGACAACTACGCACATTTCCGGGCGGGGATGCATGCTGATACGAATGAAAGCGGCCGTGACTGTGTAGAGGCGCGCGAGGCATATTGATAAATGCAAACAGCATCCGTATACATTCTCGGCACTCACTCCATTTTGAAGATGCCTCGCATTCAACAAAATCCATCGCTCTGTATAACCTGGCGCACCCTTGACAGCAATGGGAAATGCGTCGTCTGTGACGCCTTTTGAGAAACGTTTCGTTGTTCGGTGACGTTTTTTGTTCGCTTGCAGAATGCGTTTGTTTGTTTGTTTGTTTGTTTGTTTGTTTGTTTGTTTGTTTGTTTGTTTGTTTGTTTGTTTTGAAAACGTCAAGGCGCAGCTCTCTCTTGAATGGCCGAAGCAATATTTTTTCGCGTTTGATGAATCTCTCGAACGCACGCATTGCGATATAACTTCTACAGCAGCGCTATACACAGGCTAATGTTTACCCTGCCAATGTGAGTCATATGTAAAAGCGAGAAGCTATGTATATATGAAAGATGATCGCGGAACCGACCATGTCGCTGTCACGGAGTGCACAAACGACGAGTCGATATAGCGCTGGCGAGCACCGTCTCGACTAACGTCACCTCCTTGTTTACGTGGACGTCACTAGGCCTTGTACCGGAAGCATAACTTCATCTTGACAGTAGACAAGCGCTCACCACAGAGAATGAAAAAGAAATCAGCAGGCGAACTAATGTTCGTTTATTGTCAATAAGAGATGGATGCCGCTCGCAGCGCGGTGCGTATTCTAACAAAAGTAACCAATAGTAAAATCAATAAAAGATTTAGAAATAGAAAACGCACAGAACCACGTTCTGTCTTGTAGTCGAAGCTCGTCTACGAGTAATAAAGGTATTGACCTGGTGCCTTCGGAAGATTTGAGCCAGCTTGAACCTCTTGTTCAGACAAAAAAAAAAAAAGTACACTTTCTGTCTCGCTATTGTAGTTTATTTTGCACGAGGGAAGTGAATCAAAGTTTGAGTTTACTCTGTGCACCATGGAGATATCATGTGTACTGCATACTAAGACTTATTTGCAAACTTCTCGATAGTTCTCCACTAGGGCTGTATATTATGCGTGTTTACAATGAGCGCAGTAACAACGCCCGGATAATGTAACCTTATTCCGTTAATGAACAAAACGTTAGCACCGCCGGTTTATTACGGCGCATGCAGCTGTATATGCAGGTGTTCCAGTCTATACATATGCGTTATCGCACACGTGCTGGAAAAAAGCTTGCGAGTCTGAGTTGCCTTTGCCCAACAAACACGACGCGCGCATATGTATACAGGTTGTGCTTTCTTTCCAAAGACATCCATATCTGTATTACGTGCATATACTGAAAGCATACAATCATGTAATGTATATAGAATGCACGCACACGGCTGCATGCGAGGAAAAATAATCTTGAGAGCTTGGTCAAAGCACTTCCAGCAAAGCCCTGATCTCTCTCTTTCTTTCTTTCTTTCTTTCTTTCTTTCTTTCTTTCTTTCTTTCTTTCTTTCTTTCTTCTTTCTTTCTTTCTTTCCTTATTTCTTTCTTTCTTTCTTTCTTTCTTTCTTTCTTTCTTTCTTTCTTTGAACATCCGTTCAGGCAGCGCACAAAGCAACTACCATTGTTTTCAAATCGAATGATTGTTGTCCAGCCGGTCAGATTTCACAAGAAGGCTTTCGTATACGTATTCGAAGAATTCGATGAATTGAACGCTGCGAGTGCGCTGACGTAGCTCCTGTTAGGTCTCTGCTTTGCAATTCCTTTCACAATGTAGAGGAAGTAGCACTTGCACTGCGCAGAAAGTGTGTACACAGGAGACAGAATTGCCATGTGCCCTATCCTTGTACTCAATTTACCGCACTCCCCCGGGGTTCTTTTTAACAAGCCAATCCACCGATTTGGCAACTTCCTACATGAATTTATTTTATTTATTTGTGTATTTTTCTCTCTCATCTTGTCGAGATAACGCGCTCTATTGAGAGCCGCGGTCGAAAGTAGGGCGCACGCCGCAGTAGCGCCGTTGTGTGTAAAGCTGCGCTTTGTCAAGCAGAAGGAACGTAGTGGGAGAGGGAAAAGAAAAGAAAGAAAAAGGGAAGTAAATTGAGTGAATTGCTCCAGCTGTCTGGACAGTTTCTTTCTGTCCCTGCTGGTTCGTTCGAGCTGTATCTGATGTAGGGGGGACAATGCATGAAAGAACTTTAGATTACGTGCCTCGTCAATGTTTGCAAGCTCCAGTTTCTGTCTATATACTTTTGCGTTTTGGATACATCGCTGATTATCTGGTACCCGATGAGAATGTCAACTATATCTCGCTGCAGGATGACGCGCTCACTGTTACGCACACCTGTATACAGGAAAGTAACTGAGCGACTCTCGGTAAAGGTTAGACTTCAGAACTTTTACCCCGAGGTAATTCTGATAAAGACGAATTGCGCGCAAGTTTTTAAGGAATCTCAAATACTTTTAAATATGTCTTTATCGGCATTGTGTTTTGAAGGTCTTCAAGAAATGTGGTCCAATACAGCGACCAGAGAAATCATGAAAGCGCCATACCAACAGCTAGGTTTATCTTTTTTTTTTAATATCTATTTGCCGAACATGGCAGTACTTGTTGCTCTCAATTCCATAAATGTTTAGACGATGTTGTAGCCCTAACGGTTACCAATAGGAAAGCACACGCCGCGTAAATACAGCTACTGCAGAATTTGTTATCAAAATTCATTCTACCCCTGCAAGCCTGCCCTAAGCGACGTTCATGAAAAAGAAATTATTGCATTCCTTTCATAAACGACATTTGACAAGCATTTTGTAAGGCACCACCTGCACGCGGAATGGACCACGAAAGCAGGCACGAATTCCACGCAACGTTCTGCCAATCACAGGTGTAGTGTAAAGAACAGATAAAGAAGGACTCATGCTACACGTGTAGTACAGTATATCATTGTAAGGCCCATGCAATCACTTTCTCTACTTTCTCTATATCTTAAACATCTCAAAACTCCAAGCTGGCATCGTTCAATTCCACCGATTCGGCGGTGAGCAACCGTGCAGAACGTTCACGAGACATGCGACACGCTTCAGGTGGCCGGGCCTATAGTGCGTCTTGCCGTGATCGTATACGGTTCCGCCCACGCCTGCAATCGAAACCCCTCATCGCTGCGTTCACCGCTCAGAATAAAAAAAAAATGAAAAGGAGGAATTTGTACAGCCGTCCTTTCATGCATTACGTGGAAAACGAGAGGACGATTGCAGTGACTTTGTATCAATACGAGCCACAACGTCCTTTTCTTTTTCCCTTTTGCTCTGATTTTCTTTTCCCCATTCTGCATGCATACTCGATACTTCATGGCACTCTTGCTCCCGGAAAGATTGTGGCGTGCATAGAGCGACGTGCAACCGGAGACATATACGCGAACAATGCAACCGCAATCGAAGACCGTCGTGGGAGCCCTCGTGGACCATGGAAGAGCAACGACAAATCTTCACAAAGACGAAGAAGCCGAAGCCAGAGGGTTTCTGGACTGAACAGTCATACTCTATAGGACTCGCTGGAGACGCTGTTGAGATATGATGGCTTCACTAATCAGGCTTAAAATGATTTTTTTTAAACCTGCCTGGTTGGGTTTCACGAGAAACAGGACAAACCCACTTCGCACCCCCATTTTGTTTTTTACGTCTAAGTCTACGCTCGTCGATACATATCCATGATGTATAAATCAAACTTATTATTGTTATTGTAATTTCTGTGTCGCTATGTTACTTTGTACACTTAATGTAATAAGCGTTTTTGCCTGTTTGTGCTTATCTGTTCAGTGTACCTTGATTGTTTGTTTGATGCATGTAGCTAATCTTGAACATTTCTTTCCACCCTGCCACGACCTTTCAAATGAAAGATCGCAGTACATTTATAAATAAATAAATAAATAAATAAATAAATAAATAAATAAATAAATAAATAAACTTGACATTCGGTCGACAGGATCATCAACAATGAGAAATACAAACAGGGAGAAGCAAAATGCCGACGCAGTTTTTCACTCCAACCCGACGTGTGGAAATCAATTCAACAAAGCACTCTGCTTAGCTATACTAATTTACCTTCTATTCACGTAAAATTTGTATGTGTGTAGTTTTCGTGTACATGGGCATGTGAAAAGGGGGAGCAAGCCCCCCCAGTAACCTTAGGGGGCGCCGAATGTGCCCCATACGATCACATTGCATTGCACATTAGCTTTTAAGGCACCAGGAGACAAACGACAAGCGAGTGCACAGGACTGAGCACCACGACAGAGCGCCAGGACAGAGTGTGTACTCGTCTATGGTTTGTGTCTCTTGGCGCCTTAAAAGCTAATATGAACGCATACTAACTAGCCCAGAAAGAAGTTCTGCTAAGACATTGCACTTCGTTTTGACCGAAGTGACCGCAATTGGTACGAGGAAGGGTCCTTCAGCAACATAGAATCGCCGTTACCTTGAGATGCTCAAAAAATCACCAAGGTTGGCTTTTATGTCATCCAGCTAGCTACCCTGCCCACGGGGAAGGGAGAAAGAAAATAAAGACCAAAGGAAGAGTGGAGATATAAAAATAAAAAAGGAACAATTATTATAGTTTTCTTCAATAGGTCAATATCCCGTAAAAAAGTCAACAAATTTTTTACTCATTTACGTTGCTGTGACAGTTGAGGCCGACATTCTAAGATTGCGTTAAAGCGAGCCGCTATCGCGAACGCTAGCGGGTAGTCACGTTTGAGCAAACTGAGAGAGAGAGAAAGAGAAATGATATGCACGTATACGCACTACGCCTGTCAAGCGCCAGCTTACTTTTTCTTGTGTTTTCTCTATAACTGGCACGGAGAGCTTCTCGTTCGCTATTTCTCGCTTTTAGTGTATAGGACACAGCTGCGGCCGCGTCACGATAGACGCCACCACCAGCCGCTATACCATCAAAAGAGCGCACGCTTCCCGCGCGATGCGACACCTAGCGGCAAAGGGGGAAACACAACGGTCGCCTACCGCTAACCGCCACATAGAAAACACGCATCGCGCACCAGCTCTTACGGTAATAATGACGCGCTGTACGCTAGCGGGGGTGACCGTTATAATCACCCCCCAGACTACAAACGCGACTGTTGCAACATGGCCGCCATTATATACCACAACTGCCCCCCCCCCCCTTGACGTTAGCTGCTTGCCCGCTGTCGCGCGTCTTTCGCGGAACAAAAATAATTAGCCCCGCTCCCGGGTCCGCGTGATGGCGGAGGTCAAAGGTAATGCTCGGTGCGCGCCGGTGAGAGACCACGTTTGCCACCGCTTTAATGGCGTTGCTGACCGGCCCGGAGACATGTTAAGCGTAGAAGTCAGGAGCGCATTTCGCGAATACCGCGTAAGCTCGCGTATAAGAGGCGTGGCTCGAAAACGAAGAACAGGACAGTGGTGATGCGGCACTGACAAGCTTGTGTCATTGCCAGTGTCATTTCCCTTGTTTTAAGAAACTACATCATGGAACACCATGAAAGCCACGAATGTGATTATGAGGCATGTCACAGTGGATGGCTGTAGAAATTTTGACCACATGGGATTCTTCAACGTGCACTCAATCAATCAATCAATCAATCAATCAATCAATCAATCAATCGTTTCATATTTAGAGTCAATGTTCATCCCACAGTACGCGGACCTTTTGCAACTCGCCTCCATCGAAGTGCAATCGTAACGGCTGAGATTAAAACCACGTCTTTCGGGTTAGAAGTTGAGCCGCGTTAAGCAAGCAAGTACTGTGCCACCACTGCGGCTTAATTCGAAACACAAATAAAACACCTGAAACTATAGTTAAGAGCGTCACTACGCCCATCGTACGAATTATTTGTTTACTGAATCTATCCTCTGTGCTAAGAATGCTCTCCGGAGACTGTGTGAGTACGTAAGAAATATAAGATCACACATCATAAAGGTATTGTCCTTCTGTCATGTCGTCAAGGTAACCTGGTATCATAAGAAAATAATTTCGGCTTCACGTTTCGATGATTGCTGCAATTTGTTACGATGCAATGTTGTTTCGACACGCCACAGGTACATGTCTTCGTTACCATCATCATGAGATGCCCACTGCAGGACGAAGGCATCTCCGAATGATCTCCACTCTGGCCTGTCCTGCGCGAGTTGGTTCCATTTTATATAGGATGCACTTAAGGACGCCCCGAGTGCAAAGCGCTTCAAAGCGCTTGGCGTGTTCGTTTACAAGGCTAACAGTTTGTCGTCGGTAGCATCTCACACACACGACATCGGAATACAAGACCCTCACCACCTTGGGGGCGCTTGTTGTAGTTTTCGATCAGGCCGCTGCTCTTTACGTCGACGTTACTATAACCAGGATCTATGAACTTTACCGCTGAATAGACACCGACATTTTAACATGAAAGTGTTTTATGCCAGGGTCCACCACGGCTTTACTGCGTCACTATACGCCACTACCGTAACGGATATGATGCAAAAAATTTACATAAGCAATGACAAAAGAAAAGCAAGCAGGAGAATTTTCAGTAACGCGGCCTGGATCGAACTCACCATCGCTCGAACCGCGACGAAAGGTTCCCGCCGCGCTACCGACAGAGCTATCCCTGGCCATGTTAGAAGAGCACGAACGCACCTTATAACCCTTCATTTATACTTTCTCCACCTCTATCCTTCTCGTTGTGTTCTCCGTTGGCTGGGGCCGTGCCACCACCTAGAATTGGTACAGAGAAATATCGCCATAGCACCGAAGAACGCCTGTAGTTCGGCCTGTGAAGGGTAGTGTCAGCGCTCTCGCTGAGGCTACCCTACACCGAAAGCGCAGTTCGGTGCAGTTCGGTCATTTCACTTTCGTGTTATAGCGATTCCTATAACGGGGATCAGCCAGATCTTTTTTTTTTTTTGTTTACTTGTTAACCTTCTATTCAGATCAAAGGCTGCCAAGCTGGAAGCGGCATTTTCAAACGAGTGAGGCCCCCTTATACTCGAATACATACGGTATCTGGAGTGCACGCTTTGAGGGTTCCGGTTTGCCGCCGTCAGAAATGTGCGCGGGCGCCATTCCGCTCTTCGTGGAACGGTTTTGCGACCGATATTGCGTAACGAGCGAACGCCGTTCGGAACCAGTCGTGCGTTCCGTATTGCGGCGTACTTTTCACCGAACAAATTCCGGTGGATGTCTCTCTCCCTCACGCTGACACAAATAAAGAAAACCTACAAAGCCCACGCGTAAAGCCTTCTGCCCTCGAGCGACGCAAACACGATGAGCATTTTTTGTTAAGTATTTATCAACCCCCTCCCTCCCCGTTCCCTCCTGCCCGAAATAGAACGTTTGCTCACATAAAGTTCATAACAAAGTTGTCTTCAAGAGCAAAGAGGCTCCACAGAAGCATTGACGAAACACACTCGCCTAGTTACTCGGGTGAGCAAGAAATACCGAAGCAGCAACCGCCGCAACAACAAAAGTGTAGCGCAGCTTGCACTAATGGCGCAAGTCTAGCGAAGCTGACGGGCACTTGGCTTGTCCAGATCATCATCATCATCCTCTTCTTCTTCTTCTGGTCACGTGTCGTTGTGACGTCATGTTACGTGATGTACCATGATGTCGAGGCCATACAAAGTTATGCTGGTAGATGTAGCGCCCCTCAGTTGCTAGGCAAGGTGATTTCAAGGTCATATGCGTGATACGGACGATAGAACGAAATGCTTAAACCACTTCGCTGTTAAAAGACAGTAGGCATTGCGGAGCAGTTAAAAAACAACATAAGTTCAATGTCCCCGGCCCGCGCCACAAGTATAAAAGACAGTCGGAAAAGAAGATGGACCCCAGGAACTGCTAAAGAGGATATCGTAGAAGAACTCCTTGCTGGGCGAGTTGGTGCATGAGTTATTTTTCGAGTATGTTGCGCGAAGAATGCACGATCACAGGAAAAAAAAACGGGGCAGACTCGTTTTTTTCCTGTGATGGTGCATTCTTCGCTCAACATACCAAAAATATAATTCTAAAGAAGACAGAAAATGGCATTCACATCGTGACCACACCCGATTCGATGCGCGCACTCGGCTAACGTGCAAGTCAGTTAACGCGTGCCAGCAATATAAACGAACTAATTGAAGGCCGTACAAGAAGGAGGGAGCATTAGAAAGAGCAAACACGTCGGACTAATGTACTGCGCAACCGCTGTCGCCTCTGAACAACATGGTTTACGTGCGGAAAGCTGCTACTCTAGTCTGGCTCCTTCTAGTCGTTTTGAATTGCGCTTTTTGTTCAAGTACGGACTCTTACAGACTCGTCCCGGATTTCAGTTCTTCGACAGGAAACCTTGAAGAAATCAAGGGAAAGCTGCTTTCACAGGTAAACTGAACACCTGCAGTTGCATCAGCAGCAAGTTAGTTACGAAATATAAATTCAAGGCAGTATTGCGTTTATATGATTGAAAGGAAAGGATCTATTGCTACGTGGAGAAAACTCAATGCTATAACGATTTTCCTTTTGACCTCGCGCCCAAAGAGGAATTCTGGCAGCGGCGGTCGCAATGTTCGAATGACTTTTGCAGCTCTGAGCTATTGGAGCAGGAATATAGTACGTGCCGCTGTCACTTTGCCTCGCACTTTGCCTCGCGTAAAAAGGAAGTAAAAAAAGAAAAAAGCCTGCATGAGTTTTGTTGGTTTGCTTGCTTGCTTGCTTGTTCTCTTGTTGTTGCTTTTTTAGTGCACTAGTTTTTACGGAACATTCGGGGCCTGCAATGTCTTCGATAGGATATTGATCTGTACCCGGAGAAAAACGCTATATATAGTTGCCCTCAAGTACGGCAAACTTGAGGCCCGAGAGGTGGGCGGTGGTGGGCGGCGGTCATAGAGGTGGGCGGTACACCAGAGTGGTCGGCGGCTGCACCTTCCGCCCACCCAAGGGTGCTCCCCCAGAGGCGATGTCTCCTACACTCAAATAAACAGCATGCTTCTAGCAGTACGCACAAGCTGTATTAGGGCAGACAGACAGACAGACAGACAGACAGACAGACAGACAGACAGACAGACAGACAGACAGACAGACAGACAATGAACATTACTGTATTAGGGCAGTAAGAAATTTATTGCGCTGGAACAACACAAGGACGAAAGGACCCTTTATTGTTCGTAATTCAACAGTGAGTCACACCTGCAGTATCGGAACGTCCCACGCTCGGCTACACGTACTGCTGAGTCAACTGAAACTCAAGAACGCGTGTACGTAGAACACCTCGAACGGTGAGCACGAAACGCTTAGCTAAGCGTGCGTTCCTGCTCTGTCGTCGAGACCACACGTCGTGTAACGGACGTCACGCACACGGCTTCCCGTTAGCTTCTGCATCGTGTGCACGTACATCTGCCTACGCGTCTTTCTTTATTTTTTTTTATTTGTGACCGTTGCCGCAATACGTGAGCGAAAACTAAGTCAAGGTGGCCTGGCATGCTCGGCCGTGGGACGACTGGCGGTCGGCCGATGACTCCCACGGCGGCCGCAGTATCGCTGACCGCGGGTTGCATTCTAATGAAAAACGGTTTTGTGGGAAGTTTCTAACATCAGGTTTTTTTTTTGTTGTTGTTGTTCTAGTAATCCTTATTTCCGTACGCTCTCCATCACTGCTCATTTTGATATTATTAATTTAGCTAAACACATTACCCTGTGAGAACTTTTTACTTAAAGCTCCCGCCACCGCCGTGCTGTAGTGCATGGTTATGTGGTGCTCTGCATGCTGACCCAAAAGATGCGAGCTCGATCTGCAGGCCGCGGTGGCTGCATTTCGATGGAGGCGTAACACCAGAGGTCAGCGTAGTGTGCCATGTCAGCACACTTTAAATAACCCCATATGGTAAAAAATTTCCGGAGTTCTCCACACACAGTGCGGCTCATATACATATCGTTGTATTGGCACGTATAAAACAAGAAATTATTAATATTTATTGTGCTGCAGTGGTTATAAATTAGGCTGATAGTAGTGGCATATCCACAGTGTCACTTGTTCGTGGTCGGGTGTCATTGTAGACACATATTCAGGTGGTGTTCACTTCAGATATTTAAATACTGTACAAGGAATTTTTTCTTCACATACCAGATTTACAATTAAAACTTGCGTTATTAAGCTTCCGATGTCTCATGCAATTCAACGTCTTGCTACGCAGTACAACCACTTACAAATGACGTCGGAAAAGGTACAATTGTTTCAGACGTCGGAACAATTCCTGAATAGGCGGTTCAACCATCCGTGAAAAAAGAAAAAAAAATTAGGAAACACGCGGTCGCTATTTGCCGCTCATTGTAGGCGAGAAGCTGTACCACCTTGTCAAATATACCGTGGGACGTCCCAAGCACAAACCTGCCGCATTCGACGATGGCGCGCCCCAGGAGGGCCGGGCCAACGCCCGCGGATTCTTCGGGACCGGTCGGGACAAAAGCTTCTTGAACCGCGTGGACTTCCTAATTGGCTGCCGCCTTTTAACAACACTCCCGCGTCCACTTTGTGCCCAGAAAGAAAAAAGTAACAAAAGAAGAAGAAGAAGAAGAAGAAGAAGGGCAGTAACAAGAACGGTCGGAAGGCAATGCCCTCGCGGTATTATGCTCTTTCAAGCAGTGCACGCCTTATCAATGGACGTTTTTTAATTAAAAGCCCGCGCGCATACCGCCTCCTTGGCCTGTTAACACGACAGCGTTCCCGAAGCATGTACAGCTCATAACAACCGCTGCCTGGTTGCGGTCTATAAATAAGCGTGTTGCGGTCAGCGTATAGTTAGCGCATGCCTACACGTTCGGCGTTCGTTGTGAAGAGAGCAGGTATGCACGTGAAACCCCAAACCACCACGGTTAGCCTAACCAATAAGACAAACGTTCGCATTCACCGGGCTGCCGCACTCGTTATGGAAGCGCTGATGGCCTCCAAAGTGAGGTATACGTTTGTAAGGCGGCTCGTTCGTTCCGCGCATGCACGGGGTCTATTTATCGGGAATGGGCTATAAACCATTTGGTGGCGAACGCCTGCGAACCACCCCACCGTGTTCAACGACGCCGACACTGTATACGTCGTTATATATTGTAGTTCGTGGTCCTATGTAGGTTGGAGGCGGCGCAACATATGCGTTACGCAATACAGCAAAGTGTCCGAGCAATCACCGGGAGGTACTCCGGAGAGATTCTCATTAAAAGGCCTCTGTGGAATTGAAAAGCCTGTAGAATGCGGCACACATCTTCGTCCAGGTAAATGGGCTTCCACTTTTCTTCAAAACTACTCAGGTGATCGAAACACGAAGGACAACAACACAATAATAACCAATCCTGCCACGTTCTCGGATGCTTTCGCAGCTACAAAAAGAGCCCTGGACGTTAATGACGAATCAAGATGGCGCCCAAAGTGGACTACCGATAAAAATAGACCATTACGATGGCCCGGCGGCCATAGTTGTTGCGCCATACTTAATGGAAAGAAGATATTGAAGGGGGCCCACGCTTACGGGTTTGAAACTGCGGAACTGCATGGCCAAAGCATCAAACGGTCGCCGCGCTTGCCGGCAATTCCTACAGGTGTGCAGTACAGAACAACAAGGTGTGCCTCCCTATTACGAGGGCCTCTAAACCTGTCCGTGCAATAATGCATGGATCGGGCCGCATAAGGCATCCACGTTGCTTCTCATATCCACGCAATATCGGGGCGATCCTCATTGTGGGTTGCAGTTCCGCGGCTCGGGACGTAGAGTTTTCCAACAAATATCACTAGTAGGAACATTGGCGGGATAGAGTGCCAAATGGAAACTTCGGGTGAACGCGCAGATGTCGGTAAATTAACACCGGCATGAGAATAAATAAAATCGAATCAAACTTTACTTACGCCTCAAGAAAGGGAAAAGGAGATGGCGGGAAAGAAGGTTCGTTACTGCAGCTTGACTAGGCCCAGTCCTCTTCTGCTACAATTCGACAGTGCGCAGCATTGACTGGATAATGTGTAGTACTTGAAGTTATGGAGTGATATGGCTATGTGGCTTCGTCAATTGGTGCTAAATTATTGCATGGTATAGTCTCACTAGGCTCACTTTCCTTCGCTCAGTGCTCTCGCATGTTCCCACATGTTCTATATCAATCGTGGCACTGTGAATATGTACTTCAATGTTCCTCATATCTGGAGTAGCATGCTAGGCGTTCACCCAGGCAATCTTTTTCTCTTTCTTTCTTTCTTTTTCTTTCTCTCTCTCTTTCTTACTGTTGTCTATATATGCAAGCAAGGTTGGCCCAGGCTCGTGCGTTCACGAGAAAGCACTGAACCCGCGTCCGTGGGCACCGCCACCACGTCTATATAAGGAGGCATATATACGGCCAGTCCCGTTGCGCAAGACCTCTCGCCGCGCCGGCGTCTTCGACGGCCACCACTTGGGGCGAGGCCGTCGAGGAACAAGTTTCTCTCCGACGCCACACCAACCGCCCTGCTTCTTTCTTTCTTTCTTTCTTTCTTTCTTTCTTTCTTTCTTTCTTTCTTTCTTTCTTTCTTTCTTTCGAGAGGTCGTCCATTCAGTTCCGCGAGCTGTGATTATATGCAACAGCCGACGCCACACAGCGCGACTGTTGTGCTTCAGCGTGCGTGTGTGTGTGTGCCCGAGGCATATACGAGAACGCTGGCGTGACCGAAACTATATAGTACAACGTAATGCCTGCTCTCACACGAAGACTTCCCGCAGCGACCGAAGGCTTTAGCCGTCTCTCCCTCGAGCTGTGTGCGGTGGTGCTGTGTACACAATTAAACGGCACGCGGAAATCGGGAAGCCGCGATCGGCTGGTTCCTTTCACGCGATGAGAGCGACCTGACCGGTCTTTCTGTCTGTGTAAGATGGAGCGGGCGTTTTTTGTTCGCGCTTCGAGCAAGGTGAAGGTTAGGCACGACGCCTCTTCGAGAGCGAAAAAGAAAGAAAGAAGAAACGAACAACGCACGGAAGCAAGGACACGCGAAAAATGAAATGTGGATGGCACGAGAGAGGGCTGCAAATTAGAGGCTTATAGTACCAGGAAAGCAAATATTCCTGGAAGGGACCGTATAATTCAAAGGAGACGATGTGTTCAAGGGAAGGCGTAGGCTCGAAGTAATGAGAAGTCGTCGGGAATGGAATGTCGCTGATGCCAACGTTTCGGCAAGAAGTTAGGGCAGCCGCTGTGAAGACATGTTGCCGTTCTCCGGAAGACACGTCCACTAGCTTGACGAAACAAGTAAACAAAAAAAGCAATGGTATTTGCAAAGATATGTGTTTAAGCGAAAATTGCAAGGAATGTCGCTAATAGCATGGCTACGTCAACACTGAAAGAAACGTTGCTAATTCATATCGTGAGAAAACCATTGAGACGGTATTGCCTCCCTCCTCCAACCTACCCCCCCCCCCCCCCACCCTTCCATTTCGCACCCTTGCTTTCCTAAGGTTAAATATCTTGAGGCGACTTTTATATTATATGAATGAAAGATTATCACTCAACGACCCCGCCGTTCACAGATTTACGAAGCATCTCTGAAACTTCTCAGGGCATCCACGCTAACATATTTAATCTTCGACAATGTGGTTAGCGAGCCTTGGCTACGCCCAGCGTCACCATGTTTCGAGTTACATGGGGTTCCGTGCAATATGGATCCGACTTTCTATGTCAGTGTGCGCGCACTATACGGTAAATACAGCATAGTGCACTAGCAGAACATATCTTCTATACCCTGACACCGTCTTCATCTCCTCCGAGGCCATGTGATACCTCGATTAAACCAGCGAATGCACGAAGACGGTTCTGTCACGGTTCTGTCTTCCTCAACGTATCCACCCAAACACCCGGAACTGCACTGTGGTCGCATTTCTCGTGTGTATATGTGTGCGTATACCGTGGAAGTATATACACGCAGCAACAGGTTCCAGTTGTCGCGATGCGACCATCAATGCAGTAGTGGAACAGGTGTATACAATACCCGTTTGCGCACATGTTCATATAGTCCAGGGCTTGCAGACTCGGTGCAGACAAGGAAATATAAACGCTGGCCTGAGAAATGGAGCGACGAAAGATAGCCGGTATGGCAAATAGCGACTCGCGTATACAGGGTTTACAAACAGCGTGAATACAAATAAGCTCTTTTTTTTTTTTCCAAAACGTGTACGGCTGCGCACACTTCACCGGCAAGGTTATAAATGACCTTCCTTCTAGACGAGATCCCAGATAGCACGCAAAATGGTCTGTACGCCTACAAACACGTTCTGCCCAGGGTGCCCGCCGACCTGAAAGAGCGAAGTGCGTGGGAAGTCGGGGTCATCATAACGTCCGCGGGAATGTGCTGCGATGATAAAGTGATACGTGCCCGCGGTTCCAGCAACGAGGTTCTGCAAAATACACACACACACACGCTCTAGATATCCCGCCGCATCTGCGTGTACTTCTGCAACGGGGTGAATCAGTTACTTCCTGGGGCAGCGTAAGTGCATTTTCTAGTTCTCCGCTTTCCCAGTCTGCAGCGCGGCAGACGCTATACTATACGAAACACGTGTCCCTGACCTTTAACCCCATGCATATCAACGCAGCAAAAAAAATGCAGCTAACACCCAGGTCATGCTAAGGACACTGAGGCGCGGTCGCTTCCTTCAAAAACACCGTACAACTCGCTGTACATACATGTACCTGGGCATGTATACGACTCTTGGGAGACGACAGCGTTCTGCCGGCGTCGCGGAAGAACGTCGTAAAAGTCGTCGTGTCGCAAAACAGCGCGCGCTGCTTTTCCTCGAACGTCTATCTATTCGCAGTAGAGATCGGAGTCTGCCCGAGCTCCCGTGCGTACGGCCTTAGCGAAGACCGCTCTGGCATCGCGCATTCTTCCGTCTCACCCTCTGCGCATGCAAGAACAGGAATCTCGATGTCACCAAGGTCTTGTGTCATTTGTTTCGTTTTGTTTTTCACCTGTGTCTACAGAGATCGGCCAGGAATCGGCAGTACTGTCATCGTTGTCATCATTATCAGCAGCATTAGCCCATTCTTATGCCCCTTCTGTAATGAGGAGGAAACGATTAACCACTTTTTTATATCTTGTCGCCGCTTCAAAATTCAGCGAAAGACAATTCTCGGACCAATTATTCGCCAATTATGCCTGGAATTTACTGAGATGACTATTCTTTCGTTCCCAGGGTCCACTTTGGGGTACAGTCACAGGGATGTTTGTTCAGCAATTACAAAATTTCTAACTGAAATCAAAAGAATATTACCTTAATTTCCATCATCTGTGCTTCGCCAAACCACACATACTAAACTACTCTTAAAGTCAAAGCAGCATTGGCCAATCCGCTGCATTGCGCATGTGCCAAATTACAGAGAAAAAGAACAAGACCACTGCAGCGGTGCTATCCTATAGACACTGTCAAGTTCCCCCCATCTTGTCAAATTTTATAATGGCGGCATTTTTTCAGCCAATCAGGAAGCCCATAGCTGCCCTACGGGCCAATCAGAGCGGTTAAGATGGTGGACTTTCACAAGGTCCACCATCCAGAACGAAGGCCTGTCCCCATTGTAATGTTCTCTACAGACTTTTTCACAGTAGAGAGGAAGCACCGCCATGTTGGGCTGTGGCATCGTAAAAAAAAAATCAAATAGCAATTTATTTCGCTATAGTACAAGTGAAGTATCAGTTCATTTGACTTGGTACAACGGCTGACCTAATAGCCTCGGCAGTGGTTTCTTGGGGGGGAGGGTCACGCAATTTAGCACAGTACAGATGGGGTTATGGCTGTGCCCGGGGAGCCTTCTGTGGAAAGGTATATATATATATATATATATATATATATATATATATATATATATATATATATATATATATATATATATATATATATATATATATATATATTGTTTGGCGAAATAGGTAGCTTCGGCTGCCGCACGAATATAAGTATGAGACGTAGCACTTCAGTAATATTTCATTTATTTGTCGACGTTTCGGTCAGAGCTTGGCCTTTCTGAAGGTCAGGTCTTGAGAAAGGTCAGGCGCTGACCGAAACGTCGACAAATAAATGAAATATTACTGAAGTGCTACGTCTCATACCTATATTCATGCGGCAGCCGAAGCTACCTACTTCGCCAGACTATATATATATATATATATATATATATATATATATATATATATATATATATATATATATCGTCAGTCGCTCCTATACTATACTATGCTAGCTTCGTTTCACGCACCTCAATTCTTCGACAGCAATTGATGACAAAAATAAAAGGAACAGACAAGCCGACATCACAACTACACACGTCTTTTCCTGCTGGCGCAAAGCGTGGGATTTCAGGACAACCTAAAGAAAGACCGGTCTAGTCGTCCTCTTGGAGGCGGGGCGGCTTCCCTGACCCCCTCAGGAGGACATCTTTCGCGTCACTCACAGTGACACCGCTACGGGGCGACGCGCCAAATGACATTTGGAAGGAGTGGCCGCCGTCCTCCCGTAGATCGAGAAATTGTGTCTCGCGTCCGCAGCCTATTTCGGGCCTTGCTCCGATACACTAGGGATGACTGGCTATACGAACCACTCGCTCCATTTCCTCGTTCTAGACACGTCCACGAAGTGCGCGAGGTCTGTGACATACACGAATGTCCAGAGAACCAAGCGGTCGTGAGACACAAAAAATGAGAAAGAATAAAACACCGCGGGTGTGTGAGAGTTGACCTTGCAAGAGTTAAGGGGCATGTCAGAGAGGACAGTTCATACAAAAGTAATAGAACTGCTCTGGTGGTAGCAGGGTGGAGCGACTGGTTAGAAACAGGGAAAGGGAGAGTTCAGTAATCAGCTGTGGCTTCCGTGAGTCAAAGAGGTGAGTCCAGGTTATTGAACTCAAATATAACTTGTTGCTGGGATGAGTTTCGTTTATTTATTTATTTATTTATTTATTTATTTATTTATTTATTTATTTATTTATTTATTTATTTATTTATTTATTATACCCTCATGGTCAACAGGCATTACAGAGGGGAGTGGTAAAACATTAAAAACAATATTGTAAGTACGAAGAGGCAATACAATGCCATAATAGTTAATGATAGGCACAATACAGCACGAATTACAGCAGCAGTATACATACTAGAAACAATAACGACGTTTCTAAATATACCACAATAGCTATTACAAGGCAATATACAACAGGTAAGCGTGCAATGCATTATTTATACAAGTATCGCTATCAAGATGCAAAATACAAGATTTACAAAAAACTGGTTAACAAAGTCACAAATCTGAAATAGTTACCAGTGATGCGGGTTTACTAACTCGATTTATTGATTTCTGGGGTTACACGTACATGCCACTGCGCTGCTGTATGTACTACACAAAGGTAGCTGCGGGCTCTTGTCAAGCTGCCTCTACAAAGAGCAGCTTTTAACCCGCAGCTTTCTTGTCAGCGCACTGACGAAAATAAAGATTATTATTATTATTATTATTATTATTATTATTATTATTATTATTATTATTATTATTATTATTATTATTATTATTATTATTAAAACCACGATATGATTATGAGAGACATCGTAGTGGAGAGGCTCCGGAAATTTTTGGCTACTTGGGGTTCTTTAACGTGCACTGACATCGCGCAGTACACGCGCATCAACCGTTTCGCCTCCATCGAAATGCAGCCACCGAGGGGATTCGATCCCGCGACCCTCGGGCCTCTAAGCCGAGTGCCGTAGCCACTACATCATCGTGACGTGGCGGCTATAGCTACCTTGTTGCATGTCAGTGTAACGAAAAGAAACTGACAGCAGAAGCTGTCAGTTTCTTTCCGTTACACTGACAGCACACGTACGGAAGGGGCATCGACTACTGTGAGTCGGTGACAGTTATAGCACAATTTCCACAGATTAGGTGAAGTTTCCCCATCAGCAAATCGCATCAAAATGTATTCTCCTGCGGTGGGTAGCATGAGTGTGTCGCTTTACGCGTAGTACATGTTGATATTAGCTTCCACAGCAACACAGGTGCATAAAACTGGCAATGAAACGCGCTGTTATATATAAACACCATCTTGCATCACATTTGCTTGCAACCAAAGAACAAACCACAGATTGAAGTTGACGCAAGCTACATCGCTCGGTACGCCACTGTTTTTCACTGTTCCATAAGTGTCATAAGATCTTAATTTCCCAGTTATTTATGACGTATTTTGCGTTTTATTGTATTAATATACGTCGAGAAAATTATGCAAGGTCCGGCAGCAGTAGACACACAAATGGAAACGGGAACAATGGTGAACGCGAACAAGGATACCTATTGTCTTCCAAAATTTACCGGTAATAAGTATGATACAGACATGCATGACTAGTGCTATGAGGCATATGCTGTGATCGAGGGTTGTTGAGTGAGTGTCCATGCTTTGTCCAGCAAGTGATTGAGCAACAGCTTCATTATATGAGAGCGTGAGGGTGTGGGAGGCCAAACAACACCGGCTGCATGATGATGCTTGTTGATGTCGTCTTCAGCTTGCGCCAGGACCCAGGCTTGGGAAACTAATTCTGTACTTGAACTCACTACATAGTCCGACTTCAAGGCAGCAACGTTGTCGTACTTCTTCCCATGTTTACCTTAGTGCTATAATTAATCCATGTAGTTTTGGGAGAATGTTCTCGGGATGAACTCGGTCGTTGGCGGCTTCCCTCACCTCGCTGAAGCCTTGTTTCCAGACACGCACCTTCGTACTGGCTACAATGTGCATACCGCTTCGGGCGCACAACAGTATGGCGCACGTTTCCAACGACTACAAGGTACAAACGGCGTTCGTGTTGTTCACTTCTTCCCCTCGTGTCCGTGTCTTGCACGCCTCTTCTTCTGACTATGGACCCTTACCAACTCCCTCAACTTTCTGTCCTTTAAAGCTACAAACTTCTGTCTTTTAAAGCTACAAACTAAGGCGGGCGGTTGGACACGGCAGAGAACGGTGCACGGAAACATCATTTTTCTTATCTGTGACGTTCGTGCATGCTTCACTAAATAACAACACTGACACGACAAGCAATATATATGGCACGGTAGCGGGTAAAAATATATAAAAACGTATATAGAAAGATGTATATAGGTGGGATGCGAAGCATCGTAAAAGCAGGAAATGTCGGTGATCATCGACTCTGGGAACGCCAAATCGTGAGTGTGTACGCGTACACCCCCTGCATGCAGAGAAGAGCGGCCACCGAGCGTGCGCCACACGCTGGCGCCACCACGCGGCGGCTGTTGACCTCAAACGTAATGGAGAGCAGTGCCGAAACGTCATCTATACACAGCACTGCACCTCGGCGCCGCTTTGCGCATGTACGTGCCTTCCCCACGGCGTTACGCCATTCCTTCTTTATCTCTATACCACTTTGCGTCAGATCCATTTGGTTGGCCCCGTTTTCACGTTCTAAAGACCGCACGCAGCGGTCAGGAGAAGCGCGCATAAGTCGGCATTTTAGAGGACGCGCGGGACGATTGTGTCTAGCTCGACCTACATAGCTGAGCGAACGGAATAGGGGAGAAAAAGAAAAGCATACATAAGAATCGGCTCACCAGCACACCAGAGAATGGCGCAGCGTGAGCTTCTCTACATATGCAGCAAAGGTATAGTGGTCAGCAGCTCAATCAGGAGAGTGCGCTGGGGAAAGCTATGTAGACGACGACTTTGTATATTTATACACCTTGAGCGTAGAACATCACGCAGTGTGGCTGCAGCTCCACAACGTGACGTTCTCGGTCGGAGAATTGCCAAAGTGAAAAGAGCTGCAGCCTGAGACTCGATTTGCGATTCGAGACCACGCGACGAATTTAGGTGACTGTTCCAGTTAAGGTCAAGGCTTGGCGCCGCGAGGTGCACTACACACAAGATGTCTTCGCAACTATGGCTTCGCTATCTTAAAGTAAAAAGAAAAGAATTCCTGCAGTGTTTGGTTAGATAACAGCTAGCGATTCAGAAGAGATATGCGGGTAGACCCCCGGAGTGCTTGGTTAGAACACAGCTAACGAAAGGAAAAGATACGGATAGACCTTTCCTAACTGCACACTTGAGTTCAATACTCCAGCCAAGTCGCACGTTTTATTGCTGCGAAACTAAGGGCTTAGGGGACACGGCTTGCGCTGCTAGCTCCAGTGTTATCTTAAGCGCTTATCTCGAAGGAAAAAGAACGTTCAAGCAGATGCGCGTAGTGGGGTATAGGGTTTACCAAAGAAAATGAATGCTCTATAGACCTCGTGACAACACGGGGGTCTGAAAATACTGTGTACCTCTTACAGCTGTACTTATGAATACAATTATACGTATATATGTCGCATATATACGGTACACGCCGCCAACGCCTTTATCCCGTAGTCAAAGCGCTCCCAAAGCTAGAGGTCATATAATGGTTGGCAAACGCAGGGAGGCGGGTAAATATTCCGTGGACCTAAACCGCCTTCAAGTGGTATGCCTCGAGTGGTATGGCATGCCTGCTGGACACTTCCACGAAACAAAGCAACGACAAAGTCCGTGGGGCACATTAGGAACATCACCAGCGTCCTAACGGCTGTCATCTTAGGCTAAAGAGTAGAACAACAAAACTAAACGTTCGCTGCATTCAAGACCGTACGGCTGCGTGCGTGCTTAAACCTGAGCTCAACGACCGGCCAAGAGCGTCTCAACCGTTGGCAGTACACTCATCTTCCGCTGCACACCATCGTTAACTCTCTCATCACACTCTTCCCTCTTATAAGAAAGAGGGACAGAAAGAAAAAGTTAGCGTCAGTTTGCAGTCGAGCGGATCCAGCATGTTCTCTGGACCGTAATGGTTATACGAGGGGTGGGTGGCACAACGACGCAATCCTTCCGTGGCAGTTTCCTCGAAAAGAAAAAAAGGAACAGACGCGAAAGAGATGCACAGGACACACGCGAACGGCACAATGCAGGTCGCCAGACGACCCGGCATGCTTGCCCCTTCGTATCTCACCGATATACCGTGACGCCCCATGGCCACACACATTCCTTCCAGTGAGACGTCCCATTGCCGGAGAGGCCGGCATTCCCATATGGTTACTCTTCAGACCATCCAACTTCCGCTTTAGATCACTTTTTATTTTCTCCTTCTTGGTTCCAATTCCTCTTCTATCTTCAAGTTCTCTCTGTATACCCGCTCGAATCAACCATTCGCATCTCCTTCTTCCTCAGTTTATGTTCCTCTCTTCTTATTTTTATTCTTTTTATGTTTCTTCGTCGAGCGCCCAAGGCGTCCACTGACTTGATGTGCTCAGCACGCATTCTTTCCAGCCAGCCGGGCAAGCCCGTTTTTTTTTTTTTTTCGGGCTCTCTCGTCCCGCGTGATGCTCTTGAGAGAATGGTCTTGAGAGTGCATCCCCCACTCCTCTTCTGTGAAGATGAAGCGAACAGGAAGCAAGAAATAAACGATGCAGTCGCCGTGGGTGCTGCGGAGAGTACGCGAGCCGGCCTTGGCCATCCGTTGTCGAGCCCTGTCGCCTCCCTGCTTTATGCAGGCAGCAGGACGAGGTGAGAGTCTTGAGCGTCGGCTAAATGGACGGACGTGCCGAAGGACTGGCGCCCTAGTACGGACTCTGTCGGTCGCTGCATCAGGAGCGACATTGCGCTTATCAGTGAACGAGATTCATTCAAGCCTTGTCCCGAGATGCCAAGATAAATAGTTGTTGGGTGTCTCTGCTTTTTTTTTTTTTTTTTGCCGAAGATTTCCTTAAGGCATAACGGAGTGGGCTTCAAAATATACACGAACAGTTCGGATTCGTGCAGGAAATTTAGGTTAGCACGATGAAAGGGGTGGTGAATCTAGCGGTCAAGGCTGTGCGGTCGTCTGAGGCCTGTTGCACGGAGGCGGCGAATAGGCCACGTAATGGTACACACCTTGTCAAGTCCTCTGCAAGTGCCTCACTGTCGCGTCACAGATTGCGACGTCACATACTGAGCAGGACACACGATATAGGGGCCACGATATTGTTACGGCCCCTGTATCGTAGCGAAGCTATACATATACGTAGCGAAGCCACGTCAGACCGCGTCAGCCCAGTCTTTCACGTATAGCGAAGCCACGTCAAGACGAATGGCCTTTAGCTTCACTTCGTTTTTCTGTATGTCTTTCAGAAATAAAATCTGTTCATTCATTCATTCAAAAAAAAAAAAGATAGTGGGCACAGACGGGGTGAGTTTAATTCAGCAGAGGCGAGAAAGATGCGACTCAGCATAGAACGCGGAGAGTTGACTGTTGCTTATTTTCGCAAGTGAAAACATGTCCGCGCACCCTGCGGGCGTTTCACAGATTATCATTGCGAAAAAAAAAGCAGGGAAGACGAATGGAGACACTTAGCTTGCGTCCCAACGTACTAGGAATAATGGTTGTAGAAGAAAAATGCTTGTACGACTGACAATGGCTGACTTATGGCTACATATTCACGCCCTGGCGTTGACAGACGTATTTGGAAGATCAGGGAGATAACACGGTGAAATGAGTGTCCAGGAAAGGAAAAATAAGAGAGAGATTGTTATCAAACGCGTGCGAGGAGAGATTGCGGGGTGTGGTGGAAACCACCGAACTGCTTAGCGCTGGATGTGCACTGTGTGTAACTGATGGCGCGCATAAATAATGCATATATGAGTTAAGTCCAGGTAGCGGAGAATCATTCGCCTTTTTTGTTGGGTGATGTTTCTGAAATGATTTATTCCAAACAGGAGCGGGGGACACACTTTCTACACTTACGTCGCGATTTTTGATCATCGCACTTTATAAGAAAACGTACTGAACAGCGTGAGTTCTTCCATATCATATCTTTGCGACATTTGCTGCATGTGTATCAAGTCCCAGTTCTTGTACTCTGAAATATCTGCTCCTGTCATCTCCAACAGCTGTCGCCTCGTCAAGCTATTCGCTGTGGCCTCTCTGTGGCAAGTTGCTTTTTTTTAATGCGAAGCATTTCTTAGCGAACTTCGGCGAGTTTGAGCGTATCTATCTATCTATCTATCTATCTATCTATCTATCTATCTATCTATCTATCTATCTATCTATCTATCTATCTATCTAGCCGCCTACGATTTTGTGCTCTCCTGGCCGCGTCGCTAATGGGATGTATGCGAAAATAGGTATGGCACAACATGACTGCCTGACGAACATAAATGGCAGGTCATAACATGAAAAGCGTGACATGCATGTCATGAGCGGCATGATTTACATGACACGGTCTTTGTGCTCTCCTGGTCGCTTCGTTAATGGGATGTATACGAAAATTGGTATGCCACAATATGACTGCATGGCGAACATAAATGACAGGTCATAACATGAAAATCGTGACACGCATGTCATGAGCGACATGATTTACATGCCACGCGTTTCGTTAATGGGACGGATACGGAAATTGGCATGCCACAACATGACTGCATGACAGTCATAAATGAGAGGTCATAACACGAAAATCATGACATGCATGTCATGAGTGACATGATTTACAAGCGATGGTTTTGGTGCTCTCCTGGCCGTTTCGTTAGTGGGATGTATACGAAAATCGCTACGCCACAACATGACTGCATGACGAACATGACTGACAGGTCACAACATGAAAATCATGATATGCTTGTCATGAGCGACATGATTTACATGCCACGCGTTTCTTTAACGGGATGTATACGAAAATTGGCATGCCACAACATGACTGCATCACGAACGTAAATGACAGGTCATAACATGAAAATCATGACATGCATGTTATGAGCGACATGATTTACATGTCACGGTCTTGGTGCTCTCTTGGCCGTTTCGTAAGTGGGATGTATAGGAAAATTGGCATGCAACAACATGACAGAATGACGAACATAAATGAACGTCATAACATGAAAAGCATGACATGCCTGTCATGGGCGGCATGATTTACATGCCACGCGTTTAGTTAATGGGATGTATACCAAAAATTGCTATGGCACAACACGAAAGCATGACGAACGTGATTGACAGGTCATAACATTAGAATCATGACACGCGTGTCATGAGCAGCAAGATTTACATGCCACAGCCTTGGTGCTCTTGGGGCCGTTTCGTTAATGGAATATATACGAAAATTGCTATGGCACAACACGACTGCATGACTATCATAAATGACAGGTCATATGATGAATATCATGACATGCATGTCATGATTTTCATGTTATATGTCATGACCGGCATGATTTACATGTCATGGTCCTGGCCCTATACTGCCGTTTCGTTAATGCCATGTATACGAAAATTGGTTTGGCACAGCATGACTGCATGACGATCATATATGACAAGTCATAACATGAAAATCGTGACATGCATGTCATGAGCGGCATGATCTACATGCCACTCGTTTCGTTAATGAGATGTGTACCAAAATTGCTATGGCACAACATGACTGCATGACGAACGTAAATGACAGGTCATAACGTTAGAATCGTGACATGCGTGTATGAGCGGCATGGTTTACATGCCACAGTCATGGTACTCTTGCGGCCGTTTCGTTAACTTCATATGTACCAAACTCGGTATAACGAGACAACAATGCAAATCCATTTTACGTTCCTGATGCGTGCTTCGCATTTCCTTGATTCCCACTGCGCGTGGGATCTGCCAATCTTTTTTGTTTTTGTTTTTCACAGGAAGGTAAATAAAACGCTGAAGCAAATTGAACTTTTCCGATGTTAACTTTTGACATGGTTGAATAGTTATACAGCAACAGCGACAGTACAATGTCCTCGTCGGCTGTCTCACCGAGCAAGCTGGCGAGACGTTTTTAAAAAACTACGAGCGCACAGACTGATGTCGCGCTTCTACGAATTCCAGCTACCATCGTTTTAACCTTAGCGAAGAGGAACGCTCTTTATATAGACGAATAGTTTGCACGTGGCAATCACTCGAAGACTACACCGGAACCCGCACAGGTGCGTGGACATACTGAGCCGCAACATTCGGTGCCAGTATGATGTTGACATCTAGCACAACAAAGGCATTGTCTTGGCGGTTTTGGTCTTGTTGTTGTCGTCTTCGTCACGATGTAGTTTCTATTCACGAGTGCTGTCATTAATGAAAACACAGAGCTTTTTACCGTCAACTAATTTCTGTGGCGCGGTAAGTGTTATATGCATTCTACACTTTACCGCGTAGACATCTTGTGCACACACGCATGACGCTCACGGTATTGTGGCACTCATCATTCTATCATCATATCGCAATCATATGGCAAAGCTGGGCGTGTTATCACAAGCTGCCCTGATAAGGACCACAAGGTTCGTGTATACGTCAGCAGGTTCCAGTTAGTGCCCATATTGCTTCAAAACGGATTAGCTGGGCCAGTTGTCATAGACCCTTTTCATAAACTGTAAAGCTAGCTTCCCTGTAATGCAACTTGCCCTACTAATGGCGACAGCTGCCTTTATTTAAATGCTGTTAAAATTCAAGTTGCACATGCTGCGACCCGTTTTTTGGGGATGTTTGTATCAGAAGGGCTGCGTCGACATTTTACATGCCCTATCGCAAGCAAATTGCGCTTGCACACGTCGTTTGCCGGATGGCCAATGCCGCCATTAGTAGGGCAAGCTGCATTGCAGGAAACCTAGCTTGCAGTTTATGAAAAGGGTCTATGTAGACTTGTAATGCATTTCCAGCGCCAACAAAGGAAAGAAAAGGGAAGAGAGTCGACAGAACAGCAAATGGGCAGAACGCTCGTATTTCAACTGATTTTTATTGCAGACCTTACCTGTCCTGCTGCCTAATCGCCTGTCTTCCCTTTTCTTTCCGTTGTTAGCGCTGGAAATGCATTACAAGGTCATGCTGCTTGACAGACGTTCCTTCAGTCATGCCCCGATAAAGAGAGGCATGTTGTGAATGCCCTTCGCAATACATATTAGTGGAGGCTAGCCTTGTGCACTGCCTGTAAGAAATGCTGCGAGTCCAAAATTCGGTAGACAGTGATTCTTTATTAAAGTCCTGTTGCAACACCCACTTTGTCTTCATGTGCGTGTACACCCAAAGACATATGCTACTATATCGCTCATCGGTGACGCGTGACCTTCCTATGGGTACCGGGGTGTTTTTGGTGGCTCTATAGACGTATGCACTCGCCGTGTGTTTATCGCTCTACGCGAACAACATTGTCATTTAAGGTTTGGTGCTTTCTTAACCCTGCAGGTTATGCATCTTACACGCTTGTATATGCACACACGGTGCTATCATTCCACAAAATATGTAAGTTGGCTGCATCAAAAACATTGTGCATACCCTTCATGTGCATGTATATATAATTTCAAAATCGTGCATATTATGTGACTATTTATGCTGACTGTGTATTTATGTCGGTCCCTCTGTGTTGCTCGTATCATCTGAAATGGAACATGTGTGTGTCAATGTGTGATGTATATAGCGTTCTATGCAGTTTTTGTGCAAGTCATGGTTTTATTTCTTTCTGTTCTTGTACTGTTACTGTTTCTCAATACTCGTCGCGTCAAAAGTCGAAATAAAGCTTTTTTGTAAACACACGTCTTCTGTCGTTCGAAGGGACAGCTCTCTACCGAGCTCTCCCATAGCACAGAGTTGTACGTTCTTCTCTTGTTCTAAACACACTACTTGTGAAAATAATTATTAAATATGGCCTACATTGTCGTGTTTCCACCAAGGAGGATTGGCTTCCACAAATGAAAGAATGAAAATGAAAAATGAAACACTACCTTGGCTCCTTATAGGAGATTATGTCCAGCCTCTGCTACGATTCACACGGTTCATACTGCTTTCAAATTGTCCTTCCCTGTCGGCCATCCGCATTTATGTTGCCGTTCACACAAACAGCAACTGGAAGCAATTTCAGGACACTCGCCGAAATTAAATACGTCACATTTGAGCAACGGGAAGTACTGTCAAGCACAACTCTCCTTGGACGGGCGTGGGGACCCAGTGTGCAATTATTCTACAGACACAACTCCGGTGGGCGGCCGAGGCCAACGCAGGGCGTCGGACCTTGCGGGTCGACCAACTCCATCCATAACCTTCCCCATTTCTCTCTTATTTCCTAATAAAGTTGTTCTCTGTGGGCGGCTGTCCTTTTCCTTTTTTTTTTTATTTAGTGGAGGGACGCCTGTGATTCAGACGCCGCAGAACAAACACTTGACCTGTTCGTGTACCACTCTATTTCTTTTTTTCTTTGTTTTGTTTTGCGAAATGGGATTTCCCTTAAGGCACACATCATGACGCGTATGTGTTAGACATGCGCTGTATAAGGCCTGTGTTGTGTATCGACTGAAGCAGTGTTTTGTGAAATCTGTTATATCGTGTATCCAGTCGTTATAACCGGTCGAGGCACTGTTCCACCCTCAGACGCCAGATCTGCCGTCTTTATACCATAGTAGCTTGCATTCGCCAAGCTTTACTCCGACGAGAAAAGAAAACGAAACTTTTACATTTCGACATCCGAAATAAGATCCGGAAAGAAAGGTACACCCGTGGATAACTCGAAAGACAAGTGCGAAGCGAAATGGCTCCACTGTTTCAAACCGACACCTTATTACGCGCGATCAACGATCGAAAAATGTGAATCCTCCATCGGTTTTATCGACATTTAATGACCTTCCGGAGTGCCGCTTGCCAGTGCTGCCGCAGGCGCACCGAGCTGAGGAAAGGCGGTTGGCAAACACGCCCAGAAGCGCGGACGCAACAAGAAAGCAACGTCTTCTTCTTCTTCTTGAAGCACGGCAGCAGCGCCACGTAGCAGGCGGCAGCCAAGCGAGACTTCTTCCTCTCACAGGTCAAGCAGACAAGCACGGGCCCAACCGGGAAACAAAAGCACCGGAACGGGTTTCTCCGGCACGGGCCCACAAGACGTTGCAGGATGCGCGTATGTCTTGCCTCTCGTGCGGACTCGCCGTATAAAGGAACATCAAAGGGCGGCATCTCTTATCTCTCTAGATCCTCGCACAAAGGCGACGATGCCGCCGGCTTGCCCAGCAAATACGTAACACCTGAATCCTGGGGGCCCCCCTTCTGTCTTGAATCATCCCGCCTGTTCCTTCTTTATGGTCGTCCTCGCTTTTCCAGCACTTTATACGTTGTCCGCAGCGGAGCATGAAGAAAACAAGAAGACAAAGGGTCGTGCCCTGGCCGCTCTGCAAGTCTTATAGCTGTCATCGCGCGTCTACCGAGCGTGAAAGCTTGTGCGCGTGCGTCCGCTGTACGGCAGAAAAAAAGAAACGTCCCAGGAAAGTAAAGCAGAACACGGCGGGAGAGAATTGGGTTTGTCGTGCGCTCCTGCTTAGAATAGCCACTGAAGCAGCAAGCCCGCTTTTTAAGCCAGAAGCGAAAGAGAGACAGAGAGAGGGGGAGAAATAGCAATGCACTACTTCTTACCCCGCCCATGTACTCTGACGTTTGAAGAAATGCGCGACCCCTTCCAGGTACCTGGACGACCCTCGTAAATCATGCAGATTGCGTCGACTATATACATGCACTGACTGGCTCGCCAGAGGCACCGGGCTGCCTTGTATATGTATGGGGACCTGGTGAACCCTTTTGTTTTATGAGTCAGCGCGTAAGCTCTCAGTTCCGCGATGGTATAGACTGTGCACAAGGAGCGACGTCCTCATAGTTGGGCTCCTTACTCTTGACGTCCATGAACTATGCATGGATACGTCGAGCTGGTTGCGGATGGCATTCGCTTGAAGCACTGGGCTCCAGCGAAGCGTTTTTCACCTCGCATGCATAAGCTAGGAATACTGAAGCATAAATGAACCATATACCTTCCACTTTTCAGTGCTACGTAATCTACGGAGAAGCAAACTGCGTGGGGTTTCACAAGCAGTCCTTGGGTTCAACAACAACAAAACATTTTTTAACTCATTAATTGAGAAAGAAAACCACTCGTGATGTAAAGTAGGACATGAAAACTATCACATGGATTCTAATCAATAGAAAGCATAAACTAGAAGGTTAATTTAATTAAAGAAATGAAGTCCATTTGGAAGGGCCGTCATGGTCTAAATGAAAAGTGAGACGCACCTACATGGACGCATAACACCAGCATTTCGTGATGTTCGCTATAAGCAGTGTTCGATATAGGCAGTTATAGCAGGGGCGAATGTTGTTCAGCCGTTTGCTGGTGCTGCGAGATATCGTTCGCTTAATCATTTTAGGTTACTGTTCCCTGGGTTCGACTATCAGCAAACACTGGGTATAGCGTAAGTATACTGCTCGCTACACTTAGCTAACTTTGGCTATTGCTTACTATTGGCTAACGGTTAGCTAATCTCGCTCGTAGAATAACATACTGCTGCTTTAATCTTAGCTATCCATTGACCGTACGTAAGGTGCATGCATGAAATGGACAGCTAACGCTATACACGCACACACGGCACTTTCACAGACTTCGCCGAAATGCCTATCTTGGCTTTCTCTTTATCCCTGAGTGTACACAGTGTGCAAGCGTGCGTATCCAGCTGTTGCGCATTATACTCACGCGCTCATCTTTACGTATTCACGCAGCTGCAGTTGCAACACGTAAGCCTAGTTCTCTCCTCAGTGTCGCTTCCGTGCTGCGCACGTTTATGGCTTCCGCTCGGTTACGGAGCCGGCGGCGAGGGTATCCAATGTTCCTGGAGCCGGCGACCACCTGTTCCCTTTGCCATCCTTCTCTTGGTTTGGTCGTGTTTTGCGGCGAAGTGAAGCCGTTTCGCTTGGCGGCTTCGAACAATAGAGTCGTCTCCGATGCGAAGGTCGAGCACGCCAAAGGCAGTGCACGCCGCGACGGTGTGCCCACGCACGGCCGAGAGGAAAATGAAATATCGACGGTCTGCGGAATCCTTGAGACTCAGCACCGTCACCTGCGGGATACGTATATGATCCGCGGCCACCCTGGGCTATCACAAATATTTTCTTCCCGCGACTTCACGTACATCAATAATGTTGTCTCGTGTCGAGAGTAATATAGATACCGAGCTAGCAGGTATAGACTGGGAAAAGAGGATGGCGAGACGAAGTTGATTCCCTGAAGGACTGATCACGTGCTTTAGAGAAGGGGAAAAAATCCGCTAAATTAAAGTTTACTTATCGCCAGCGTTGTTTCTTGTTTAGTTTTCGTCCTTTTGTTTTTCTTTTATGGGTGAAAAAAAATGGGAGGGGGGGGGGGGGGCAGTGTACAATTTCGGAATAGCCGTCTGTCTATCCAGTAGCCAAACGGCCAACTACTGGGGCAGCTTAGCGACTATAGGGTGTTCGCTTGCGAAACCAGAGGTCTTGGGATCGAATCTTGGTCAAGGCGGCTGGATTTTGATGCGAGCGAAATTCAAGAAGAAACACCCCTACAATTCGATCAAGGTACACGTTAAAAACACCCAGGTGGTCGAAATTAATTCGGTGCCCTCCACTACGGAGTGCTGCGTAATCATATCATTGTTTTGGCACGTAAAACACCATCGATCATTATATTATTAGCAGTAGTCAAACTGCACACAACACTGTAGCTGTCAGTTAACAACAACGTCGGCAACCATCAGCTTTCAGGTATCCGCTGTTGACGACCACTCGTAATTACTTCCAGAAACAATATTACTTGATATACGTCCATGGAACTGTGGGACACTTCAGGCTCGCACGAGCTACCGGTGTTCAGTCGTAAATGGTGAATGCTGCGCAGCACATGGACAATGTAAATATACTGAAAAACGAAGACGAAGTGGACAAAAGCGCACCAAGGAACAGACGCACAGATTATATGAAGTAGTAAGAAGTATAAGCACAAAGCGTTTTAGGTCATCGTGGTAGCACCGCTTAAGAAGCTGCACTAAACATTGCTAGCGCTGTATAACGTTTCCTTTGTGTAGTACCTGTTTTCTAGAGCGTGCTCGTGCCCGGAATACAGTAATTACCATGCAATGTAATGATCCCTCCCTCCCCCTCTTCCCCTTCCTGAAACACGGCGACGATAGTCAGCTAGCTCACATGAGTTAATCGGGCCTTATAACATCGTCGCTATCAAACATTTAGCCACATCTTCTTGATCTTTGTTGGTTAATACCTCTATTTCGGCATTGTACAGATACGAAATCCTCCTCATGGCCTCCCACCTGGCGGAAAAAAATGACATACATTCCTTGTCACAGATCAACAGCGTACAGAATATATGTTCTGATATACTATAACGAAACGGCTGGCGTACTGCTCAGCGTTAGGTACGTATATAGCCGGCGGTTTGCTTCAAAGGCAAATTCGTAGAGATCTGACCCCCAACCTTCGTGATCCCAAACCGTCTATACATGTTTACGTCTGTCTTCTTTTCTTTCTTTTTTTTTTTTTTCCTAGACGCTTGCGCGTGCATATGCGTGCACATTTATATACATGCGGGTGCTTGCGCATACGCGTGCCATTCTGCTTCCCGTCTCGCTGCCACCGTAATCAGGCCCCTATTGATCGGTCCCGTACCATAGGGCCGCGTTGTCAGCTCGACCAGGGAAGTGGGGGTTGGAAGATGAGGGGGGGGCGCAGTACCACACTTGGCGACGGAACGGTAACGGGGACAACAAGCGCCGTTCCCGACATCTAGCTCGTAAACCTCGCTCGCATATAGAGCAGCTGCTAACGCTATATCGGCGACCGCTACGCAGTTCGAGACGAATCGTCCGCCGCCGGACCTCCGTCCCTACCGACGCAGACCACTCAGTTGTCGCCGTGGTGGCCCCGAACAGTACGACACGGAGGCGGGGGGGGGGGGGCACAGGAGGGGGTGCACAGACTACCACGCCCCACCCCGCTCTCTCTCACTCCTCCTAACCCCATCATTCTCCTCTCGTAGTTGCCTTCTTCTCCTGGTGGTGGTACGGTATGATGACATGGGGAGGGGGGCAGACTATAAAGCCAGCACCACCATAAAGAAGACTACAACGTCCCCTCCCCCGCCTCCCCCTCTTACTCTCCTCCGAACCCCTCCCCAACCCCTCCCCAACCCCATGGTTCCCCTCTCAAACTTGCCTCCTCTTCCCCCTCCTCCTCCTCCCCATGTGGACGGTCGGTGCGCCGACGCGGTGGCCGGAAGACGTGCGCCTGTCAAGGGCGACTCTCCCGCGGTGTCACTGGCCTCGCTCTCCGGCAACGGGGCCACCGCCAGGTCCGTTTCGACCGGACAGCGCGAGCGCCAGTGTTTTTCTTGCTTTATTTCACACTGGGGTTTTCTGGCTACACAGCGCTCGTGCCGCCGAAGGTGTCCTGGCAACGGAGGTACTAACATCGACCGGACAACCGAAGCGGACGGCTGGAAAAACATTCACGTTTGTATAGCTACAGAGCCAGTCGTGACACGGCAGCACTGAACGGTATCGGTCGCTGGCGTGGGCCGCCGGGACGTCCCGAACCGTTTTCCTCGTATGGTGAGAACAGTAGCACAACGCTCGGAATGTTGCACGGATACTTTTTGTTGTTGTCGATCGCTATCACGTTGATATTTAAGTGTAACCCAGTTTGTCACTGTAGAAACGTCCGCTGTGCTTATTAATGCTTTTGTCTCCCCCTTATATAATACGCTTAAAGGGATTCTTAAGAGAAAAATGTATGATGATGATGATGTGAAAACCCATCACTTATGTAATGATCCCCTTGGAAGTCCTGAAGGAAATAAAAATGGACTGACTGACTGACTGACTGACTGACTGACTGACTGACTGACTGACTGACTGACTGACTGACTGACTGACTGACTGAATGAATGAATGAATGAATGAATGAATGAATGAATGAATGAATGAATGAATGATCCTCTCTGACATATGAAAAAATAAACGGTAAGCAACGCAAGCATTGGGTGGACACTGATTCAAGACTGTCTTTTATAAAAGAAAGCCGTCGTAAACCATCAGACAGCTGACGTAAGCTTTAATTCACTCGTATATAGGCAACATGCCCAACAGACAGCCAGAATTAAACGTATATGCGAGCAAATGCGGTAGTCGAATTCTGTATTCGGTGCCATATGATGCTATATACGCTGTAGAATGTGGGTAGCAGGAGAAACCAGCTGCAGACATCAAAGAAATAAAATAATAAAGAAAATAAATTGAATGCATAACTGCTACTCCGTAGCAAGTGTTCTGTACGCCAAACTTTTATTTCCGTCGCTTATCTGTTTCGTGCTGACTTGTCCCCGCAGCATAAAACCCACAGTATGAAAACAAAATGCGCACAGCTGCTACTTTGCGCTACTCAGTAAAATCCTTTCTGTCCCGCCTAATATAGCACTGAGTTCAGTGCTATTTAATCATTACGAGACACCAACGAGCGCATCAAGGACGTACAACAGGACTGACCATGAGTTATTTTTCAAGGCCTGTCCTGTTGCCTTCCCCTCGATGTCTTTACTTATTCTTCCTCTTTTTCCTTTTTTTCTTTTTGCCAAGGATGAAACATATCCTCAACCAAAACCGACGCTTTGCTGCTGAATGACTTATTCCGGGACTCACAAAATTCCAAGTAATGACGATCTACTTAGCTCGCCATGAAGCCGTCTTCATGTGGCGTGAGCCTCGTCTATATAACCCAGTCACGTGTTTCCCTCACTCGTACATTATATTTCGTTTATTCTATATAATAGGTAAGAAACGATAAGTAAATAAATGAGGCCCACGCGACTGTTTGCCGAGGTATACACTAGAGTGCGCGAAGCACAGTGCGCACGGCACGCTAGTTCCGAACATGTTACAGTATATATACAGGTACGTTGGCCGAAGGACCGGTAAGCACGCAAGGGGGCAACAACTCTATTATCACAGGGAGCACACTTCGCCGCTATGCTCCATGTCCTTTTTTTTTTTTTTTTGTATCTTTGCCTCCTGCACGCACTGACGCTCGATACGTTCGACGGCATCACGTGGGCACTTACAGGAACAGGCACCGCTCCGCTAAATATAAGCGTCCTCTTCGTAATGGGCTTCCCATTATAGCATGCTCTGTCGCTTGTCCCGTCTCTTGCTGTTGCTGCTGTTATGATATCCGATTAACGAGACGTCTATCGGCTCCTGTATTCAGAAGTGTCGTTGCTTGCACGGTGCATACCCCGTGCCCTGCACTTCCGGACCACTGAGCCACGCTGATGTCATTTGCTGCAGGCTCGATATCGTGCTATGGGCAAAGGTATAGGCTTTCGTGGGCTGAAGCTAATGGACACTGAAGCCGCGGAGAAAGCAATAACTGGTAAAGCACGTGCTCTCTGATGTGGAATCGGGATCTTCTAAACTGAAGTAATGAGGATGGGAGCGCAGTAATGCAGGACGTCTCACGGATGAACACCTATAGCCCGTATATTCCGTGTTAGTTATGATATGGTCTGCCATTGAGTAGGAGGAGGAGAAAGGAGGGAGGAAAGACAGGGAGGTTAGCCAGTGCTGAGACCGGCTGGCTACCCTGTGCAGGGGAAGTGGGGTGAGGGGAATGAAAGACAATAGAAAGGAGACACGACAAGAGAAAAGAAAAGGATAGAGAGAAAAAACACGCACAGAAAAAGAAAGGAAACGCGACACTGCTTAGAGTCTGTCCTTTAGACCGCTCGTCCTTAAAAATCGTAACAGCGCGTTCAGCGCTTTCCGTGCTGACGATGGTCTGGCCAGTGTCCCAAAACTCGTTGCTCGGACAAAGGGCGGCTGTCAAGTCTGTCTAGAGCAGCGGTAAGTTCTTTCCTAGGGCCACTGTAACGGGGACACTCACAAAGAAGATGACGTATCGTTTCGTCGCAGCCGCAGTTCTCACACTTAGGGTCGTTCGTCATTCCAATGAGAAATGAGTAGGCCTTCGTGAAGGCAACCCCAAGCCACAGGCGACACAAAAGCGTCTCCTCAGCGCGAGGTATTCCTGACGGAAGGTGGAACTGAAGGTCCGGGTGCAAACTGTGGACACGAGCATTGGTGAATTCTGATGAATTCCACTGTGCACGTGTAAGTTCACGTGCTAGGGATTGAAGCCTTGCGGATGCGTCGGTCCTGGAGAACGGTATTCCTCTACAGTGGTTATCATCGTGGGCAGATCGGGCGCATTCATCAGCGAGGTCATTGCCGCTGATCCCACAGTGACCCTGTATCCACTGGTACGTGATGTCGTGTCCTTGCTCGACTGCATGGTGATGAAGAATTCTTATGTCAGCAACTAATTGCTCGTGAGGTCCATGACGAAATGGTGATATAAGGGACTGAAGAGCTGCTTTGGAGTCGGTGAATATTGACCATGCATGGGAAGGTTCTGCAATTATGACCTCTACCGCAGCATGAATGGCGGCGAGTTCTGCAGCCGTCGAAGTTGTAAAATGGGACGTCTTGAATCGTATGGTGACGGATTTTGCTGGAATGACCACTGCTCCTGTGGAGCTTACAGAGGAAACTGACCCATCCGTGTAAACGTGAAGGCGTCCTCTGTGTTTCTCATGCAGGAACATTAGGGTGGCTTGTTGTAAAGCTATAGATGACAAGTGGCTTTTCTTTTTGATTCCGGGAATGGTCAGGAGCGCTTCGAGGGGATGAAGACACCACAATGGTAATGATGGCCTTGCTGGAGGCGTGAAACTCGATGGCAGGACAGCGCGATGAGCAGCAATAATGGCGCTGAATTCGGAGTCTGGCCTAGAAACGGAAAGAGACGCTAGGTGGTGCGATGGAATTCGAGCAAGATGCCTTATGTGTACTCGTAGGGCATCCACACGAAGGTATGTCATGATTGGGTGATCACGTGCGACGACTACAGTCGCTGCTGTTGATGCACATTTCGGCAGTCCAAGACATATTCTCAAAGCTTGGGCTTGAAGCGACTGGAGAACGCGCATTGAGATTCCGCTGCTGCTTTCCTCAACTCCGCCGTTCTTCTTGGAAATTTCTTAAGTGACAGTACAGACCACGCGGAGTACATGCATAACAATTTCAAGTCAATGGTTTATTTCTCACTTTCGGAAGAGGAAATGGGCATCCTCACAAAATAGAAAACAGAAAAGCTTGGCCTGGGGAGGTAATGGACAGCAACGGACAGAAAGGGCAGCAACGGACAGGACTTCAGTGCCGTCTTGGAGTCGCAGAAAAGCGTCCATTTGTGTGGCGCTTCATCTATGACGAAACGAATGGCAGTAAGGAGAGCTGTCGTCGATGTTGTCGGATGAGTCGTCTTAAATTTTAAAGTTGTAACTTTCGCGGGTATCACGACTGCTGCATCGGAACGGTTCGGGAGCGCGGATCCGTCATATGCGTAGAGTCCCGGTGAGCTGTTTAAGCGCTGGTGATGATAAAGAGGCTTTTTTTTTTTTAATTCCACGTATTGGCAGGCTGATTTCCGGCTGAGCGAGTCGCCATGGGGGAATTGAAGGTCTCGCAGGCAGGGGTGAAAGAAGTTGGTAAAGAGTCACCATGTGCTGTTATCGTTTTTGCTGAAAGAGGTGCGTGGTCTGTCCGCTGGCAAATAAGAGAGGTGTGACGAGGAGCCCTGGCAAGATGCCTGATATGTGTCCTCAGTGCTTCCATGTCAATTTCGGTCTTGACAAGGTGGTCTCTAGTGATTGCTATTGTCGCCACTGTTGATGCACTCTCTGGTAGGCGTAGACAGATCCGGAGCGCGTGGGCCTGTACACTCTGTATTGTACGTAGATATGTTTTGCCCGTGCTCGTTATTGCTGGCAAGCTGTATAGCAGAAAGCCGAGAAAAAGCGCTTTGTATAGCTGCAGCATAGCACGTGTCGACATCCCCTCAGTTTTTATCTTCTTGTATTTTTTTTCCACAGAAGAACTTGAACAAGTGATAGATGCCCGTCAACCGCTTTTTCGTGTGCGATACATGAGGGTTTCCATGACAAATCAATGTCAATTATGGCACCGAGAAATTTGTCAGTTCGAACGTAGGGTATTGTTTACGGTGTAGTGAGTCATAGATTTGCGCATAAAAGGCATCAGTACACATCTCGGAGGAAATTTCTAGGCCTCGATTACGGAGGTAGTTAGCAGCTTCAGTAGCAGCTCTTTGAATTCTTCCTCGCAACTGTAACCGCGTCACTGCTGACGTCCATACGCAGATGTCATCAGCGTACATTGACAGCCTGACCGTGCTTGGCATGTGCTCAAGCAAAGCAATTAACGTGACATCAAATAGCACATGGCTAAGTACACCGCCCTGGGGAACACCGCGGCAGCTATATAATGAAGTGCGGCCATTTTCGGTGCTTACAAAAAAAAAAAAAGAAGGAACGCATAGAGAGATAGCTCCGTATCGAGCGAAACATCCCACCACCCACTCCTACCTCTTCGA
Organism: Hyalomma asiaticum; assembly: GCA_013339685.2. Taxonomy (NCBI): domain Eukaryota; kingdom Metazoa; phylum Arthropoda; class Arachnida; order Ixodida; family Ixodidae; genus Hyalomma; species Hyalomma asiaticum. Next base: position 33,407,169 of record CM023489.1, read on the forward strand.
GAGTAGAGACGATTGCTTCGAGGGCAACATTGTCATATGCGTATATGTAGACCAATGCCGCTGTCTCAAGCAATTTGATTGAGACAGAAATGGAAGGAAACGGAAACCGTGGAACGTTGAAAACTCGTTTTAAATGCGACGCATTTCTTAGCGAACTTCGGCGAGTTTGAGCGTATCTATCTATCTATCTATCTATCTATCTATCTATCTATCTATCTATCTATCTATCTATCTATCTATCTATCTATCTATCTATCTAGCCGCCTACGATTTTGTGATCTCCTGGCCGTTTCGCTAATCGGATGTTTACGAAAATGGTATGCCACATCATGACTACATGCAAGTGCTCTCCTGATCGTCTCGTTAATGGGATGTATACAAAAATTGGTATGCCACAATATGACTGCATGGCGAACATAAATGACAGGTCATAACATGAAAATCATGATATGCATGTCATGAGGGACATGATTTACATGCCACGCGTTTCGTTAATGGGACGTATACGGAAATTGGCATGCCACAAGATGACTGCATCACGAACGTAAATGACAGGTCATAACATGAAAATCATGACATGCATGTCATGAGCGACATGATTTACATGCCACGGTCTTGGTGCTCTCTTGGCCATTTCGTTAGGGGGGTGTATAGGAAAATTGGTATGCAACAATATGACTGCATGGCGAATATAAATGACAGGTCATAACATGAAAAGCACATGCATGTCATGGGCGGCATGATTTATATGCCGGGCGTTTCGTTAATGGGATGTATACCAAAAGTGCTATGGCACAACACGACAGCATGACGAACGTAAATGACGGGTCATAACATTGGGATCATGACACGCGTGTCATGACCGGCATGATTTACATGCCATGGTCCTGGCGCTATACTGCCGTTTCGTTAATAGGATGTATACGAAAATTGGTTTGGCACAACATGACTGCATGACGATTATAAATGACAGGTCATAACATGAAAATCGTGACATGCATGTCATGAGCGGCATGATCTACATGCCGCTCGTTTCCTTAATGGGATGTTTACCAAAATTGCTATGGCATAACACGACTGCATGACGAACGTAAATGACAGGTCATAACGTTAGAATCATGACATGCGTGTATGAGCGGCATGGTTTACATGCCACAGTCATGGTGCTCTTACGAAACTCGGTATAGCGAGACAACAAAGCAAATCCATTTTACGTTCCTTATGCGTGCTTCGCATTTCCTTGATTCCCACTGCACATGGGATCTGCCTATTTTTACTCCTCATGTATACGTACAATATACACTACTGCTAGAGTGAGACTGAATGACTGCAATGCAACTGTTATATCAGATGATGGACAACATTAGCCAAAAGCAATCATTCAGGTAACATTAACCAGTGCTGGTAGCGTGTGGGTGAATACGGTAACTGAATTCCGTCAGCAGTAGGACTTGCCGCTTTATAGAACGCACGCAAGACGCCAAGAATGACGTCAGATTCGAATGCACGGTCTTGAAGCCGTTCGCATCAACGCCGACTTCATCTGTCGCTCCCAAACACCGCCAGGAAAAGCGCATTGGTGTGAAGTCATTATTTGCTCGGAGCCCTGACTTTTGATACACGACTCCTTTCTGTAACATGAACACTTAACACGTCGCTTTTATAGAAGATGCAGTCATGCGATAATAACTGGTGATCGGAGTCATGTGTCAATTACCTACCAGTGATTACGTTACTCCGACATAGAAAGAACACACTCCCATTAAGTACCTTTTTAGAACATTCGTGTTTCCAAGACATCAAGCTTGAAGCAGAATTCCACTTAAGAGATCACTATCTATCATGATACTGTGTTTTAATGCGAATCAATAAAATTAAATCTCGCTGATATGATCTTATCGGCAAGAAGCGTATCATCAAAAAATTGCATTATCCAACGCAAGCTAGTATTAAGTGGCATACAATGGGTGCCATATTAAATGGCGAAAGCCTGTGAGCTTAGTCGATATACACTGCTTCCCGTAATAAGTCACGTGCAGCGTCGCTCGACGCACTTTTATGTCCGGTGTTGTTCACCACATGCGGATCCATAACAATATATATCAGCGCACTACTTCATCCCGCGATATTACTACTCCCCCTCCTTGCGAATTTCAACCGCAGCATTTTCTTTTTCATTCTTCCGTACGATGCATAAATCACATCTTCGACATGACCAAGGAAGTGCCAGTCAAGGAACGGGAACTTGTATTCGACGAGACCGCGAAATTGGCAGGGTGCGCTCTCTGACTCCGAAGGAACAAAGGATTCCCGGTGATCGACGGAATACACGCAATCATTGGACGTACAGCCACGGGACGTCCCTTATGAGTACCTACACATAGGTCTTAATGGTCGGGACGAACCTAAAACGTAGCTCCACACGGAACGCCGTTGTTCCGAAGCAAGATCCGAGATGCAGCGCTCACCGCGTGCCTGTGTCATTTCGAAAACATGTATTCCGCTTTGGTTAGACACGCGGTGACCGGCTCGAACCGGCCGTGGAAATCGAAATGACGTCGTGAGATGTCTGGCGTGACGTAAGGTGCGTGCGAGAGGCAACTGCTCGTACACAGCTTGGCGAGACAAGCAAGAAAGTAAAAAGGGGAGAAATAAAAAGAAAAGAAAGAGTCGTATCATCCGAAACCTGTCGTCGATCGCACCTGCGGTACTTCGCTGGCGTTCGTATAAACGAGGTATGCAGCATGCATGCATGCAACACATGGAAATCAGTGCGGCCTACACAGCCTTTCACTGCGGAAGGAAGATTGAGGATGCTATGCAGGAATGAAGGAGTTCCTATAAACGCTGAGGTTAGGCGATTGCATAACTGCCGTGGAGAGAGGACGGTCAACTCTGAACGGGGAGGCCATTGGCAGTGCTACATCTACATAGACTCGCCGGATTGCGGGTGTCCTCCAGCTCCTACTGTTTCAGCAGTTTCCGTGCAGCAGAGCCGAGGTTACGCGGTCATCGAGTGCAGACTCTTGTGAAGCGAGATGCAGTGGTAGTTTTCGGTGATGTCCCCTGTCGCTATGCCACTGCAGCCATAAACAAAAAAAAAAAAAGAAAGAAAGACATCTAGGAGGTAACGTCCCGTAATTCCGCTGGATGTCTCTTGGGTTGCCGGACCGCTCGAGGACTGGGTGCGTGGTATAATTTAGTGACACCCTCACCATACCTGAATCTACCGCTCGGCTACCACCTGACTAGGGCCTGTTTCCCATAATTCCTTCCCTTATTTTTTTTTTCAGGACAACCCTTCAAGACTGTCACGTGACGCCCTGTCCTAGCTTTTTATTGATATATACCACCCGTGACTTGCAGGCCGCAGGGCGCGGAAGGACGCATTTGAAGATGCGTTCACCCTTTGGATTGGTCGAAGAGGCACGTAGCTTTAACAGTGCTGCACGGGATTATTGAAACAAGCGGGGTAAAAGGAAAGCGTTGCACCCTTCTAGCTCTTTTTTCGCTTATTCCCTGTTGGTCCTGTCTACACGCTGCTTGCATATTCCAGTTGGAGGGAACGGGATGCAACAGGCGTGCTCTCCGCAAGGTAATGCTGCGTAATTGCACTGCGTCTTACTTTTTTTTTTTTTACGAGCGCACGCATTGGCGGGAATTCGAAGATTGCCCACACTGCTGCGGTAAGCTGTGCATAGACCGTGCCGGTTCGTCGACCAAACTGCGTCGCATGCAGCGTAATGGACCGTAATTTTAGGCACGAGCCCTCCTGGTTCGTGGCGCATTCGTTGGATGGCGAGGGTGTTGATTTATCGACCATTAGCATGATAGTCGATAAGATAAAGAGAAAAAAAAAGGGAAGGGCAGATTTCTGACCTTGGCGTTGATTAATGTGGCCGCGCAACACTGCAAGTGTTTCGCTACAATGTGCAACTTTTCTGTGTCATTTTGCTTCTAGACAAATGCAGTGCACTGAAGGTAAGATGAATGTGGCTTTTAAACGTTACAAAATTACAGACAGGGCAACGTCGGCTGGAGAATTTTTTTAAAGAAAAGCAATGCTAAAGAAGAGATACCTGTCCGTGGGCTGACAATAAGAGAGTGCAGTCCCAGTAACCAGTGCTGGCAACACTGGTTATTAGAATCCTGCAATATCAGTTTAAAAAATTACTCCGCGCCGCGTAGGAACGCTACAATATTGGTGCAAAATGCAATAGTTAGTAATAAATATTTGTTTTTAAGAAAGATAAGTGGACCTGCGTGGATTTTTCTTGGTTTCTTGTTGCACTTGGAGACTGACCCACGCCACCGAGGACCCACGTCACGTCATTTTTGTTTTCGCGACTTTCACAGCCAAGTTAAAAATATTATTCACTTTCTATAGCCTACAAGCATGCTCGTTTCCGCCAATGTAAGAAGCAATCTTCTCATCCTCACCGCAAATAAAAAAAAAAGTGGCATACAGTCCGAGCGGATGACAGTTCCTTTAATTCCAGCGGCCCCCCGCTCGCACCTCCCTACAGAGTGTGACGCGGTAAGGTGCACCTCAGTTTCCGTAAGGCGTGTACAGCATTTTCACGCTTTTCACGGACACACAAACCGCTGTCGTGTACGCAAAACAGGAATGTGCGCCGAATTAGCCAAGGAGCCCCCTATTTGAGCGAGTTGGTGCTTAGTTAAACACGGCAAAAGCAGCGCACAATGGCCAGAGACAAAGAAGACGCACAGAACAATGAATGGCTGCTCGTCTTCTGTACTTCTCCGTTGTTCTATCGCCTTGTTCTTTGTTCAGCTATCCAATTTGCCCTTTTTTTTTTCATTCTTCGCTCGCTTGTACACTCCACAATCATCGCTAAACACCTGGAGTAGCAAGCCAGGCCTCCAACCAGGCTAACATCTCCGAAGTCATTAATATAAAGCATGTTCTCTCTCCCTCTCTGTTTCCTGCATTTAATTTCAGCTTCGGTTTTATTTATTCTCGTAGGTGATGAACACATGCTGGCATGTGTCCACAAAAGAAGGTCCCAAAACTGCTGGGCTAAATGGGAGCTTCTGCCAGAAAATATTATCAAGGATATGTACCACTAATGCCCCGAAGCGGAAGGAATTACTTCAAAGAAAAATAAATTGTTTCCATTGTTTGGTTTAATTGTTTCTTTTTACACGAAGAACACCGTATGAAACAGGACAAACACTTTCGCAACTCGTCACTGTTATTCTCTGCGCAAAAGAGTCCAGCGCTGTAGGCTAAGAACGATGACACATGCACCAACTAAAGCGCTCTGCTGAAGTCCTTGTATTGCTCTCTTGAAATGTAAGCGTGAACGTTTTTTTCCCTACGGATGTTTTGCCACGTCCACCTCCACCCGCATTACGATAAACAATAATCGCGATCGCTGCGTATAGAAAGAGTACACGCTCATCCCATGGGACACGCGCAAACCCGAGACACAGCGCACGTCGGTGGGTCGCATATTACAATAACAACGCGCGAGCCCCACGTATGACAGCAGCCGTTCCGAGTTGAGGAGCTGGAATAAAGAAAGAGATAAGAAGAAGAAAAAGAAAACGCATTGCCCTTTCTGTACGAGGCATTGTGTTGTCGCACAATGGAAAGACCGGGCGCCTGTACAGCTTGGACACTGCCGCTTGAGCCGGCATAGGTGAGCCTGGCATTCCTTCAGCCGCCCTGCTCTTATACGGTCGTATATGGTTTCTAAAGCCGTTGCATAGGCGGGGTGCATACCGGCTTTCTTTTCTTTATTTTGTGGTGCCTATATTACCTAGAAGTGCGCGATCACGACGCAATGGAAGGAGGGGGCAGGGGGAATGCATTTTTTCGAGGGGACAGAGGAGGAGGAGGAGGGAGGGAGGGAGGGAGGGAGAGAAAGAGCAGAGCTTCTCCGGGGTCGAGGTGGCAGTGTATTGCGATACATCGGCAGTTATTAAACGGAAAACGTTCGCCCTTAATTTGTTCCTAAACGTGTGTTATACTTGTGTGCCGGCCCGTCCATCGTGCGGCCTTACACACCTTTGTACATAAAATGTCAGCAGCAGGGAATTAATAAATTAGACAAATAGATACGTTTAGCCTCAAACTTAGAGCAACCAGAAGAGACGCGGCGCCTGATATTGGGGCAAGATAGGGAGGGGGAGAGGGGTGCAGAGAGAAATAGAGATCTGAAAGAAAACGCAAACGAAATTGTTGTTATGAATGAATATTCGAACCTTAGTTCTATACCAGTAGGTCACATGTGTGCACGATAAATTTAGTCCGTAATTGGAAATGTTACAGGGTTCTCTGCAAAGGAATGATGCGACCCGGCCCACTTCTCTTAGGGGACCAAGAAATGGGAAAGCGCAGCAACTCCCCTCTCCCAGCGAACCTCGCGTCGCTGCATGGAGCAGCCGCTCGCAACGTACGCAGTGTTCACTGATGTTGATGATTTCTTTCTGAACATCAGGCATCACTTTGACATTTCGGTGAACGGCAAAGCCCTCATCCCACATCGATGTCGCGGTAACAACGAAACCAGTGCGAGTTTCTACCGTGAGGGGATGTCAATCTCCCGACTATACTTCTACCTATATATAGATTTGAAGGCGGTAAGGTTGGGAAACAGTGCAGCCTGATAAATGTCCTGGACAAATCCGGCACCTACTTGGCAGCTCGAAGTGGAGTCGTTGAGTATTGTTCTCGCTATCGATAGGGTCGCTTAGCAACTCAAAGAACAATCGCATGATGCATAATTTGACTATAGGAGTCAGGGCGTTTTACAAACTGGAAAACACTGTCGACGTTTCAATTTCGTTCGATTTTCTTCTAAGACAATGAATTTATGATCAAAAGAGGATGACAAACTAATGTATCTCCCGAAGCCATACAATTTTACATTGTAACAATTAAACAGGTAATTTTTTTTTCATGAAATTCACTTGTAGTCGTCCAGCTGGTACACAGGCCGTCAATAGCTTTAGCGCGCGAAGCACAGGGCCGTCATACGAAAGCTCAGGGCACAGTACATACATACATATAGCAAGCATGTCACCGACTCCAGCGCAATCCTGTCAACGAGCAGTACTCGAAAGCGGGGAACGCTCAATCTCAAACTTTCCTTCGCCGCCACAGGAACACCATTAAAGCGGAATACTTCAGTCATCCCCGTCGCCTTTCTCAGCTCTTCAATCTTGCAAAAAAATAGCACGCTTCAGACGTCTACGGCCTTGGCCTGTCCTCACGTGACACAGAACCTTTGCTCTACATTTCGACAAACAAAAAAAAAAACATTCAAGCCCCCCATCTCCAGCATGCTCTTGTCTTTGCTTCCCTCCGTACTTGTCCCGAACAAAAATGAACGAAAATGAACAAAAATAAAAGCAGGTTCAGTATGCGGGCCGCCAGCATCGTCAGCACCCATGACTCAGCTTCGGCTCTCGAAAGCAGGCATCGTTATATCTGGCGAGTTATATCAGCAAGTATACGAGCACAAGACTCGGCTCACCCAACCTCTCGCGCGCCTGTCAGCGAAACAATCCCCCCGACGGGGAGTGCGTCTGCTCCCCTTGTTCCTTCCTCCTAACGCACAGACGGGTGCCTGCATTCAGTGGAAAGGCGGGGCACAGAGTACGCGTGTCAGGAGACAGTCGAGTCGCATGCGACAGCAGCACCGTCGCCGGAAGCGACGCATTTTGTTGGGCCGCAAGCGCGAACCGAGATTTGAGATGGTACACGACGGAGATAGGGAGGCTGTCGTCACCAGAGGAGCGCAATTGCCTCCCAACCGCGTCGCAAGGTCCTTTCTTTTTTTTTTCTTTCCTTCTGCCATCGTCGCGTGTCGCATGTCGTAAACTAGGTTTGGCGAGCGTCAGGGACGATGGCGATTCGAAGTTATGTTTGTGCGCTGCGCGCGGGTGGCTTATGGTGTGTCGCTTGGACTGTGGTAACCCGTGGATTCGCGCGCTTCGAGAAGTCCCAAGATTTGGCAACATGCGCGTTCGTGTTGAGGATGGAATTTTTTTTTTTTTTTCAGAAAGGTGGAAGCACATGTGTCGGAGTAGGTGCTTATTGTTGCCCCAATATCTTCGTTTCGTTTCCTCTATAATGATTACCTGTCCTTGCTTTTTACTAAGGGCCGATTTCGACCGAAACCTCTACTATCCCAACTTGTTCCTGTTGCCATCTCGAACGGGATGTCGCATCGGTTGGAACAGCGGGATTCAGAGGGAGCGAACATGGAGAACACTCCCGCCAGATACATCCCAAGTGAGAGAGGGAGAGAGAGAGAAAGGTGGGAGGTCTCCGACGGCGTTTCCAAGAACTGATCATCTAGAAGCCAGGGCGCCCTGAACACCACCACTTGCGCAACGGTTGCCAGATGAATGATCGGCGGGCTTCTTCCTCGGCGTCACTTTCTTTTTGCGAGGAATACCCTGGCAAACTCACCTGGCTTTGACGACAGTCCGTTCAACGACGACCACAGGACGATGGCGAGCAGTGCTCCGAAGGCGAGACGCATGCTCGCCTCACATGGTGTGCACCGGGGCCGCCGCGCCAGTCACGGGGCGTCCCACCACACGAAACGCGCGCGCGCACACACACACACCGACGGCGGACGACGCGTCACCCAAGCAACAAGGAGCCACGCGTACGTTACTACGGCGGACGGTCAATGCGCAGCCACACGCGCCGACCGCCGCGTGTAGTGGCTTCGGGGAGAGCGCGACGCGACGCGGAGCGCCGAACGACGCTCCGTCCTCCTCGAACGGCTCTCCTCTCCACCTAGCGCGACGTACGGCGCGCGCGCGTCCGCCGGGCGCACGGGACACAAAGCTCTCCCCGCGCGCGCTAGCGCGGCGCTGCCGCTGCCTTTGGCGATGACGTCGACTACTATGACCGTTCTTTCGCTCTCCCTTCTTTTTGCTTCTCTCTCTATTGTCGTGCGGCGCGCCCTCTCCATTTCCAGGTGGCTTTTAAAGGGACTCGGGAGCCGACGCCATCTGCTGGAGAGGGAGCTAGGCAGAGCCATTGGCGCGTCGTTGTGCAGTACCGTGCAGTGTGCATCGGAGGAGATTCCTTTGAAACGGATTGCGAGTGCGCTTTTTATGCGTAAACGCTATTCGTAGTAAACCCAGCATACATGTCATCTTTCGAATCCGTGTGGTCTTTCTTGACAGGCTGTCGGACATCAAGGATTTTACTGATGTTCGAGTGTGTTTGCGTAATTTCGGCTTGAGCCGGAGCTTGAACCCATGGTGCTGCGGCGAACAGACGACTCGGGAGAGAGTGCAGTAGGGAACTTGGCGGGAGAGCGGTTGGCGGACAAAGCGAGGAGTTTTCAGTGTAAGCGAGGGATAAAGAGAGCGGCGGCTTTGCTAACCCGTAGAGCAAAAGAGAAAGGTGACTTAAAAAAGAGGTAGAAGGGAGAACACCAGGTCAGCCCTTTGCTGGAGTTGTCGCTTAATCGCGCGGTCGTCAAACTCGCTTAAATCCTGGCGGAGATGTGTAGTTCGGGGCACACAGGAAGACCATGGGGTGGTGCTCCTAACGCGGTCGCGTGCGACATTAATGAATATGAATTGAGATACACGCTCCCTACATCGCACTCTGGTCTGAGTCCACTTGACTAATTGATGACCAGGTTGACACCGATTGCGGCGGGGAAGATTAATTGATGTCCAGAGGGACCTCAGTATGCGCTTCATCAACCATGACGCGCTTGTGAATGTCCAATTTAATTGCTCAATGACAAGTGGCGTCGCAGCGGGTGGTTCATGAGATCACATCAGTTAGTTTTGGAACCAATCCACTTGGCCCCTGTTCAGGCATAGACATCTGAATGGAGCCAGTACTCCAGTGCGATCGCATGAAGACAAATAAGCTCTGTTGGGTCAGCTGAAGTTATCTGATTTGCTTTTCTCCGTGTTGATGGCTAACTATATCCAAGTGCTCCCGCTGTCACGTGCCTTATCGCGTCGAAAAACCGTCACGCAGTGACCAGTCGAGACAACACGTTGAACTGGGGCAGAGTGGGAGGTCGAGATAAGTATTAATCTTCCCCTTCTCAGACTATTTAGGCTTCCATTGCATTAAATCACGCACCAGCTCTATAGGAAATTTGGCAACAAAGTAGTAATCTTTAGCAGCTTTTACAGTGTACAAGAAGGTCTGTTGCTGCCTGATGTCATAATTCTTCCGAACATTAAAAAATTCGGGCAGACGCGTACTAGTGCGAAGACGGGGGATAGCTGCTGGCGTTCCCCTCCTCCTGACCCTCACTTTCCTTTCCCACTCTATGCTACAGTACGAGACTGTGCTATGCTTTACCAATGCCGTCCTGGCGAAGACAACTCCACTTGTCGAAACGTTGGCTCCAGAGGCATTTCCTGTTCTACGTCGTTTTTAGCGATCTATTCATCGACTCAAGCTTCCATCTTCCCCTGAGCTTCTCTTCTAGTTTAAAGTTCAACCCACAGAAGATGACAGAACATGGTGAGTGTCCCCTGCTTTCCCTATTTGCCGTCCTGACGAAGACAAGTCCACTTGTCGAAACGTTGGCTGCAGCGGCATTCCCTGTTCTCCATCGTCTTTAGCGATCTGTTTATCGACTCAAGCTTTCATTTTGCCCTGAGCTTCTCTCCTAGTTCGGAGTTCAACCCACGGAAAATGACAGAACATGGTGAGTGTCCCCTGCCTTCTCTATATGCCGTCCTGAGGAAGACAAGTCCGCTTGTCGGCTCCAGCGACATTCCTTGTTCTACATCGTCTTTAGTGATCTGTTCGATTCAAGCTTCCATCTTCCCCTGAGCTTCTCTTATAGCTTGGATCTCCGCCTTTGTGATAGAAGTGCGCTGAGGGCGTGAGCGCAAGAGGAGGAAGAAGTGCGCGCGAACGCGGCGCATTTCATAAAAGTGCACCCGCACTTTATTCGTGATAATAGTATTCTGTTCACAGGTTGCGGATTAACTCTCGGCCTAAGTATCACCACTGTACAGCTTCACGGTAAGTGTATGACAATGTCAAGGCCCAGTAATAAAGTACTGAAGGAGGCAATTCACTTCGGAGAACTCCAACACTGGCGAAGGAAAGAGTCGACACCGTTGACCTGCCTGTACAGAATACTTCGTTCTGCACGTCATTCTCTATACCTGTCCGGGCTGGTCTTCTACAGTCCAAGCTATCGAAAAGTCGCTACCAGACACAACCTCAGATCAAAGAAAAGTGCGAGAGATAAATAGAACAGAAAACGGCGGACACAATGCAAATACGCTGTCATTGATATTAACTTCCGCGGCTCCGTGTGCAAAGTCTGCACATCTACTCCACAGTGTCATGCCTCAAAAACGTGTCCATATGGTGTAAGCCTTGATAATGCAAGATCGCGTATATAAACATTTAAGACAACTGAATGTAGTGTACGACGCAGTTGCATTATGAACCGTCTAAAATCGCTATCATTATGGCTCATTACTACACGATAAGGCAAAGAAGTCTTGTAGAGCCACTTAAACGAGCACATCAAGGCAACTAGTTCGTTTGTTAACAAGGACGTAAACTTCACTGCTAAGCGGTCTTGAAAAGTGCAGTGGACGACAGCATTGTAGTTACACTGACATAAAATTATGGCTCATTCATGCGACGCAGTGAGGCGAAGTAGTCTTGTAGATCCACTTCACCGAGCACACCGAGACTTAATGTTCAGCAAGGAAGTAAACCTCACTGCGCCCCGTGATCATCGCGTGAAAATAACCCCCGAGTCCCAGTTCGAAGTTAGAAGGCCTTGAGCAATCTAAATAGCAATATTTCCCAAGTCAGATATCTGCAAGTGAATCCTGTCGGGCGATTTAACGTGTTCGGTCAAATGGCGGAACTCGAGCCGAAAAAATTTCTCGAACTATTCGGATGAGTAGATACCCATCTGTTGTGTCAACGGTGCGAACTCTTCTGAGAAGGTTGTGTCAAATGCGCACTGTTTACTGATATACGGCGATTGCGATCATGTCCTCACAGTTGGAGTTTGAGGCACCTTCGCGACGCGCCGGTTTCACCTTGATGAGTTGTCCCACCTGGGATCCCTTGCGTCGACTTCAAACTGTCGGGGCTAACGCCACTGTAATTAGCCTAATGAGTCTGCTCGTTTGGGCGGGTTAAGGGAACTGACGCTGATGTACGCTTGGAAGTCATAGCGCTGTTACGGGGAAACTTGAGGACTGGCACCGTGAATGCACATCCGCTAAGCAGGGAAAACCGCCCAGCCAGCCTTTCAATTTCGGGGTTGTGCATGATAAGTGACCGCTTCAGTTAAATTTCAAGGACGGAGTGACCTTGAAGGTGATCTTGAAAGGACGGTTGCAAAAAAATGTGGTGCAAAAGAAAGGAAACTCGCGGCCCACTTGGCATGCGCCACGATTGGGATAGAATGCACGAATGATATGGCTGATATCGCATTACATCGACCAAATTCAGATTTTTGCCGTTTACTGCACGATTACGCGGTAATAAGATAACTTGTGGCTCATATGAGACACACATGGTTGAATGTTAACCTTCACAACCTGTGCCAAATTACATCGACCAATGTCATTCACCAAAGTTATGCTCGATTCCTAAATGTTCTGGGTTAGAACCCTTAAGTGCCGGGTTCGATCCTCAAAGCTCTTGGCTTTCGTCTTTAAGCCTTCTCAGCGATAGCTCGGGACTCGAAATAATTTTTCACTTCAGGGTTATAAGTCGGCTTCATCGTAGCCAAATTTTCATTCATTCATTCATTCATTCATTCATTCATTCATTCATTCATTCATTCATTCATTCCCGAGTCGTTAGGAGCCTAATTGTTTTGCATACTGCTCCAGCAACAAATGCGATGTCTTGGTTCCTGTTTCCAACGTCACACTAATGGGCCAAAATCATGTCTCCCGAACGCTTATGTACACGATCTTCGTGGAGAATAGCGCTGAACAAACAGGGACACAAGAAGGCTCCACAACGACACTAGGCGATTAACTTCCGACATATAAATTTGCTCTTTGTGGTTGTGTGTTCTTCTTGTGTCCTTATTCAACCAGTGCTATTGACTGCGAGGATCATGCACCAAAACAGGAACAAATTTCAGCTGTGCAAAAGTTTGTTTACACGGACACAGATTTGGACTATAGGAAGTCGAGGTAAAGCGCTTATTCTGTTCTCAGGCACATGTAATAATCTAGTTCCATATATAGCGTGTCTCATGTCTGCTACGAGTACCGCGCTAAGTACACAAACATTATCTCAGCCTATGGATGTCGTAATACAGCACAAGAAACAAAGCATACAACTAACATTTGGCGCGCAAATGCTTTTAGGTTGATGGATGATCGGAACGTGGTCAGAATCATTTTTTTTAAAGACACACATTAGGACAGAAATTATTCCTGAAAGTAATGTCCGCACTGGTATAAGCGGACACCTGTCTCGATCGCATTTCCCTGCTCTATCAACGTCGCTATAAACCAAGGTCACCACGTGACCTTCAGTCTTTCAGAGCGTTGCACCGACCTTTGACGTTCTCACCGGGTTCGCGTGTCTCGTCGAAATCGCGCCTCCGCCCCACCTGTCGCGTCCACACTCAGCTTCACTAGTTCGGTGCAGTGCAGATGATATTACAACTCGTGCCTCGCGAACAGTAACGGGACGCACACTACGCGTTGCGGGGTCTAGGGAAGTCTCGCCTGCAGCGCTCAACTAAACCTTTCATGAAGCTCCCTTCCAGTCAGCGTTGCGTGTAAGGCAATCAGAGACGTATACATTACAGAAGTCCCTGCACTTTGTGGTTAGGTGAAGCGAATCATACCTTTCACTACACTGCACGCAGTGTTCCGAGAATGCAGTGCCTTGCGCCAGTGGTTCAGTGACAGCGCGAGGAGACAGCACAATGCACATCAAAAGTCGATACAGTTTAATCGACGAAAACAAAGGGAGGTCGAGCAGCGTGAAGGTCGCAGGCGCGCTGTCACAGCTCCGACGGTGGTGACAGCGTTCGGTCCCATGCTGTGATCTCCGTTCGGTCGTGACGCCGCGGCGGGACACAGCTTGGACCCGCGACGCCTCAGCGCAAGGCTTGCGTGACGACCGCAGAATTGGAAGCGCCGGTTCAGAGTCGTAAACTGAAAGAGCTGCGGGTGAGTGGGAAAAAAGTAGCAGAAGGAAACAGAACTATTAGTAGGGTATTAGTAGGGAATGACTATACGCTGTCGATGAGCTAACTGCTAAGCAAGAAGTACGTTACGAGGCGGTGCATGAGCAACGTTCAGATAAAGTGTAATCATGCTCAAGTGTGTCGTCGTGGGCTCTTCGCGTAATAGAGAACGCAGCACACTCGAATCTGCTGGGGGATGAAAAGTTGCTTCACAAATAGAGTCGGTGAGGTCGGTACTTTCGCACAGAAAGTTTTAAAGAGCTGCGTGTCGCGAAATTGTGCGACATTTCGGCGTTATAAGGAGTTACCGATAGTTGTAGAAACGATATATATATTTTTTTTATTCTCGGAGGACCGTGTTTTCACGATAATAACTAATGAGGTTTCACGTGTCAAAAACTGCGATGTGATTGTGAGGCCTCCGTCCTGCAGTGGACTTAAAATAGGATGATGATGATGATCATGATGATGATCATCATCATCATCAGACATGCCCCGCAGTGGAGAACTCTGGAGTAATTTCGACTAACCGGGGTTCTTTAAGCGCGCACCTAAATTTATGTGCACTGATTTTCTAAATTTCGCCCCATGCCCCCCATCGAAGTGCGGTATCCATGGCCGGGATTCGATCCCAGCTTAGCAAGCCAACAACGTAGCGTCTAAACTACCATGGCGTGTTGTCACGTGATGTTCGCCTCGCTTGGTGTGCTCGCTTAAATGGACGCTCAAGAGAAACAATCGATCGGTTTATGCCGATAAATTATTAATTTAGAACTCCGTTGCATTTCATTTCGCCACCATAGGTTCGGTATTAAAAGAGAAAAGGTTCAAGTTTCATCCTTGAATGATCGCGCCCAAACCTAGACACGCAAACGTAAGCGTGACTTCACCGATGCGAGGTAGTGCGGGAACGTGAAGGCGGCGTCGCCACCTGTAATTTTTTCTTTGTGCATTTTCTCGATGACTAAGCGTTTTCTTGTGGCATAAGTGGTGCTGTTGGTATAGTGAAAGGATAATTTAGTAGTACGCGAAAAATCGTTTTGCTCTTTAGTGTCCATCTAACAATCTGGTGCACAATTTTCAGGCTTCCTTAAAATAGAGACCTTGGATGTGTTCCAATTCGGGACGGCATCGTGGACAGCCTACCTTGACAGCTTCGCGCCGTTTGTCGTCCGGGTAATGGAACGCGGCCGGATGACGTTTGCGCGACGAGATTCCATTTCGCCTCGACAAAAGAAAGCTGAAGAAAACGCTCGCAGTTTTCATTCTTCTTGCTTATTTCGTGTTCCAGTCTGCGAAAAACTCAATGTAGCCCACATTAAGCGCGTAAGAAAACGCCTACTTGCGGGCAGACGACTACTCCGGCGAGGTCCATGGATATTCAAGCAATTCTCTCAGCCGCCATCTTGTTTGGACAGCAAAGTAGCCTGCATCGGTTTTGTCTTCGTATGCCGTCTTCGCGAAGCTGTCTTTTGCCGTCTACGTGAGAAATGGAATGGGACTTAAGATGGCCGCTGCTACGTAGCTGTTGAAAGTACGCGTTTAGCGTTCAGCTAGTGAGGCGTTTATTGAAGACAGCAGAGCCGAATCGACCAGCCGTTCAAGCGGAGCAAGCACGAGCAGCAACAACTGTCCTCGTCTTCCTCTTTTGCTTGCTCTCCTACATGCGCCCTATTTATACTACAATTACTCCCCCGATGAAAAGGAGCCATCCTGGCGACCTAAGGAACAGGTACGACTGGTGGGTCATAGTGCGGCTTCAGTCGATCGACATGAACAGTTTCGCGGCCCCGACGGCGGCGGTCTGTGGATGGTTCGACAGGCTCAATGATATAGTTGACCGGAGATGCTTGACGCAGGACACGGTAAGGGCCTTGATATTTGGGCAGTAGCTTCGTGGAAAGGCCAGGAGCGGACGAGGGAACGCGAAGCCAGACCAACGCTCCTGGAGAATATGACCGAGAAGGCAGGTTTTCGTCATGGCGGTCCTTCTGTCGCACTTGGTCTTGAGCGGTAAGGGAACGGGCGAGCTGTCGGCATTCCTCGGCATACGTGGTGACTTCAGATAAAGGCGTGGATTCTGACGCGTCCGGGCGATACAGAAGAATAGTGTCCATAAATGACGAAGGTTCGCGGCCGTAAAGAAGAAAGAAGGGAGAGAAGCCTGTTGTAGACTGAGTGGCGGTGTTGTAGGCATAGGTGACAAATGGTAATAGGCGATCCCAATTGGTATGGTCAGCGGACACGTACATGGAGAGCATGTCGCCCAGCGTACGGTTAAAGCGCTCAGTCATTCCGTTGGTTTGTGGATGGTATGCGCTAGTTGTCCGGTGGACAACGTTGCATTCACGCAAGAGGGCTTCGACGGCTTCGGAGAGGAACGTACGTCCGCGATCGCTGAGTAGCTCACGAGGCGCGCCGTGGCGAAGAACAAGTTTGTGAAGGATGAATAAGCCGACTTCACGTGCTGTGGCCTCTGGCAGCGCGGCAGTTTCAGCATAGCGCGTCAGGTGGTCAATAGCGACAATCACCCAGCGGTTGCCGTCAGGTGTGTAGGGAAGGGGACCGTACAAGTCAATTCCGATGCGATCAAAAGGTCGGGAGGGGCACGGCAGTGGCTGAAGTGGTCCAGTGATTATGTTCGGTGGGCTCTTGCGACGTTGGCACAGGGAGCATGAACGTACGTACTGCCGAACAAAGCGGTACATTCCACGCCAGTAGTAGCGCAGCCGGAGGCGTGCATATGTTTTTACTACACCGGCGTGGGCACATTGTGGGTCCGCGTGAAAGGAGGCGCAGATATCGGCACGTAGATGACGAGGGATTACCAGCAACCATTTGCGTCCATCAGATAAGTAGTTGCGGCGATACAAGAGGCCATCACGGATGGTGAAATGCCGAGCTGTGCGCCGCAGTGAACGGGTGGCGGTACGTGGAGACGGATGAGATAGGTACTCAATTAGAGAGACTATCCAAGGGTCCTGGCGCTGCTCGGACGGCATGTCAGTGTATGCAAGCGACACCAAATCGTAGCTGGAGGCAGACTCAGCGCGACACTCATGGGGAAGTGGCGAGCGGGAAAGAGCGTCGGCATCGGAATGTTTGCGGCCTGACCTGTAGACGACACGGATGTCATAGTCTTGGAGACGTAATGCCCAACGGGCTAAGCGGCCAGATGGATCCTTTAGCGACGTTAACCAGCACAGGGCGTGATGATCAGTCACGACGTCAAACGGACGGCCATATACATAAGGTCGAAATTTTGTGATTGCCCAAACGATGGCCAGACACTCTTTTTCTGTGACCGAATAATTTTCTTCAGCTCTGGTGAGAGCTCGGCTGGCGTAGGAGACGACATACTCGTCGAAACCAGACTTGCGTTGAGCAAGAAGAGCGCCAAGGCCAACTCCACTGGCATCCGTGTGGACTTCAGTAGGAGCGTCGGGGTCGAAGTGACGGAGAATCGGCGGTGACGTCAGAAGGTGACGCAGCGTTGTGAATGCGTCATCGCACGCGGAAGACCACGCCGATATGCCTTGGCTGTCAGCAAGTAGCTTTGTCAAAGGCGCCATTACCGATGCAAAATTACGGACGAACCGGCGAAAATAGGAACATAGTCCTATAAAGCTCCGGAGTTCCTTGAGTGTTGACGGCTTAGGAAACTCGGCGACGGCTCGAAGTTTTGCAGGGTCGGGCAGAACACCGTCCTTGCTGACAACGTGCCCTAAGATGGTAAGCCTCCGGGCCGCAAAATGACACTTCTTCAAATTGAGCTGGAGCCCAGCATTTGTAAGGCAATCCAAGACGGCTGCGAGGCGCATGAGGTGGGTGTTGAAGTCCTTTGAAAAAACTACGACGTCGTCCAGATAGCAGAGACACGTGTGCCATTTGAGACCTCGCAGTAGGTTGTCCATAAGACGCTCGAACGTAGCGGGGGCGTTGCAAAGGCCAAACGGCATCACGTTGAACTCGTACAAGCCGTCAGGAGTCACGAACGCAGTTTTGGGGCGGTCAGCTTTATCGATAGGCACCTGCCAGTAGCCCGATCGAAGATCCAACGAAGAAAAGAACTCTGCGCCTTGCAAACAGTCGAGCGCGTCGTCGATTCTTGGGAGGGGGTAAACATCTTTGCGTGTGATCTTGTTAAGACGCCTATAATCAACACAAAATCTGATGCTACCATCCTTCTTTTTCACTAGTACGACCGGAGAGGCCCAAGGGCTGTGTGAGGGCTGTACAACGCCGCGACTAAGCATATCGTTCACCTGGGCGTCTATAACCTGGCGTTCAGCGTGGGAGACCCGATATGGACGCTGGCGCAGGGGCGCGTGGGTGCCGGTGTCGATATGGTGAACGATTTTAGATGTTCGGCCCAAGGTGGTTTGATTGTGGTCGAAATAATTCCGATAGCGGTCGAGGAGTTTCAAGAGTTCCGTGCGCTGATCACTGGACAACGCCGAATCAATTGACGGTAGAAAGACGTCCAGGGAGGATGAGCCCGACGGAGTAGCGGGATTAATGCTGGCGACCGCGAGACTTGCCGTGTGGTCGGGCACATTGCTGGCGCAAACAGAATCGATGTCCTCAAGTCGGCCTATACATTCACCACGGAATAGAGTGGCTGGAGACGAAAGCGGGTTCGTGACATAAATGTTTCCGCAAGAGTTTTCAATCGTGAGAACTGCATAGGGAAGAAGGAAGTTCTTGCGTGAGGTAAATGGTTCAGATGGCGCGAACATGGCGCTAGAGAAGGAAGCGTAGTCGCAAAAGATCGGCACAAGAACACAAGACAAAGGCGGGACGTCAGTGTCTGCCGCGACGACCACACGAGAAAGAGAGGAATCGCTAGAGCCAACGTCAGTGGGGGTCGCTGATAATTCGAGCTGTGCACGCGCACAATCAACAACGGCTTGATGTGTAGCGAGGAAGTCCCAACCTAGTATAACGTCGTGTGAGCAACGTGACAAGACGACGAATTCTACCACGTACAAAACGTCCTGAATGATTAGCCGAGCCGTGCACGCCATAGAAGGTTTGATGCGATGCGCGGTTGCAGTTCGCAGGGTGACGTCGGAAAGCGGAATCGTAATTTTCTTTAACTTGCGGCACATTTCTTCACTTAACACAGACACAGCGGCTCCAGTATCCACTAATGCTTGCACGGCAACACCTTCAATAAATACAATTACTTCGTTGGCAGGGAGAGATCGAGGGCTTGTAGATGTCGACGGCGGCGCAGTTCTTGCCTCCGGAACTGCGGCGGTCAGTTTTCCGTTTGGACGGGTGGTGAACGACGGACCATCGGCGAAATGGAACGTCGTCGTGGGGAGGGCGACCGACGTGCGTTGAAGGTACGGCGAGCAGACGAAGAAGTGTCTGAAGTGGTATGGGAGGGAATCGGCGGCGGTGGCTCGGTACGGACGTAGCTGTAGGCTTCGTCCACGGTAGGTGGACGGGGGACACGCCGGTAGCATAAACGCTCCACATGGCCGGGTTGGCGACAGTAGTAGCATATTGGCTTATTGTCCGGTGTGCGCCAAGGATTACTAGGCGGGACTGCGGGACGGCGGTACGGGGGCACGTGCGGTGCTGGCGGAGCGCGCGGTGCGTATATGGCGTTTGGCTGATGAGCGGCGTCCGTGACGTGGGACAGCGCATATGGCTGCCTCCTCGTGACGTCAGCGTAGGTCAAGGTTGCTGATACAGGGGGCGGCTGATGAGGTGGAGGAAGCGCCTCGGATACTTGCTCTTCGATGGTTTGTCGCAAGGAAGAGGCGAGCCCATGCGTATTGCTTGGAATGAAGGGCGCAAGAGACAACTGTCGTGCCACTTCCTCGCGTATAAACTGCTGTATTTGCTGCGTTAATAGACCAGGATCCGCAGATATGGCACCGACGGTAAAAGAAGACGTGCCGGTCGAGTCTGGAGTGGGACGTCGAGTTGCAATGCGCTGCTTCCGCAACTCGTCATAGCTCTGGCAGTGCTGAATGACGTCGGCAACTGTTTGAGGGTTTTTGGCCACTAGCATGTGGAACGCATCGTCCTCGATGCCTTTCATTATATGCTTGACTTTTTCTGCTTCGGACATTACAGGATTGAAGCGGCGGCAGAGGCTTACGACGTCCTCAATATAGGAAGTGAAGCACTCACCAGACAGTTGGGCGCGATCACGTAAGCGCTGTTCTGCGCGGAGCTTGCGAACTGTCGGGCGGCCGAAGACGTCAACAAAGGTGGTTTTGAAAGCGGGCCAGTTGGAAATCTCAGCCTCGTGGTTGTTAAACCAGAGCTCCGCTACTCCTCGCAGGTAGAACTGGACGCGGCCAAGTTTGTCTCTATCGTCCCGCTTGTTGTTAACGCTTACTCGTTCATACGAAGCGAGCCAGTCCTCGACGTCTTGCTCGTCAGTGCCGTTGAAGAGGACGGGGTCGCGCTCTCTTGGGACACCGGAACAGCGGATAGATGGAGGCGGGGTAGCATTCTGCTGCGCAACGTCATCGATCATGGCTGAAGGTGAAGGTAGAGTCCGGGTACGGAGTTCCAGGATGGAAAAGAGAACCAGCACTCTCCACCACTTGAAAGTACGCGTTTAGCGTTCAGCTAGTGAGGCGTTTATTGAAGACAGCAGAGCCGAATCGACCAGCCGTTCAAGCGGAGCAAGCACGAGCAGCAACAACTGTCCTCGTCTTCCTCTTTTGCTTGCTCTCCTACATGCGCCCTATTTATACTACACTGTCTATTTGGCCGTCTACCGTGAGTACTGGAACACACCCCTTTTTGTGAATGACGTGCTGGCAGAATTAAAAGTGAGTCGGTTAATTGAATCTTTCCTCAAAAACTTCAGCGTGCAAGTTATCCGCGGAGATATATGAGTGCGTTTCGTTCGTGGCGGTGCCGAATTCGGTCGTTTCGACAGGCCAGCACCACAAGCGCGGCCGAAAGCAAACTTGACGCAGATACGCGAGACTGTCAGGTAAACTTGCGTCCGAAGGCAAATGCGCGAAACTCAAGTGGCGCCTTTGCAAGAGGAGAAAAACGAATTGTCGAGCAAGGGCTCGAAGCTGTCCTAGAGAGCCGTTGTCGCGGCAACACTTAATGAACACATGCTTGCCAGCTCTCCTCAATCTTCCGCAGAATGTACGTATTTTAGTATGTCTTGCAATTTTACAAATTTACGAACTTTTTTTTTTACGGAAGACTGGTTTTATTCGACAAGGAAGTGTTGCTATACCCAACAAACCCGCATTGTAGCTTCGCCGCATTACAACAATGTCGCGCGGTAAAGTGAACCAAGTGTGGGAAGTGGCCATCGGCTTTCACGGGGCCCAGCTAATATATTGAAACTCCATGACACGAGCACGATCCAGTACCCGCTATAATTAAGATTTCCGCATTTGCTGATAATTGTTGGGGTTTAAGGAACCAAAACGACGATATGAATGTGAGGCACGTTTTCTAGGGGAGGTCTTGACCACCTATAGAATTTGAGAACACCGGTTCTCTTCTGCAATAGACCCTTTTTAGAAACTGTAAAGCTAGCTTCCTTGCAATGCAGCTTGCCCTACTAATGGCTGCATTTGACATCCGGCAAACAGCGTGTGCAAGCGCAATTTTCTTGCGATAGGGCATGTAAAATGTCGACGCGGCCTTTCTGATACAAACATTCCCAAAAAACTGGCCGCAGCATGTGCAACTTGAATTTCGACAGCATTTAAATAGAGACAGCTGTCGCCATTAGTAGGGCAAGCTGTATTGCAGGGAAGCTAGATTTACAGTTGATGAAAAGTTATGTTTCACTTTACAACCGACTGGCTTCAAGAGCCGGTCACTGTTATAAGCAATGTCTATTGAATGAGATATACAGGCTGGTAAGTAATGCAAGTCAATGATGCGTATTAAAGCGAAGTTCTGACAGCTGGGGGCTGCTGCGGTCTAGGACGCGCGCGAACCTGCGTCTCCCTAATAACTGCTGGGGTTTTGCGTCCCAAAACCACGACATGGTCACGAGAGACGCCGTAGTGGAGGTTCTCTGGAAATTTCGACCACCTGGGGTTCCTTAACGTAGACTGTCATCGTACGGTAAAATGGCCTTACCATTATCGACTCCATCGAAATGCAGCCCGCCGCGACCGGGATTCGATCCCGGAACATTCGGATCAACAGCCGAGTGCCATAGACTCTAGACCACAGTGGTGGGGCTTAATGGAGCGAAAGGCTGCTACCATTTTGGTAAGGCATTAAACAGGCACGAGTCTGCACATATACCGTCGACAACGTTGAATTAAACGCCAATATTTTCTGACTGAGGCTCATTAAACCTTCAAGCACGTCTTGTCTCAACATGTGCGCTGCAGATGTGCGACTTAGTGTGTAACTTAACGCATTCCCAAGTGTTTAGCCTTGAAATGTTACAGACGTTAGCACATACCCATCTATCCCGGGCACGGCGGCTGCATTTCGATGGAGGCGAAATGTTGAGGCCCGTGTGCTGTGCGATGTCAGTGCACGTTAAATAACCCCAGGTGATCGAAATTTCCGGAGCCCTCCACTACGGCGTCTCATAATCAAATCGTGGTTTTGGGACGTTAAACCCCAGAAATCAATCAAGCACACGCCATCATTTTTTCAGATGCGAAGCAGCTTATGGTCGAGGCTATGTCACTCCCTCCCTCCCTCCATTCATCCGCCGTGCGGCGTCCACACCCGCGCTGCGCATGCGCATCCTCCTCCCCCTCCTCTTATTGTCTCATCTCCTCTCCTCTCGGCATTCCTCCTCTCCTCTCCGAACGGCGCGTATTGACTATGGAAAAGCTCTTCCTTCGATGAACGCTTTACTAGCCCGCAAGAAACGAGAACGCGCCCTCGCCAGCGAGAGACAACGCTGACGCAGACAGCGTCTGCTAGCGCCAAACCGATGCAAACGTGACACCTAGTCAAAGCGATGCAAGCGCGGTGTGCACCCCCCGTGCTGCTTCGCATCGCCTGCATGGTCCCCTTTAGCGGGAGATTGTGTAATTTTTTTTTCATTGGCAAGGGCGAAAACAGTGCAGCTATATAACATCAACGGGCGAAGCTGCCATCATTCAAAGGATGCCAGAACCGCAACCAGAGGCGGCACCCGGAAGTCGCCACCGGTAACGAGGCGGGAGCCCGCTGTGCACGAGCAAGGTCATTCAGCGAGACAAAAAATCAGCAAAGTAAACAAAACTTGCTCGTGAAACGCGTTGATGAATTGCGCATTGTGTGTTGCACGCAGAGGTGCGTTTTCTGGCCCCTTGTGTGTAGCGCCAGGGTATAGATGCCGCCCTTCAGTTCACGTCTGCGAAAGAAGAAATTCACGCCCGTTCCGCGCCATGAAAACCGTCAGAACAGCGTTGCTGTTCTGTTTTCGTTATTCTCGACGTAAGTCTCCAGGATGTCCAGTTATTGGTGTCAAGGCCTATCGGACATGTTAGTCGTGCATCCGTACTCCGCCAAAACGTTGTGTCCTTTATTACCTGGCGAGGCCTCGATACTCCACCGTTCAACGTTATCTACTGCTTGCGCCTATCATAGACCATGGATCTTTCTCCTTCCCTCGTTCGTTCTTTCTTCCTCTCTTTGCTTTCCACCTTCCTTCCTTTCTTTATTTCTCTTTCCTTTCTTCTTTTTCTCTTTCGTTCCTTCCTTTAATCTCTCCCTTGGTCGTTCTTTTTCTCTTTCTTTGATTCTCTCTTTATGTATTTCCTTCTCTCTCTCTCTTTCCTTCATTCATTCTTTCTTTCTCTCGTTTTTGCTCTTTCTTCATTTTTCTTTCCCGCTTTCTTCCTCTCCTGCTTTCCTTCATTCTTTTTTCCCACTTCCTTTGCATTTCGTGCTCCGGAAACGCAGCCATGGCTACGGCAATCGAACCAGCAAGTTCGAGCTCAACCTTTTTTTCTGCACACTATCGCACATTTGGCTTCGTATATTGGCCATCATGTCGCGGTGGTTGGGGGCAAGAGTGGATCGAACGCAAGAGATGAAAGAAGCGCATACGCAAGCGCCCCGCACATTGGGATTTGCATAATAACCACCGTGTATGTTAGTTTATTATTATTATTATTGGTGGTGGTGGTGGTGACAAAATACCGAGGCTGAACAGTGCTAACTAGGGCATTCCGAGCCTATGGTCATGAGGTACGCATTAGAGGGCTCCGTAAGTTTAAACTGCCTAGGGTTCTTTGACGCGCCCTTACATCGACCTCCACCGCAATACAACTGCCGCGGCCGCAATCGAACCCCCGTCTTTCGAGTCAGCGGCCGACCACCGTATACCACTGTACTACCGCGTCGGCCGAAACAGATCGTCGAGTCAACAGCTCACGAGGAAACAAGAAAGAGAAAAGGTTGCTGTGGCAGTCACCTTGCGAAGTCGGGATTCTTGAGCATGCAGTGCTGGAACTCCATGAGTGACATGTGACCGCTGCGGTCGAGGTCCGCCTCGGCGAGAATCTGCTCGATGAGTCGCTGGACGTCGGGCGTCTCCAGCCGGCAGCCGTGGTCCCACGACGTCAGTCTCTTGATGACCTCCTCGAGGTCGTCCTCTCCCAGAACGCCGTCGTCGTCCATGTCTGCGCATGCGCGTCGCCGGTGACAGGCATTGTAAGAACACTGTCACAATCACGTTAAAGGCGTCTCGCCACGCAAGCGTGAAACGGGGCTACTTGCATCATAGACTGTGGCCGTATTCTGGGATGTGTCACTAAAGGCGATAGTATAGCTTTGGTGACGTATGTGTCTCCTTAGGGTGGTGATCTTTGCCTGGTTGAAAAACTAGAAACCCGCCCTCACTTTTCCGGTTTGTTCAGCCAGCCAATCACCGCCAATGCAGACACCAATGGAGACACATACGTCACCAAAGCGGTACTATCGCCTTCAGCGACACATCTCAGAATACGGTCCCTGGAAGGCTTGCTCATGAACCGACTGCGCGAGTCTACCTGCGAGTCTGAGTGAAACTTCGCAGCAGTGGAATTACTGTAATGAAATTGCAGCACTTAAAGGGCAACTCCGGCGATTTTTCAGTGTCCACTGGTCTCAATAAAATTTTCAATGTATATTCTCCTCGGTACTGTAACAATATATGCCAAGTCAGGCGGATGTAGGTCATTTAGTTTTCCTGTAAATGAATTTTAAAAATTTTTTTAGCGCAATCTCACATGGGCCACCCTGTGTTTTTGATGTCATTACCTCAGCGCTGCCTCGCCGAGTCAGCGGGCCTTTTTTTGCTTTTTAGCAAAACGGCGATACTTCAGCGCTCAAATCGTCGCTATCAAGATCAGAAAAGCTGGCATAACTCAACTGATATATCGTCGGATGACCTCGCCATGGCATTTCTTCGGCGCCAGTTCCATATTTCTGGTGACGGGAAGGTTGTGACGTCACAACAGTCGTTCCACAAAGCATCTACCCGTTTCGGTTTCGGTATGAAGACGACTTTCAGTTGCTTATTTAAAGTTATTGGTGCGTTTCAGAGCACACTGAACCACGCTGGCGGTTATAGCACTGGCTGTACCATTGAAAAACATTGATATCAGAACATGGTGAAAAAACCGCCGGAGTTGCCCTCTAAATTAGTTTTGCTGCAACGAGAAGTGTAATGAATTGCTTTGGTGGGCCGGTAATTTAGCAACGTAATTACTTGAAACGAGCAGTTTAAACAAAACTACTAATTTAATTTTTACTAAAATATAGCACGTTCACTCGCTCCCTTGGTGACAAAAAATGACCAAGAAAGAAAAAGAAGTAAGATAACAGAGAAGTTAATCGGGGTCGCAGGCACCCGGAAATTCAGAAAAGCTTCGTGGCGTCCGAACTCGAAGCCTTAATCGAATAACATTGCTGGAAGTCCATCACCATGGAAACTCCGCACAAGAGGGCTCCACGATTCGCGGACTGTCGGACAGGTGAATAACGCGATGCAGAGGTTTCAGACGCGTTATAATTTCCCACCAATAGAGAGAGCTTTTTTTTTTTTTTTTAGACAAAACAACAACAGGTTCTGCGGTGCCACATTCCCCCCGATAGGCTAGTCAAACGGGGTCAAGAAAACTACGAAGCAGGTTTGAGAGACAAGTCATCAAACGGGGACATATCATGCCTTCGCAACAATTTTGCTGCTAATTACAATGTAAGTGCGCTTTCATAAAATGTACACGCGGTAGTGCATGAATAATGAAGTTTTGTTAAAGGAATATCAGGTTCATTTCATTAGTTTTCAAAAGGAATGGTAATGTAATAATATTACTCTCGGCCAGCTGTAAGTTGTAACGTAATTTAATTACATATAAAAATTTTAATGGGTAATTAATGTATATTACTCTTTCGGAGTTCTTTTGCCATCTCTGGTCTAAATCTTTGAGCCATGCTGAGCAGAGCTATTGGTGACCAGGAGTCTAGATCATCCCATAACCGAAATATGCATCTTGTGAGCGATTCTGAGCGTGTACTAGTCTGACTAATGCCTATTGCAATTTGGAATCATTCAGCCCCCTTAAAACTAGACTAGGCCGTACAGTAAGTCAGACGCGGAGTTATGGGTCAGTCCGAGTCCGGCCCAAATGATTCAGGAGCCTGGTGACATACGACTTGCATACTGAAGACATGCTCGCCATGGAGCACTGAAAGCTGAATATTACGCGAAATGAAAAGTTAAGCGATCCTGATGAAACAAGATCTTTCGTGTTACATGATCATCACGATCCTTATCTAATGTCCACTGCAGAGCAGAGGCCTCTACCATACCTCAACTAACCTGGTCCACTAGTTGCGGCCGCATTATCCCCGCAAACTCATCGCTATCATCTGGCCACGTAAATCTCTGCCGCTCTCTGGCAGCTTGCCGGCATGTTATGCAAAACCACCGGGACACAATTCTCAGATACAGCATAAGTGGGACATCTAACCCGTTACGGCGTGTCCACTAACAAATTACCAACCCTTGAACCACGGCAGTGAACACGCTCATTTCACGCGCGTGACTGGCGAAGAACATGGACATATTGTACCCATCTTCTTTGTCACTTTATGCCTAGTAGATTACAGTGGACATCAGAGAAGAAAATGCGAGCAAGTTGTTGCCAGTGTGAGCGTGACTACACGTGAGTGAGTACTGGAAAGTACAAGTAATCACACATGTGGACACGTTAAGTACGCACACTCACCGAATATCTGGAAGGCGTATTCGGCCTTGACGTCCACGGGCGCTTCCTCACAAAGTACGCTCAGGAGGTCCAGAAAGTCCTCGAAGGACATGCGGTCGTCCTTGCAGGATGAGAACACTCGAAGTAGCCGGTCCCGGAAAGGATTACACTGCGCATGTGCGTAGAACGACGAGTGTGTTTTTCTATATAGTTCTGTCGACGGTAAACCGTAGATTGGCTGCATTGCACCCACTATGTGCAGCGTCCTTCACACCTAACGAAACATGACATTGGAGTAGCGAGTTGTACGAGGATGTGCCTAACCCAGACCTTTCCTATCGATTTAGAAAGCGTCACTGGCCTCCTTTGTCAACCTTCTTGAGTGTGAGTGTCATTATTACTGTACGTGACAATAACATTTTGCTTGGGACGTCGACCATTCGCTTAATTGTTTCTGGTATGCCGCCGCGGAAACAATCGTTTGTAACATACAGGAACGCAATATCATACCGATCTGATTTTGCTGCGCAAACGTGAAATACACATCTAGTGAACGTCAAATACCAACATGGGCGCTCTTCATTAACTGTTGCACAAAATTAATAAGCGGCGCACGCAACACGTGTCACTTCCTTAAAGAAGCACGGAGGCGCATCGCGCAACACAATTCAGCCAAATCTAATAAATAGATGAGAGATACGTTTTTATGGCTTAGGAGTGCCAAATTGCAGAGTACACTAATGCACAACACGCCTGTGAGCACTACAATGGAGTCACGACTGTAGCACCACCATATCTCCTTCAGACGATGATGATCATATATATAGAGCAGGCGACCACTTACCACCGAGGAAGTAATTAACGAGGATGTGGCTGGACGCAGTAAAGAACAATCTGGTTGACCACGTGACCAAGTCACGACAGACATTAGTGCATTTTATTAGCGCTCTAGCCGTGCTACAATGCACGCTCTTCTGAAAAGATAATGGGCGCGATTATGATCGCGCACAGGGTGAGAGGGTCACGGGGTCCTGACGCGTTCCCATAATTATCGCAGCAGTGACATGTATATATCTCTTCCGAAGAGCTAACAGACCCCACACATTACAAGTCTTTTTAATTATATGTCGGCGATGGGCTAGATTCGCAAGACCCCCTCCCCTTTCGCCCCCTCCTCCATGAAAGAAACCGTGGCGCCGCCCCAGCTGACCACATAACAACATTCTCAAATGCTGCCGGAATTTCTAATCGGATTGCCAGCCCAACAACAAAAAAAAAAAAAAAAACTCGCTGATCCTCTGGACCACACAATTAATTCTCCGTAGAATAAGGACGTGCTGGAGCGCATTCGGAAGGCATTACGAAATCATGACCGGAGACTTGCCGCTGTCACTATTGCGAAAAGTATTCAACCACTGCATTCTCCATCGTATACGGTGCAAAAACGCGGACGATAACGAAAAAACTAGAGATGAAGCAGAGGAAATGATGATGATGATGATGATGATGATGATGATGATGATGATGTGGACCAGTGGCAACGCTAGTATATAAGTGTGGCACATGTGTAAAAGCAGTACGCGCTTTACCGGAACTGCACCTCTTGTCGATCGGCAGCCGTGCTCGCAGCTATGACAGTGCTTCGCTTTGATCAGCTGTGACAGCTTAGCGCTTAGCTCATGAACTCTTGCGCTGCTGGATATCAGGATGCTAGCTTAATTCCCGGCTACAGCTGCCGCACTCTGATGGAGTTAAAAATGAAAAAAAAAAGAAAAGACACCCGCGTACGTATATATAGGCACACGTTAAAGAACTCCAGGTATAGTAAAAAATTAAACCGGAGTCCTCCAATATTATAGCACGCTTCATAATTATATCGTGGTTTTAACACGTAAAGCAGCAATTATTCTTTCATTTGCTTCGCCGGGCACAGGATCACCCCGCAAACAGTTCAATGCTCATCGGTTTGACTGCTGCGTACTTCACAGTAACAGACACGTGACATCTTATGGAGTAGCGTCCATGTACCCTACGCTTCCCACAAACCGTCACCAAACTCCCGTACGCCTCCCGTAAACCGTTACCAAACCCATGCCGCGTAACTAAACACCGACTCCAACCCGGAACACGCGATGACAAGCACACGTGGGTACCTACACTACTAACTAATATGGCCACAAGTCAGCTGGGCTAACTATGAGATATTTCAATGTGCGAGAGGGGTCTACGTATGCACTTTTCTTTATAATCACTACAGTTAAAAACGCGATATGTCGTGCTGCTCTGTTCGAGTCGTACGACTTCCTCCACGGTATAAATGGCGTGGTTAGTTGGCGCGCTTGCGTTGCTGTACACGTAAAGCCACTGGGCACGATCACGAACAGGAAGACGAAACCACTCACAGCGCAGAGTAATTGTTATAGATAGTTGAGTGAGGTTTGCGTATCTCTTGTGCTTGATAAAGTAACAAATTAAGCTACAGTAGAGGGAGGTGTGAACGCGGCATTGCAAGGGCCTTTCTGTGCTGAGGGATAAGTGATGGGTTGAAGTATACGAGCAAACGCTTGGTATAATTACGCCTTGATGCCCGAAATGAGTGCAGAACAATATACGAAACAGTGAGAGACAGAGAAAGAAAGAAAAGAAACATCTTTAATTACTCTCTTTAGAACGTTCTCCGAAGCGAAAAATTAGGAGTGCGTGGAAAGCACCGTATTCCCTCGCTTGTAAGACCTATCTTTGTTCCGGTACCTTGGCTAAGGCACCATGGTCTGACATAAGCCTGAATTGTGAGACGCCTGACAACACTGCTTGCGATAAATTTTGACTACTCTAAGTATCATCATGCAATCGCCGATTCATCACTGTAATATAGATAGCGCAATAAGGTTCTTAATTTCACCTCCATCATCTAAGGAGCGGGCTGACTACCATCTCCGAAGGTTTTTGTTTTTGTTTTTTTTTTATAAATGCGTGTAACGAAGTGTTGCTGCTTGGCAGAAGCGCCGGCTGCACGAGCGCCCTTACGTGCAATATAAAAAGAAACAATGCGGCAAAAACAAAGCAATAGAAAACCCAGGATTCCCTTCCAGTCGCTCACGAGTACAGACAAATGCTACAAGTGTGCAATTCAAGTTCGCCGAACAGAACACTCACAGTCCAAGACAGAATGCCCCGAATAAAAATATACCAACGAATACGCTTAAGGTCATCCCGGCGCAATATTTACCAAACACATTTAGGATACATGAACATATCCATGAACAGGATATCTGTGAACAGGATCCATGAACACATCTGTGATGCGATTTTGATTGATTTCTGGGGTTTAACGTCCCAAAAACACCTACGATTATGAAAGACGCCGTAGTGGAGGGCTCCGGAAATTTCGACCACCTGGGGTTCGTTAATGTGCACTGACATCGCAGACAGTACACGGGCCTCAACATTTCGTCTCCATTGAAATGCAGCCGCCGCAGCCGGGATTCGATCCCGCGACCCTCGGATCAGCAGCCAAGTACCATAGCCACTAGACCACCGTGGCGGGGCACACATCTGTGGTGTGAACATCTGTGATACGTGCTGCATATGTAAAATTGTCGCACATACGCTATGTTCGCCGGAACAAGTGCTTTATTTAGTAAACAACATACCACGTCGAGTAATTTCGTCTTATGTAATCATCACGTAAAAGAAATGGTGTCTGAATAAACTGAAATAAACACATGTTGTGGGCGGGCTTGTGGTAAACCATCTCCGAGCCCATTTCAACTCTTACTACGTCATATCGGAAGTCAGCCTCCTCTGCGGTATACAGTGGTAATACTGCTGTTCCCTCCCCTTCCCCCTTCCCCAGTGCAGGGTATCCTACCCGGCTCAGTCCAGGTTAACCTCCCTGCCTTTCCTATTCTTTTCTCCTCCTCCTCCTGGGCTGCTGGCCCGAAACACGCCACGGTTTCGATCCCAGACACTGCAATCGCACTTTGAGACGAAACGCTGGAGGTCCGGTCCGTGTACTTAGACGTTGGTGCACGTCCAAAAGAAAAAAAAAATTAGGAAAGAAAGAAAGAAAAAGAAAGAAAGACGAAGTAGTCTAGATTACAGAAGCCTTTCACCGATGGTGTGGCTCATAATCGTACTGTGGTTTTGCTTGAGTTATAGTTTATTCAACCACGTGACTATACATGAAAATACACTGTATGCGTGGTTCGGTGCCAAGGGGAAAGAAGCGTTTCACAGCTTGACTGGCCTCTTTACCCAGAAATAAAATCAAAGTTATAAAAATTACAAAAGATTACAGGCAGCGCAAGGCGACAATACAGAAAGAACACGCATGTGGCCCATGACGGCAAATAATAAAATAAAATAACTGAAATACATACAAAAATATTCATAACAAAGCAACGAACGAACGAATGAAACTAAGTAGCATTACTGAATTCATCCAACGTTCACGAACAACACAATCAGCACATCCAATTTAACACGTCAGTTTTAACATGTCAGGTGACGTCAAAACACCATCGACTACTACTTATATATATCTGGTACTAATAACCATCATGCGTGAGTCGTTTCGTCGGAAAAGACAAACTGATTGACGAGTGTCGTTAGGGGTAAGCTTTCATTCATCCTGTAAAAAGTCACAGTTTCGCCGCAAGGGCGAAGCAATGAATGCGATAGCAAGAAACTGTAATGCTATACGAAGTGAGGCTTGCAGCTTCAGGAGCAATATGAATTGTAGCAAGCATGCACTTGCTGAGTGAGCGCCTCCCATGGGCAGCGCGTGCTCGTACGAAGGGCTTTATACGTTGTGTGTCACAAAGCTACACATACAAAGCTAGGGGAGGCCGCTAAATGAACAAACAGAAGATGAGCGCGAACTATCAAGTGAAGCACGCACGAAACGAACGCACAGATATACACCGAAAAAGCGCGAATAAGCTGTCACAATGGATACTCTCAGTTTTAACAGCGCTCCTGTTGCAAAAGGCGGCTGCCCGTTGCGCTCCTCGCGCCATCTCGCTGGTAATGAAGAAACGCTATAAGCGCCTGCCGTCTCTGAGTCCTGCCAGCGGTAAAGGGTGTGTGTACATAAGGCTCGCCGTTAGCTCATTTAAGTGTCTGCTCTTTGTGGCGTAGCGGTTAGCGCCACGCGCTGCGGATTGAGAGGTTCCTGGTGCGATTCCGCGCGTGGGAAGCATTTATCCAAATTATTTTTCTTTGGGACCTTATAATATATATATATATATATATATATATATATATATATATATATATATATATATATATATATATATAGACGGTTCATGGCAACGGGGACGGCAAAAACCAGCTGAGACTGTCCATATAATTGCTATCGCAATAAAACTAATTACTTACCGTCCGTACAGTTGCCGCAGCGGGACTTTCGCGAGTAAATACGGTACACGCAACCGTGCGACGCGAGAATTTCTTCGAGCACGCTCTTCCTCTCCTTTCTTTTTTTTTCGTTGAACTGCGCGCCGTATTGCGTAGCGTGCCATGCATGTAACTTATACGGCTTCCGTGTAAGGACTTCAAACGCGCCGCTTTCTGGCGGTGTCATGGTGCCGCAATCACGACAAAAGGCCCTGTGTATTTCGCGTTTTTTTTTTCTTTCTTTCATTTTCGCAAGCACTTTTTACGGAGCACACTGCTAAGCACGTTGTTCACGAGAACTTCCCAGGAAGACGGGGAAGAAAATAAAGAGAGGGCACAAAGGTTACAACTTAATAACGGAGCTAACACGCGGAAATAATCTGCACGTAGACAGAGTGCGGATGGTCAGTGAAATGTTGCTTCGTAGAACACAGCCGACGGCCCTTGCGAAAGGCATAGCCGTAGGTCAAATCCGTAAATCACGTGTGCGCTTGCGCGGTCTTCGCAGAAGCTGACGGTTGCGACACTGTAGCGTGTTTCGTAACACTGCGTGAAGCATTGTATACACAGTCGACAAGAAATGTTTATGATACAAGGGTTACATAACGGACGCGAGTTACTGCGATGTGGTACGACGTGGCTTTTATAATGTGGCGGCTCAGTGGCTGTACGCAAGAAGTTACGCTTCTATGGTGGTGGTGGTGGTGGTTCGGTTAAGGAAAGGAGGCTATATTGTGAAGCCAATGTCCGGAGCGCGGCACAGCGTCCGTGTGTGGTAGGGGAAAGGGAGTGAAAGAGATAGAGATGAACGCCTCAATGGTGTAGTGATTACGTTACTCGGCTGCCACCCAAAATACGCGGGTTCGATCCCGGCCGCGGCGGTCGCATTTTCGATGGAGGCGAAAATGCCAGAGGTCCGCGGGTACTGTGCGTTGTTAGAGCATGTTAAAAACCACCAGGCCCGGTGGTATGTTATTGTGGTTCGGTTAAGGAAAAGACGCTAATTTCTGCAGCCCATATAGGGAGCACGGCTAAGCGCCCATGGGGTAGGGGGAAAGGGACTGAAAGAGGCAGAGAGGAGAGAAAAGCCATAGTAGAGGGCTCCGGAAGCTCTGACCAGCCTGGTGGTCAAAATTTCCAAAGTTGGGGGTTGAACCCCAACTTGGTTTCAACCCCCACGCCCAACAAGCATGCTCGACTGCCACGCAGATGGACGTGGGTTCGAATCCTCCTCGGTCCTGATCATTTTTCTCTTTCTTTTTCTTTTTCCAAATTAGCGCGACAGTGGTTACGGACACAGGCGGTGGCGGCGGCGGAAAACAACGGCTCCAAAACGGCCGTTGTGATCTCATAACAGCTTACGCTGTAAAATACGTATGTGCTCCTATCACTCAGCCTGTCTTTGTCCAGCTTTGCGCAACTCCGTAAAGGAGTGTTCCAACAAGCGACATTCATTGTAAAAAAAGGTTTCCAACTGTGCTAACACACACGGACAAAGAAGAGGCAGAAGACCGGACGTATGAGACTCGCAAATGAGTGTTTCATGGGTCGACAACGACATATATTGAAAGAAGAAACGGGATGGAAAAGCTCTCTGACCATCCAAAATAAAGATACGCTGCTGTCACAACGCAGCATGCAAAAACTTTGTTCACGTTCAACAAATCACACTGCAGAATCGCTCACACAGCCACGTCTAGTTTTCATCTTACAAGCCTCAGACAGCTCCCGCGTGCTACGGTCCTTAGGTGACTAGGTGACTGACTGCCCTAGGTGCCTGTATTTTTTCCGCGTGTGTTGGCGCAGCTGAGAACTTTACGGTGAATTCCAGCCACCTAGCCCGGCCTCGCAATCAATAAACGACGCTTGTGATATTCCCGTCAGCGCACCGTAGCTTGCGATTCTCTTCGACAAAGCACAAGTCTGTGCAGTATAACGTGAGTGCCGACGTTACGGTACCATGATCTACCCTTTAGACACCACAGTGCTGTCGGAGTGCCTGATAAACCAAATGTAGCGCATACGACCGCTCAATTTGTACAAAGACGTTAGTCCTACTCGTAACACTTGGCTGAATGTCGAGAAATTCGGGATAGGCTATTTCCTTGCCGGCTACTTCGTATGACGTCATCGGTTCCCACAATGCGCGAGATCTGCCGGACATTTTTAAATTAATCTCTTATCATGAACTAAGTGAACTATATCTGCACAGTCGATTACTGAATGCAGCACTAAATATAATACCGTGCTGACTTTCTGTACGACGCTCACTTCTCGCGAAGAGCAGCAAAGCGCAGATACAATATATGAACGAGTCCGGTCGCGTGCTCACCCTGAATTCCGGCATCTGTTCGATGTATTTGACGGGAATCCTGGCGTGCTTGTTGGCGCACACTTCCCCTTCAGCAATGCCCTTGAATCTCTTGAAGGCACTGAGCATGCAAAGAGAAAGAAAGAGACGGTGAGTGAGTGAGTGAGTGAGTGAGTGAGTGAGTGAGTGAGTGAGTGAGTGAGTGAGTGAGTGAGTGAGTGAGTGAGTGAGTGAGTGAGTGAGTGAGACAACTTTATTCGGTTCACAATAGGCGAGGGTTAACTCAACGTCACCCGGCTTGGCCAACTCGGGAACCACCAGGTCCTTTCGATGTTCGCGATTGTTATACATAAGTTCCTATTAGTTATTCTGTCTTTGCGTAAACCGTTTCAACGGTTCTTACACCAAGGTTCTTTGTTTCACGAATGTTTCAACAATCTTCCGCTAGCGTGTATATTTATTTCTCGTGTACCTTTTTTGTTTAATGCATTTATTTTCATTGTTACTTTTTTTTTGTCCTAGGCACTGTCTGTTACTGTCATATTAAGGGGGCTGTCACCCCGTCAAGCTACTCATTGCAGTAGCTTTCTTGCGACTGCTCCTTTCTTCTTTGAAAGATAAATAAACAATGAATTGAATTGAATAGAACGTAGCAGCCCTCTCGCGTGCCCTCTGGACGGCCAGGATTTTGGATGTCTAGTGCTGGGCTTCAGTAAGCTAAAAATTTTCCGCTTGAGGTCGAAGGACGACCGGCAGAGGCCCAGCCCCACAGGACCACACAGGGCTCAGTCTGGGGACTGTTCGGGGTCGTTTCAGTAGGTGACTGCGGGTTACGCGTAAGTATGTAGATGCGGTCTACTTATTAGCATCACGCGTAGAATGCCCCAAAGAAGCCTTGAGTGTGTAAGAGCAGCTGTTTGTCCAGGACCAGAAGACACTCGAGGAACGTGATGCTCAGCTCGACAGTCCGTTTAGCTCGCGCTATGGAGAGCGCGCAGGCGAAAGCCCATGTTCTCACAAGACACCATTAACTTACTTTGTCATGCTTAGTCTATCGCTTGTTACTTCATCGTTAATTCACATTAAATACGTTAACGTATATTAATTTAGCTTGTATATTTTATTTGCTTCCATCCACTGTAATTCATTTTCGGTTAAACCCGCGTCCCTGTTGCACCTCACTCATACGCTGTAGAACGCTCATGCAGCATTTAACTTCATTGTGTGTCTTGGAAATGGGCTCATATGTCGATAACGGACAGATCCGTAGCTACCATGCCGGTGTTGTCGATCCATTTATTAGGCCTAGCATATCTTTCGCCACCAGTGATGGAAGCGCTACTGGAGGGAGCGCTTTAGGGCAAATACCATAGGAAGCACCATTATCTTCGACGATACGCCTACAGCCAGATTTCCAGCACGACGACACGTGTGATGTATGGCGTGACATGTGACAAGGCCAATGGCTGTGTAAAATCGTACCGCGTTTATTCTACTTTGCGTGCCACCGTACGCTTGGCTCCAAACTGTTTCACAAGGATGACGGCGCTGTGAAGACTGTATAGGCATAGCGCTAACAGACAGAAGACGCAGACAGCTTTGTCTGCGTCTTCTTTCTGTTCGTTCTACCTCTTTAGCGCTATGCCTACAGTCGAAAACAACCAACCCAACTTTATGAATTTTTGCAACTTTCTGCACTGCCACGAACTATCACAGATTAATGTACACACACACTTTGGTTTAGTCAACCTTGACAACCTACAAAAAAGCTGTTTACAGATTGGAACGTTCGTTGCTGCTACCGCAACACTCGTTGTGATTGGACCCCCCCTGGGCGCGCTTAGTGGCATGCGGATAGGTATAAATTTATAACTTCATTTTTGGCCCATTCGCTGTTCTAATTTTTTTCACATACAATGCAACATGTGCCGAAAGTTGAAATATAAAGAACGCCTTAAGATACTTACTGCAGAATTTCCTTTTTCGTAAGGAATGTCAGTTCCTGCAAAAGACATTCAGTGATCAGTGGTCAGAAGCCTGAGGAAGGTACAGACGATGCCACTGAACGCAGATCACGCACTCATAATTATGAATATAAGGGCGATGTGAACGGAACGCATTGTACAGGGAACAATAAAGAGAATAAAGGGAACTTACTCGCGTGTTCCCTTTATGAAAGGGAACACGCGAATAAGTGGCCTT
Organism: Hyalomma asiaticum; assembly: GCA_013339685.2. Lineage (NCBI taxonomy): Eukaryota > Metazoa > Arthropoda > Arachnida > Ixodida > Ixodidae > Hyalomma > Hyalomma asiaticum. Next base: position 33,444,416 of record CM023489.1, read on the forward strand.
TGCTCTGCGGCGCCTGCACGCGGCGCCAGCCAGTGAAGCAAATCAAATCAAATCGCTTCCGCTTTTGGCGTCACATATTAGCGACACCGACAACTACTCATCGGCGGTGAGATTCACGCTGCCTTTCAATAACCGTACCCGGCTATTCTGCACGCCAGTAGATGACGCCAAAATCGGACGTATTTGTCCTTGATGTCATTCTCTGCGGCTTTGAGCAGCCGCCGCAGAGCACAGGTCACACGCTCGCTTGTTCCCTTTACTAAAAAAACCACATTACACAGACGATAACACACAACGAATGTTATACAGAATCCCGAATTATTCTTCGCCTATCCACAAAGCCACTACTGTGGCCGGCAGTGCTTAAACACTGACGCTTCCTTTTCTGACCTCTGCAAGTTGGCTGACACCTACCACATGGTATGGGCATGCCGACTCAATCCTTCTATAACCCTCAACCTAAACCCAACCCGAGAGGACTGGGAGGCGGCCCTCCTCGGCTGCCTGGACCTTCCGGCCCAGCAGGTCACGTCCCGGCGGGTCGGGACAGCGTCCGTGACCATTGGCGTCCTTGATTACAGATTTCAATTAGTATTGTAAGGAAGCTCGCCCCCTAGGGGCCAGTTTACCGAACAACCTCTCTGTAAATAAAAGTCTAATAAACGTCTTCTACCACCAAGCGGCCATAAATAGCACCGTACAGCATGTCTCTGGGTAGAGGGGAGCTTTCCTCCTCCTGCTCTTGAAACGGCCATAGCGAATGTAGCAGTGCCACAAGAATCCCGGTGAAGTAATCTTCAGAACAATCAAATTACAAAAACACTGAATGTTTGTGCTACGGGATGCTGAATGCGCGTGCGAGATGAAGGAAGCAAAAAAGGGAGTGATGCCGGAGACGTGGTGGTATTTCTTGGAGTTAGCCAAGCAGATTTCTTAAGGAGGCTAGTCTCAATTTTTTTATTCTGACATAGACAATTAGTATGAATTACGAACAAAAAAGGTGTTCACTTAATGATTCCTCTTTTTTTTTTTGCGGTTATTGGAGCTTTTCACCCCCTCTTTACTTGTGAAGGACCACAAATTAACACTTGCAGTAGGAATTTCTAACTGGGCGAGAACTTATTGCGGGGGTTTGCCTCTGTTATTTAATCGATAGGTCGATTCGTCAAGCAGTCAAAGGTTCAGTGGATATGAAAGTCATTATCATCATCAGCGGCAGCCTGTCTACGCCCACTGCAGGGCAAAGGCCTCTCCCATAGATCTCGAATTATCCCTGCCCTGTGCTAACAGGGCCCACTTTATCCCCGCAAACTTCCTGATCTCATCTGTCCATCTAACTTTCTGCCGCCCCCTGCCACGCTTGCCTTCTGTAGGAATCCACTCTGTTACTCTTGACCTCCCATGGATATGAAAGTACGAACGCTCTAATACACCATTTACGGCATCAGTCTCTGGACTACAACTTTGACTATTGCATCAAGTGTGGCATACGCAGGTACCACCTTTAGTACGCACATTCATGTTTTGTTTTAACAGCGCAGCTATTTAATGCAGGCGTAAATCCTTAGGGAATAACAGCGGAGGCGTCACGCGGTAAGAATATCGTGCCCTTGACCGACTACCCACAGTGCTACATGATATAGTGATTATGCGAAGGACAATCTAGAAAGAGATAAAGAAAGAGATAACGAGAGGACGAAATACGAAGGAAGGAACGAACGAATGAACGAAATGAAAGATAGAAATCAATAAATATAGATTAGAAACAATAGTCTCGGAGTGCGCAGAAGGGAAAAAGCGGACTTGCGCTTTTTCCTTGACCGACTACCCACGTCCTTGCTATCTGTCCACTGTCACATGATAGTGATAGCGATAGATATATGGCTACCTGATAGTGAACTTCACACCCTCGCCCCAGCTCCGCTGTTTACTCAGGTCCCACAGGCGTGGGAACTGGCTTTACTTTTTTTTCCCTTCACATTGCCGGCTCGTCAACGACACCGTGTAGCCGTTGGCACCGGCATCAGCTATACTGGGCGCGATACTGGACGATGATTAGCACAGTGCACAGTATACACAGTCCCAAATTTTGTCGTATATAGAAGTAAGCGATTTCAGAGGACCCGGTACTGGTGGAGTACTTACGTAAAGATCATTTGGAAGGAACGCGAAAATTTGAAACTCGCATACCAGCACTATAGATGAGTGTATTAATGCAACGCCAGCGCAATACCTTACAAAAACACCGATATAACATATTGCTACGTACGACCTGGAATTAATTACGCACCCTGTAGTCCCGCAGCTCTTCAGCTGTCAGCTGACTCTGGTTGGATCCCATGGTTGGCCTCGTGAAGGTGCATTCGTCCGGTCACCTGAGGATGTGGAACACACTTATAGCCAGTCTGTTAGGACATTCCATCAGGTCAGAGCAACACAACAATGTGATAAACCATCCGGACAGTTCAAGGCGCACACACACACACACACACACACACACACACACACACACACACACACACACACATATATATATATATATATATATATATATATATATATATATATATATATATATATATATATATTGTTACGTCCACAGTAGTGGTTTCAGGTTTATTTTCAGAAGGCGTAGACCGGGGGAAGTCGACACAGACCAACGCTACCGAAAACTGATCCAACGTCGTCTTCCTTTTCTTTCTTTCTTTTTCTTTTCTCCTTGACCATCCGCTCTGCTTCTTCTTCTTCATGTTGTGGCACATCCCTTGTGGCACATTCGCAACGTAATATTACCCCCCTCGCAGACGAAGCGCGCCGCGCGTCATTCGGCATCCCGACGAGTGTAGGGCTTCTGGCGGGCGACATGCGTGACCTCGGTTTTGGTAGAGCGTCTTCCGTTGGCAGTGATGCGGGCTATTCGGTAGTCAACTGCACTCAAACGGTCGAGGACAACGAATGGTCCAGTGTAATGGGCGAGTAGTTTTTGGGACAAGCCACGCTGTCGCGAGGGCTTCCACAGCCAAACGAAGTCTCCCGGATCATACGTGACGTGTCGACGCTTGCTGTCATAACGGATCTTTGATCGGTCTTGTGACGCTATGGTACGCAGGCGGGCAATACGACGAGCTTCTTCGGCGAGACAGATAATTTCAGCTATAGAAGGGTCGGCGTGGTCAGTAAAGGAAAATATTGTATCCAGAGTATAGCGTGGGGGTCGAGCATAAAGGAGAAAGAACGGGCTGTAACCGGTGGTCTCGTGTTGTGCGGTGTTAAATGCGTACGTTATAAACGGTAAGACGTCGTCCCAGTCCTTATGGTTGGCTTCAACGTACATCGAAAGTATCGAAAGCATATATATATATATATATATATATATATATATATATATATATATATATATATATATATATATATATAGATATAGATAGATAGATAGATAGATAGATAGATAGATAGATAGATAGATAGATAGATAGATAGATAGATAGATAGATAGATAGATAGATAGATAGATAGATAGATCAGTACTTAGCACAAATGAGGCTTCATGCCGCAGCAATATTCTTTGATCCACGACGAAGGCCTCGCACTTTATCTTAACCTTTCGATCTCGACGGTTTGTCTAGCATGTGTCTAAAATTGCGGACAAGAATGCTCTTCACTAGGGCTGTGCAAAACCAAACTTTTTTAGAACAAATTAAAATCGAAGATCCAGAGTGAAATATTGAATCAAATATCGAATATCCAAACACGAACGCGCTTTCAGTGATTATATGCTTTAGTGGAAACATACTAATGTTAAGAATGTAAGCTAACAAAGTATCAACGGGAAATATATTACTGTCAGGAACGCGCCATCTAGCTTAGCTCGTCAGATCATAACTGCGTTGATGAAGTACCACAACATAAAGCAAGTTATAGCAAGTAACTATTAAAGCTGTCATGAATGATCGTGTTCCGCACGGTCATTCTACTGCAGCGCATACCGAGAGAGATCCACGCACTCGAGGAGGCGGCAACCAATGACAGGAGAGCAGATTTTGGCTGCCTTTTAAAAGCGTGCAATCCACCAGCATGGTTACACGAGATCTCACAGCGATCATCGCCAAGGCGAACGTTGGCGACGGCAAGTCGTACGAATATTCGGATCACATCGAATATTCGAAAAAGTTCGGATACCTTATTTTCGCATACACTACGAATATTAGAAATGTAATCCACGGCGAATATTCGAAAACATTCGATGTATTCGCACACCTCTACTTTTCACGCACAATTCTGAACGTTGACGACCAAGCGACGCGCGCGAAGCGAGCCCTCCACCTCATGCACTCAGCAGCTGCGCTTGCGTCACTGCAGCGGGCATGACGTTCCGTGTAAAACCAATGCACGCCAACGCATACGCAGTAAGGAGTGGGCCGGAATTCAGAAAGAAAGGCTGTCTCGGAGCGTTTCTGCAAGTCACGAAAATCAACTGTCCTTCGCAACGGCCTCCAAAGGTCGATGGCAGGCCAGGAAAGAAGCTGCAACACTACAGGTTTCACAAAGCCAAATGCATTCACCATTTTTCATACGGGTTACCGTACACGTCCTATAGGCCTCAACTGTCATTTATGGGCAAACCTAATGCGAGAGTTTTTTTTTTTTTTTTTTTTTTTTGAGAACGCAAGCTCGATCTTTGCTACGCACATTGCATGGTGGGAAGCGTACATACGTTACATGCAGCGTTGAATTTGTTTATAAATCAAACACACTGGCAGAGACTCCGTATCAGCACGTGCGCTGTGAGGCATCGTCGATGGTCAACGTTTCAGCTCAGACAGTAACGCTTATAATGCGATATCTCGATGCTGCAGCTTCCAAGTCACCTTCTGTGAATCGTTCCCCATGCGAAACGGCTACAGAGTTTGCGCAGTGTAGTTTGACGAGCAGAGGCACTACGGGCTTATGAGTCTTAACAATTGACGTCGCCATCAGTGACGTATTAGTACTTTCTGCTCCCCTTTTATTGCGAACAGGCTCTCCTTTTTATTCTTGCCTGAGCGCAACCCCGCGAAACCCTTTCTGTGCATTGTAATGCGCGTGAACTTCATTCATATTCCAATCGTTGAACACTTGCCGCCATTGCAACGTTCAAGAAATTGATACTGATTTGATCGATCGACTTCTTCGTAGTCGCAGCTAACTACGATTGGCACCCATGCAGTGCGTTGAATGAAAATTTTGCGATCAACCGAAGTTTTCTTGCGCTGCCTTTGGAGTACAGCGATATGCGATTCGAGAACGGCAGTAGTTCACATAAGGATAGGCGTATGCATTGACAAGATTATAATCTCGACCAGATTACAATCACATTAAAATCCCGACCCGGTTACGACTTCGCGGTATGGCCAGCACAGGGACCGCAGATTTGTGACGTTCGTGAACTGAGATAGCTGCATGATCTGCGAACGCTGGTGCAAGCGTGCAATAATTTGACTGCCGTCGTAAGGTCGCACGTTCATGTCCATGGTCGTTGCAGTTCCACCCGTGGAGCTTATACCGTACCGCGGAATACAATATCGTGATGGTCATCCGTGATTGCGCATTTCTGCACTGACACGCAGAATTGACCAGTACCTTACCAATCCAGAATCCATGATTGGTCAGTCCTGATTTGACAGGCAGAATCGACCAATCAGTGAGGAACAACGCGGAACATTATTCCGTATTCCGTGGTACGGTGTGGACCCCCTGCTCCCGCAGTCTTCAGACAGATGAAGACATCCCGGTCCCGGCGGCAGCATGTCTTTGGAGGCGAAATGGAAGACGCCTGTGTATACTGTACGACGTCAGTGTATGTTAAAGAACCCCGGCTGAACAAAATTTCCGGAGCCCTCCCCTAGGGCAGCACCCCGCCACGGTGGTCTAGTGACTATGACACTCGGCTGCAGATACAAAGGTCGCGAGATCGAATCCCGGCCGCGGCGGCTGCACTATGATGGACACGAAATGCTGAGGCCCGTGTAGAGTGCGGCGCGAGAGCAGAACCCCAGCTGGTCGAAATTTCCGGAGCCCTCCAATACGGCTGTCTCTCATAATCATACGCTGTTTTGGGGCGTAAAACCTCAGAAATTATTAACGGTGAAGACCGAGCTGTTGCAGCTGAAGCGTCACTTGACCGCTAATGCAGCAATGCGCATGCGCTCCGTACCCTCGCGGCCACGCAAACATGTCTCGCCACCGACCGCAGCTTACCCTGCGTCACGTCTTTTCCAGTTCCTCGCAGTCCGTCTTTTACAAGCAGCTGCGGCGTCGCGCTCTCTTGTTGCGTCCACGTGCGTCTGTGCAACGAAAGTAGTTCGGCGGCACAGCTGCCTGCGGCTCTTTTGTTTTGCCGTGCGCGAACGCGGTTGTCTCGAGAAAACGTGGCCCCGCGGGAAAGCCGAGGGCCAACAATGGATGGACTGGGCCTCCCTGCCATTTGTCATCTGCCGCGTGCAGGGGCGGACGCGACGGCGGATCGCGGCAAGACATCAGGCTGCGTGTTTGGTGCGGATATAGATAGGAGTGTCGTATATAGCGATGACACGCATCGCGCGAGGTGTCGATCTGCGTGTTTGCGTTGCATTGCACAATGTTGAATAGTTACTGTGAATTTGCAGATGGGGCCGCGGCACAAGCTGTGGAGGATCTTTACTTCGCTGGCGCGCACTGGTTTGAAACAGCTGTTATATGCCCTTGTGCGTAACATAATGGAACAGCTCCAAGTGCGAATATGGAGTAGAAAATACACGCAAGCATTTTCTGTGTCTATCTATCTATCCATCTATCCGTCTATTCATCCGTCTCGTCTTGCGCTGCCCATCCCGTCTCTCGTCACGTCCGCACATTGGTTTTCATCCTTGACTCACACGAATGTTCGAGGAGAAACTTGGGCGAGGGTTTGGAAACTTATCTTTGACAATCAACCGCACTGATTAGACGAGAACAGCGAGGGCAGAGAAAAGAAGACCGCTAGATTAGTTTCGTGATCTTCGTTCCCCTGTCCTCGTCTGTTTAGCGCTGTTGGTTGTCAAAGAGCACACGGTATGACGTAATTTTATGTTATCGCATATGGTCCTATATTTTCTTCTCGATTACGTTTCGCATTCCTTGCCACCCACATTTCAAAGGACGATCAGTTACCGAAATCTATTATCTTAATTTCAGTGAGCTAGTGTTTGCCTTGTCCTGTTTCTTGTATCGCCTTTCTTGTGGCGCTTGTTTAACAATAGACCCGTTTAATACTCTCTTCGGCGTCTTTACTGCGCATCGTCAGGCTTCGTGCATTTTAAATATAAAGGGCAAATAACGAGCAAGGAGAAAGGCACCCACGCTTGTATACCTCATGGCTGTTTAGCTGCGTGTTGAAGTCAGTGATGGCAAAATTACTTCTAAGAATTAATTAAGTTAGGTTGCTGATTGCTTCCCAAGAAATCTCGAGGAATTTGTGTATGTTGCATTACGAATTAGAGCTAGCCAAATGTAATGATATTAAATTTTTATTTCTTTTAAAAATTAAATAATGAGATTATTTCGAAATTACGTTAACACAAGTTCATCGTTCATGCACCAACTCCTGTAAACTTTATTTACAGCACTTGTATATTGAAGTTGCCAGCTAAAAAATCCCGGCAACAGCATGCCGCTGTTTTAAATGGCCCGTATGGCCCGTACAAGTACTACATATCCAAGAAAGTGAATACGAACAAGTCAAGCAGGCGAGATCAGTATGAGAGGGCGAACTCTATTTTTCTTTTTGGGCGTGTCCGATCGCATGCGGCGCACATTTTAAAAATAATCGTAAGTTGTCGGACAAGGCCTAAGGTGCTCGTCATATTGGCTGCAACCCATTTGTCTAGAATTTCTCTCGTAATCCGGTCCGGCTCTTACCTATTCGCTTACTGAAACTTACAGCGCGAGCGCTGACGTCACCGAGGTCGCCTTATTGTGCAGCCAGCGCAGCGATAGAGCACCGTACTAAACTTATCCGCTTTCCGGCTGCAGAACAGCGGAAGCGGTGAACAGAAGTATACAAGATCGCAAATGCGACATGATGTGAATTCTACTTACAGAGCCTCAAATCTTACTACCTTATTAGTCCATCACATTGCCGCTGTATACAGCCTCAAGCATGTACTCAAACACTGCCGGTTCAGGTCGGCGGTTATTTCTGTCCTGTCGGCGTTCGTCATCAGGACAATGTTATCTGCTAACGGCACGCGAATACCTGAGAGGTCTTTCCCGTTCATCCCAACACAGTGACATTGATTGATTGATTTCTGGGGTTCTACGTACCGAAACCACGATTTGATTATGAGAGACGCCGTAGTGGAGGTCTCCGGCAATTTCGACCACCTGGGTTTCTTTATCGTGCACTGTCATGGCACAGTACACGGGCCTCAACATTCCGCCTCCATCGAAATGAAGCCACCGCGGTCGAGATTCGATCCCGCGACCTTCAGATCAGCAGCCGAGTACCGTAGCCACTAGACCACCGCAGCGGGGCACCGTCACAGCGACGTTGCTCACTGTGAAAAACATGGAAATTCTGACAAAAAAAAAAAAAAAGTGTGCTTGGAGAACGGCGCCCTTGCACGTGACGTCACAGACTCAGCTTGATCTGCTGGCGCTACAACATGGCGGATTTATGGCAAATGAGTTCTGCGGAAACCTGGAAGGTGGAGTAACGTTTATGAAAGAGAAAATTAGCATCCACCCGTTTTGTAGCACAAGGAAATCCACACGGATTTCTCAGAAATGAAAGCTTCCTAGTTGCCGAAAATTTGTCCTGGTCGGGGACGAATTTTCGCTTTCATAGCACGGCGGATTCAATGACGTTAATGCGAGGTTGTTACCCAGAGTACCCTATATGAGTTGCCTGAGATTCCGCACAGCGGAGCCCAGGAATAAAAATTTCTGCATGGGAATATTTATCGTGTGTCTTACTGCACACAAACGAGAGCTTAAGCACTTCATCGACTCACAACAGTACACTCACCACGACTTCAGAATCGAGCACGTCAACTCATTCTCACTAGCACTGAGCGTGACTGCAGGGCTGTTCGCGGAGTCTTGCCCCAATTTGGATGCGTGACAAATAGAAACCACAAATCAAACAGCAATACACATCGCCAGGCAAATGAAGGCGTGTTTTTCTAAAGAGGTACACAGGTGTGCATGCCACTTGAAAGAATCGCAGCATCGAGCAGCCATTCGCGTGTGATTTACATGTTCCTTGCAGGCAACCTGTTCAGCAGTCAATGGGTTTGTTAAGAAGTGCAAATAGAAAACAAGTGGCGACGCCACTGGGAGGTTCCTGCACTAACATGCGCGACGTCACGGAGTTCTGACGCCGTCTACGAAGTCCTATGTAATTATTTACGGATAAAATAGGCAAACATTGCGCTCGAAGGAAGCCAGATACTTAACATGGCGTGCGTCAGACAATTTTACTGAGCCAATGGTGTCGAGAAAACGAAAACTAGGGAATGGGGCACGTAACGTCATTCCTCAAAGTTTTGGCGCGAGATTCGAAGATGAAACTGAAATAAAACTGAGATCTCAATTTTTTTTTTGTAATATTGGACATAAAATGACGAAATTTACGACAGTGCAGTTCCCCAATAATAATCTAGGTGTCTAAACCACCTTTAGTATGCTGAAACAGCAGCGCTAACGGCAGACAAGGACAGAAGCACGACACGACACCACCAACTATAGCCCAAGTTTGAATCACCACCCACTAACCCAAGTTTCTCTTCTAGTCCACCTTTAGCGTTTCATTTTAGCGTCCCGCCTTTAAGGTCTCTTAGCTCGTGCGCGAAACTATAGAGGTCATACTTTTCTTGATTGAATGGCTTATCGTAGCTGAGTTATTCTTTTTACAGCATAAGCTGCTATTGGCTCGTCATAATAGCCTACAGATTGATGGCGACGGTGTCGGTAACCGATATCGCTCGCAATGAGAAGAAAAACTCGACGCCTGTGTGTATTTAGGCCTAGATCAATAGGGGAATCCCCGATCCTCACCACACTGTTGGGCACATTCTTTTCTAAGCCACGGCTCTGATGCTGCTTGAGTGGTATTTCATGGCGTTATGCGTTGTCAGAGCCGGCTGCGGTTTCACGCACGCATACGAAGACGACAAAAAAGGAAGAGGAGGAGAAAGGAGACGAAGGAAGAGAGAAGGAACAATGAGATGATGACGATGAAGAATAAAAGGAATGTGACCAGGTGCAACGTCAACAAGCAATGCAATGACTACGCATGCGCAAGCCTGGTCGGCCTATGTACAAATACACCGGTACCCCCCCACGCAATAAACCACCTTTTCATTTCCTGCTGCTCGGCTGTTCACAAGGAAGAACACGGCGGAGAAGTGGAAGACAGAAGAAGAGAGCAGGACGACGAGTAAGAAGATCTTCCATCTGGTCTCCCCATCCTCTTCCATCTGGTCTCCCCATCAAAAGTATCTGATTACGTCATTAGAATCAATCCAAAACAGAGCCGCTCGTTTCATTGCCCAAAACTATAATTATCGTTCAAGTGTGACACAAATAAAACTCTCTCTTTCCCTCGAACTGTTAAACGACCGTCGTAATATTGCCCTCCTGTCGCTATTCCATAAATACGTGTACCAGTTCGACCATCATATCTTAGGCCTGCATACATCACCGCACACATCCCGTAGAATACACAACAATCTGAGCTTCACGCGAATATACGGTAACACTGACGCATTCAACAATTCGGCGCTTCCGCGTGCCATACGCTTATGGAACAGCCTACCTGATACCATAGTCGCCGAAACTTATCTAATGTTGTGATTAGTGTACTCAGTGGTCATCCAGTGCTCGCGCAGTTACATGTGCGATAGCCTTGAAGTTGTAGTCCTCCGTTCATAACCCCCCCCCCCCCCCCTTCTTTTTTCCTTTTTTTCTTTTTTTCGTTACGCCATAATATACATTGTATCACTTGTATTTTCTGTGTAATTTATTATGCACTATATTATACTACGTAACTTGTATCTCACTTTTTGATGTTAGCTTCTGTGCATCGTTCTTGTATAATTTCACCTTTTATAGCATTTTTTGTATTACTTGTTTGCTAATGCTGTGCTTTTCACTTGTCTTTTTTTGCTTACGTCATTTACTTTGTCTATATACCTTTGGTTTATACAAGTTCTGTGAAGCCCCCCTTACTCAATGCCCATGTGGCCATGTAAGGTACTTTCAAATAAATAAATAAATAACAAAGTAAATGAGGAAGCAGACGAAGAAGAAGATGAAGCAGAAAAGGAAGGCTTTGGAAGATGAAGAAGGAGAAGCACGAACGCAAGGAGACTGGGAAAGAAGAATGAATGAGCATGCAGGAAAGTTTAGCTTGCTCTGTACTGTGCTGCGTCGTCTACGCAAGCCTGGGACTTTTTTTTATTTTTTGATATAGATATAACTAAAATGTGTACACCCGTTCGTACTGTGATCCGTGTCACGCATACTTGCATCAGCATGCACCTTCGGGGGCCCATCAATTTCCCGGAGAATGAATGTCGTGTTCCTTTCCTCTCCTTAACGTTACGCGCCCAGTTAATGATCAGCGTAACATAACTTCACTAAGGAGAATACCGATGACGTCGTCGCCATCGCCTCATCATCTACTTTCCAACAACGCATAACTCATTATCTTCAATGTTAATTATTGTTTGCTGATTATTTGTTTTTCTGTGATCCCACCCCTTATGTAATACCCCCTGAAAAGGGGGGCCCTTAAGGTAATAAAATGAAATGAAACAAGTATACTACAACTATATATCCAAGAAAGTGAATACGAACAAGTCAAGCAGGCAAGATCAGCATGAGAGGGCGGACTATTTTTTCTTTTTCTTTTAGAGCGCGTCCGATCGCTTGCGGCACACATTTTAAAGACAACCGTAAGTTGTCGGACACGGCCTAAGGTGCTCGTCATATTGGCTGCAACCCACCTTGTCTAGAAGTTCTCTCGTGATCCAGCCCGGCTGTTACCAGTTACCACTTCGTTTACTGGAACTTACAGCGCGTGCGCTGACGTCACTGAGGTCGCCTTATTGTGCAGCCAGCGCAGCGATAGAGCACCGTACTAACTTGATCCGCTTTCAGGGGGCAGAACAGCGGAAGCGGTGAACAGAACTACAGGATCGCAAATGCGACATGACGTGAATGCTACTTACATAGCTTCAAGAATCTGAATGCCCACCTCGAAATCTTACCTTATTAATCCATCACATTGCCGCAGTTGTCTTCACATATAGTCTCAAGCATGTACTTAAGCAGTGCCTATTCAGGTCGGCGGTTATTTCTGTCGTGTCGGCGTTCGTCATCAGGACATCTGCTAACGGCACGCAAGTACCTGGGAGGTCTTTCCCGTTCATCCCATCACAGTGGCATTGATTTCTGGTGTTCTACGTACGAAAACCAGGATTTTTTTTTTTTTTATTGAAGTGGTGAATAGGAGAGGTTGGTGCCTTTAGTGTGGCACCGGCTACTCCTTCTCACTTAGCAATCTTAGAAAAGTTTCAATGAAGAAAAAAAAAACAGCAAGAAAGAAAGTTTCACAAGATATACACATTTGTCACACTAAAAAGGTCAGCGCTATATACAGTTCGACAGTGCGTGGATTAGAGATCCATGCCGAAGTTCACATAGGAAGCGTGTGCACATGCGATCAGAATAGTTCATATGTACGTCTGTGCGAAACAAAATACACACAACACAAGTAATTAGACACAATCTGAAACATGTGAGAACAACAATGAGCACTGTTGAATACACAGGGGTGACATTATTCATTGGGTCTTTGGAATCAAGCCAAAGTTAATATTTCCAGAGGATATTTGTATCTTCTAAGAACTTTTTTAGTGCATATAGGGCTCTTTTCTGAAGGACCGCTGTTGGCCACGGACCAAGGATCTTTTTTAGGGTAAAAGGTCTTCTATCTAAAAGCGACAAATTGGCTCGCAGCACACTCCGTGGGGAATCGTGCTTTGTGCACTCGAGTAGAAGATGATGTATATCTTCGTCTGGGTGACCACATGAGCACTGCGGGCTAGACACCCGTTGGATCCTGTAGAGGAAGTGCCTCGTAAATGCTGTACCAAGCCGCAGGCGGTGTAGCAATGTTTCAAACTTTCTATTTTCGTTCAGACTTGTTGGAATCGAGAGTTGTATGCCTGGGTCGATGGAAAATAAGTCTGATCTCTTTGATTTTTCGTCAAACCAACCCTCTTTGCTGAGCTCAAAGGACATTTTTCTCAGGAGTAGCCGGATTTCATTGCGCGAAATAGGAAGACCAATTGTCTCTTCGTTACTGTGTGCACGACCTGCTGCTGCATCCGCTGCTGTATTACCGGGAATATTGCAATGTCCTGGTATCCACTGAAGCGCAATTGTGTGGTTCATAGCACTTGCTTTTGTGTGTTCTTTGAGCGTCTCATACAGCAATATACTATCTATAGATCTTTTCTCATTGCTTTTTAGTGATGCAAGGGCTGCTTGTGAGTCACTAAGAATAAGCCATTTTTGTGCCTTTTTTACCGTTGTAATGAAGCGCAACGCACAGAGGATTGCAAAAAGCTCTGCAACAGTGGAGGACGTCACACGAGAGATTTTAAATGTTTGCTCTATCGACAACTGTGGTACAACAAATGCAGAAGTAGATGAGTTGTTACTGCACGAACCATCTGTATAAACGTGGACGTATTGTGGATATGATGAGTAAATTTGGAATAGCGCCAATTGCTGAGCGGCTACCATGAACATGTCTTTTTTAGATATTATTCCCTCGACTGATAGTTCCACTTTAGGCTTTGTTAACATCCAAGGAGGGTAGCTAATGTCTAACTCAGATATTTCGAAACACGGCAGTGTTGCTTTGTATTGACGAACAGTATCGTGAATTCTGCTTCTGTTTCTTTCGCTTAGTGCGTAACCTAAGGGATGAGCCTCGTGTTGCGTTAAAATGCGATAAACGTGCCTGCAAGTTTCAACCGTTCGCAAGACTGAAAAAGGCGGGTAGCGAGCTTCAGCGACTACTAGGGAACTCGAGGTCGCCTGCGGGACACCAAGACAAATCCTCAGCCCCCTTGCGAGTAAGCGCTGGAGACGTTCCTCAGAACTTTGCGATAAGCCATGGAGAATAGGCGCAGAATAAGCAATTTTTTGCTTTATAAGGGCGTTATGCACTTGTAATAGGGAAGAGACTGATCCTCCCCATGTGGTGCCAGCTAGTCGACGAAGTACATTTACTACTGAGTTCACCTGCTTCTCAATATCACGGATATGAGACGCCCACGACAACTGCCTGTCAAGAGTAATGCCAAGAAATTTATGTTCTTTCGCGAACATCAAAGATTGTCCCTCAAGTGTAAGATTGAAGTCCTTCAGATGTCGCCTAGTGAAAGGCAGGACTGCGGTTTTCGCGAGCGAGAGACTCATACCTCTTTCTTTCAAAAAGTGATGTATAATGTCGAGCCCCTTTTGCAGTGTTGATTGTATTTCTCGTGCATGCAGCCCAGATGCCCATATGCAGATATCATCTGCGTACAATGAATAGTGCAGGCCTGGCGGTAGCTTTCGTGGTAAGGCAGCCATGACACAATTGAATAGAAACGGGCTAAGAACGCTGCCCTGTGGAACGCCCTGTGTGACGATGTGACAGTTGCTTTTACCGTCGCTTGTCTCCATAAAGATTTTTCTTTCGCTTAAGAAATTGGATATCCATCGCAGTGTTCGACCGCTTATTCCCAGATCTAGCATGCCAGCAAGCACGTGTACGTGGTTTACTGTGTCGAATGCTCTCTGGATATCTAAGAATACTGCAACTGTCAAATTCCCACACATTCGTTCATGTTCAATGCACGTGACTATGTCTATCACAGCATCCATGGCACTCCGCTTTTGTCGAAAGCCTGTCATGTAGTTCGAAAGCACCTTAGTGTGTTCGCACCACCACTGCAGTCGACTGTCTACCATCTTCTCCATTAACTTACAAAGACAGCTTGTGAGACTGACGGGCCTGAAGGAGTCAAGACAAAGTGGAGTTTTCCCGGGTTTGAGTAGTGGGATTACCCGAGCTAACTTCCACGAATCTGGAAGAGCTTCTCTTATCCAAATATTATTAAATATCTCTAGAACAGCATTTCTGCCTGCTGGTCCGAGGTTCTGTAGCATCATATACGTTACGCCGTCTGGGCCTGCAGCCGTCTTCTTACTACATAACGCAAGAGCACTTTTCAGTTCGTCTAAACTGAATGCACAGTCAAGTTGAGGGTGCCGTGACATAAAGCAAGCACGAACCTTCTGATCTTGAAGCGCTACGGAATTTTGAAGCTCTGGGCAACTAACTGATACTCCTGGCCTAGCTATAAACTGGCAAAATTCGTCAGCGACAGCTGTTTGTGGAGTGTTTCGGGCTACAGCAAGGGCTCGGAATGGGTGGCTCTGGGTAACGGGGCCACTGAGGGATCTTATAATGGTCCATATTTTTGGAACTGGAGTGAATGGGGACAGTGACGTACAATATTCGCGCCATCGCCGTGTACCTAATTTCTGTAAGCGTCTGCGCGAAGTGGAGTGAACTTTTTGAGCGATCTTGTAATCGTCAAGTTTTCCGCTGCGACGGTAAGCGCGTTCTGCTCGTCGCCTAATTGCTCTAAGACGTTCGTATTCCCCATCCACTGCAGAGTACTCATTCGGAACAAGAACTTGTTTCGTACAATTATTATAAGACTCGCACAACACGTCTGTAAATCTTTCCAAGGTCGGATTTTCGCACAGTGAGTTAGTTATGCAGTGACGAAAATATTGCCAGTTAGTATATTTTGAGTAGCGGCGGTTTCCCGGACTCCGTATAAGCCTATGCTTTACTAAAATTGGAAAATGGTCACTTCCATGGGTTTCAATATCGGTCGACCACTCAACGCCATCGAGAAGGTCATGTGAGCACAGCGTGACATCTATACAGCTGGAGTAGCGATACCCTCGCAGAAACGTAGGAGAGCCATCATTTAACACCACAAAACCGCATTTTTCCGCGGCACACTCGACAATGTTCCCACGAGAATCATTATGTTCACTACCCCAAATGACGTTATGTGCGTTGAAATCCCCACAAACCAGCACAGATGACTCCGCAATGCTAAACATATTTTCTAACTTGTCTACAGCAATTCTGCTAGAAGGTTGCAGATAAAGACTTATCACTGTAAAGACTTATCACTGATTTTATTATGAGAGACGCCGTAGTGGAGGACTCCGGAAATTTCGACCACCCGGGGAATTCTTTAACGTGCACTGAGTGCACTGACATCGCACAGTACACGGGCCTCAACATTTCGCCTCCATCGAAATGCGCCCGCCGCGGCCGGGATTCGATCCCGCTACCCTGGGATCAGCAGCTGACTACCATAGCCACTAGACCACCGTGGCGGGGTACCATCACAGTGACAATGCTCACCGAGAAAGACATGGAAGTTCTGACAAAAAAAAGTGTGCTTGGAGAACGGCGCCCTTGCATGTGACGTCAGACTCAGCTTGATCAGCTGGCGCTACAACATGGCGGATTCAATGACGTTAATGCGAGGTCTCCATAAACAATATAAAGTTGTGACCCAGAGCACCCTATGAGTTGCCCGAGATTCGGTAGAGCGGAGCACAGGAATAAAAACTTCTGCATGGGAATATTTATCGTGTGCATGAGTGCACACAAACGAGAGTTTAAGCACTTCATCGTCTCGAAGAGTACAGCTCACCACAACTTCAGAATCGAGCCCGTCAGTAGCACTGTGCGTGGCTGCAGGGCCGTTCGCGGAGTCTTGCCCCAATTTGGATGCGTGACAAATAGAAACCACAAATCAAACAGCAATACACATCGCCACGCCAATGAAGGCGTTATTTTCTAAAGAGGTACACAGGTGCGCACGCCACTTGAAAGGATCGCAGCATCGAGCACCCATTCGCGTGTGATTTACATGTTCCTTGCAGGCAACCTGTTCAGGAGTCTATGGGTTTAATGTCTACAACACGTAGTCGCGGATTTATACGCACCCCCTCCAATTTTCCGCTCTCGTAACACCATGGCTAACGGCCCCACAAAATCGAAATTCCGGATAAATTCCTACTTATACTGACGGCGCGTTCTGGGTACTTTGCTTTCGGGCATTTAACGTTAGGAGCTCATCGTTTGGTAGTAGTATATGTCAGCTGAAGCCGACACGCTTGAGGACCCACGCAGATGCCACCAACGTTATCTTCATACGTCGTATTACATATATAGTTTACAGGTGCAGCTGGCCGGATTCCTGTAGTTCCAGCGAGACAGCTAGCGTCATATGGGTGTCACGCAAGGATAACATTATCCCGAATATGCGCTGCCAAGCAATTCCGCCTAGAACACGCCTTGTGAATAACGCTACGATTTTATGAAAACTTTCAGTTTCTTGACGAGGGTATATGTCTATACGTTCAAACAAGGAGCGGCTTCGTACGGGGATAGACTGATGAACAGCGGGAAAATGTGTTGCCTTCGTCAGGACGATTTGACGAAAACAAGTTCCTTTGTCAAAACACTTGCTACAGCGTTGTTCTGCTAAGCGCGAGGGGTCGGGTTCGATTGCCACGGCGGCTGCATTTCGATGGGGACAAAATTCAAGCACAACACAGTTCTTACGTTTAAGTGCACGCTGGGGCACCACAGATACTGCTAATCTTGAACCACACACCACGGCGTGACTCATAATAGTACCGTAGTTTTGTCTCGAAAAATCCAAAGAAAACAGCGTGTACGGTTTAGCTTGACCGCCCCACGGTCATCCTTATGTGTGAGATTATTAACCTTTAGAGCACGTTTGCAGCGCTAACGACCCGGCAGCTCAAAGCTTGCACGTTGCTGTCCAATAAGTCAACGACGCGTCAGTGCATACTATTCACGCTAACGCAGTCACGCCCTCCGGTCTACGCACAAGACATAAGCGAAACAAGCGACTCACCTGGCTTCCGAGAGCTCGGCGTCCAGGGCGAGCGGGCACTCCCGTTCTCGAGTCCGCGTAGCGTCGCGACGAGTCTCACGCTTATCGCTTCGCGTTATCCTTATCGGCTCGAGGCTGCTATCGGGCTCCCTGCCCTCAAGAAAGGTCCTCCTTTCCGTATCTACGGCGCGCATTATGCGATATGCGAAAGCTCGATGTTACGCGTAACACTTCATCAACGATACGCGCACAGGGTCGTTTGCAGCGCATAGCACGCCCTTGTATACTCCACCTACACGGCCGTCACTTCTTCGATAGCAGCCAGCGAAGCGTTGTAGTTATAACTGGAAAGCGCGAAGCAGGAAAGGACAGCACACGGCAACAGCAGGTCAGCGTGACAGGAGGCGTTCCGGTTGCTCTTGAAGGCTATGGGTTTAGCCGCAGCGCGCCTTGTATAAGTTCTCTCTGCGTGCAATGACACTGAAAGCTAGCGAACGTACGATGCCTACGTAATCGTGCGTTGCCCGGCGAAAGCAATTCGAGGTCAAAACGGTTAACGTGAGCAAGGAGCCGTATTATGCTGCAAGGGCGTTCAGAGATCCTTTATCTCTGGACCTTCACTTTCCGGTCAACCAGCGAAGTGCTTCCGTTCTTGTTTGTCATGCGGGATAACGACTGTTGTTAGCAGTAGGAGAGAAATCGTATACACAACGCAACGTTGTAATCTAACATCCATGTTTATAATCATGTAATCTTATTTTGTTCCTCATGTTTAATCATGCTGCCCCTTCCTGGTTGGGCCCTAAATATAGCCCTGCAGTAGTTGTAAATAAGTAAGTAAGCAAATAAATAAAATGACAAGAAGTTGGTTAATGTTAGCGAGCTGTGACATTGACAGTGGGTGATGAGTGCACCTGATGTCCTTGGACAGTTATTTCCCTCGCGTATAGACAAAGGTCATCGGTGGTTGATGGCGCTGATTGGTGCGAAGGTCACGTATGGACAAATAATACCAGGGAAATCGGTGGTGGAACGTTGACACGAAGTGTGTGTACTGCAGCTAAGTACGGCTGCAGGCATAATAAATACTCATGTAGTATAATGTTTGCTTTATGTCAATAGTGTCAAAGCGTCTTATTCGCCTGTGGTAGAAAACTGCCCCACAGCGGTCGCATACGCAGCCAACCAAGGAAGCTAAGCGCGTGTTCGGGCTTGTGGCCTCAGCATTAGGTTAGGTTATGTTAGTTTAGGTCATTACAGTATACGACCCTTTGCTCGCGTTAACCGCTTTGACCTCGAATTGCTTTCACTGCGCAAGTGGCAATTACGTAAGCATGCAGTCGTTCGCTTGGGTGAAGTGTCAACACACACGATGATTGATGTAAGGCGCGCCGGTTGAACGCATAGACTTGAAGAGCAACCGTAACGCAACTTTTAAAAGCCGAAGTAATTGTCCATAGGATCGAGGAAACGTCACATACCTGTATACAGACGGGTGTTGTCGTGACACCATACGCATTCCGGAAATTCGCGGGTTCCGCTCTCGCGCGCTCTAACCCCCTGCCGAGAAGGGCTGGGTCGAGGTCGACCTTGGCTGTGTGCACAGAGCAAATGAAGGCGGCGCTGCCTTGGAACGCGATCAAAGTTCCCATGCCACCGTTCTGTGAATGCGCGCTGAAGAGTGCAGTAGGTTGCTGTTGACGCAAGATTGATGGGCGTGGCTAGTAGGACAATATAACGCGCCTGCTATGTGTCTTCTATTGCTCTTTTTTCTTTTCTCACGGTTACGCTTCAAGCACAGGCACGCCCACGGCCGTATTTGCTTTTCTGGACAGGCCGACCTGCCAATCGGTCGCCAACTGTAGGTTTGTAAAGCGAAAATTAAAAATAGCTACTTCTATGGACTTTTACCATCCAACACCACAATACTATATGACTATGCACTCCGTTGCGGGGGAAGCCGGATTGATTGTGACCATCCGTAGTTCTTTGAAGAGCGCCTAAATCATGAGTAATATGAATACAGTGGACGTTGCTAACATTTCGCCCCGGTCGCAATGTAGCCGCCGTGGCCGGGAATCGAACCCTCGACCACGGGCTTGGCAGCGCGACATCTTACTTGCTAAGCAACCACCGATATGCGAGAAAATATGATTGTGTACATATACATACGAAAGGCTACGGCCTTAGGTTCAATTAAATTCCGAACATTTGCAAGAAATTGACAAAGTTTCAGCGACGCTCCCCAACTGGGTCATCGAAATTTTTCAAATTTCCTACAGTTTTCATTTAGCTTAGAAAAATTCATTACGAGATGTGTTTTAAGACTCCGGCAGTGCCTCATGACTAAATTTAGAAGTCTTCACGAGCCTTTAGCTAACTAGCTATCCGCTCTGATACTGTCCATAATGTGTTCCTTACATTATGGAACTCCGCTGATCTGATACACACTGATCTTTCTCTTTCAAATGCCTCTATAGCATTTCCATTTACCTTGTCACCTATTCCTATAACTCCGAGACACTTTAGCGAGACAGTCGGGTGACGTCACACACGCACGCACACACACACACACACACACACACACACACACACACACACACACACACACACGCACGCACACAGTCTGCAAGACATGCTGCTGGGCTGTTCACATTGGAAAACAATTAAATGCTACGCCTAAGTTTAGTAATTTCTGGGGTTTTACGTCCGAAAGCCACGATATGATTACAAGAGACGTCGTAGTGGATGACTTTGAAACGGGATAGGTAAGAACGTGGAGCACAGGAACTTTATGAGCTCCTATGTTCTTCCCTGCCCCGCTTTAAAGTTGCGCTTATAGTATTTTCGTTCCAATACTAAGGCCCAATGCTTGCACGCGGCGCATGACTCATTAGATAGATGGATGGATAGATAGATAGATAGATAGATAGATAGATAGATAGATAGATAGATAGATAGATAGATAGATAGATAGATAGATAGATAGATAGATAGATAGATAGATAGATATTAAGTGGCCGAAGAACACAGCTGCCGCCGGTGGGGGCCGAACCCATGACCTTCATTCCCTTTCGTTATTTCATAGCATGGGTCTTGTTCTGGCATACTTGGTGCCTTTTGATAGCATGCGGGGGTTTATTGGTCAGCAGCAGCTCGTATCAAGATCACGTTCTACGTCACGCCTCCCGGCAACGAGAGTGTTCCACACTCGCCGCCATGGCTCTGCGAGTGGCGCTAGCTAACACTCCCAGGATTACATGTACATAAATACCCAATAAAGTGGACGGAGGGACGACCGCAGCTCAGCGGTAGAGCATCGGGCACGTTATCCGAAGGTCGTGGGTTCGGTCGCCCCAGTGTGTTTTTTCGTCCAATTCATTTCCAATCATGTCATAATTACAACATTACAGCTAAAGACTAGACATAATTTACCCTATGCCTTTCTTGGCTCCATTGTCTGTTGGATTCATCAGGCTGGCTGTCTCAATGTGAATAGGTTGCCGCGATTCCAAGATAGAAAAGGAGTGATCTGTTATTCTTCGTCAATGTCAGGTGAATGTCAGCTCCCCCAGAAGGGGGAGCTGACACATGTGGCATAATGTCAAAAAAGCTACCTTATTGGTTGCTCCTTTAGATGCGTAGAAGTCACGTGTAAGCATGACATTGTGCTAATTGAATAAAGTGTTTTTAAATGTCGTGCACGCTGGAAGGCGCCTTTGTAAATAAAAGTGTCTTTATTTCTTTTTTTTAATTTTCGCTATATTTTATTGCAATGGCTCTTCATGTGCCGAGCAAGCATCATTCGCAATATGCTTACGCGGTACGCTGTAGTTGGTACTTTGGCACTGGATTTTACGACCATTTGGGGTTCTTTAACGTGTACCTAATTCTGATCACCCGCCAGAATGTACAGTCAAGAGAACACTAGTTATAATCACACATATTATAATCACACAAAGTTACAATCACACATATAATCACACATACTCCAACGTTCCCAGGCCGGCAAGCACCACCCCCCGGGCTGTTGCTTCAAGCGCTCCCCCACGCCGCCTCCACCATTTTTGTTGTTGTTTGGTAATGTGTCACTGTGCTTACGGCCTCCTATCCTGAGGCTACCCTGGATCCGCCCCTGCGTATATTGAATATAATATTGCGCAACAATGACAATAGAATTCCCGAAAACTAATTAATCAGTTTAAAGCCCTTTAGTGTTTTACTTCGGTGTCCGTTGAATAATGAAAATGCTGGCCAAATCTTAGCAAACACGGGCCTGGGCTGGGCTGTGCCCAGACTTCAATATGCTAAAGCGGACCTGGGGCGGAAAATCAGGCACGCGTTGCATGCTCTAAAGACAGTACGCTCCCCGCCCTCCGCACACGTTCCGCAAGCTGTGTTTTCGACACGGCTGATACGAGTTTCGGGCGATAACATTTATTAGATGCGAAGCATCTTTTGCTGGCCAAATCTTAGCAAACACCATCTTCCCGAGGGGAACCCTGAGGTGATGCGAAGCATCGCGGACTTCCCTTTATTTTCACTTGCGTTGGTTACGCACATCACGTGAACGTTGCTGGAAACTCCGCGAATGCTTCGCATCACGTCAGGGATCCCCTCGGGAAGATGGTGTCATATATTTGGTTGTTAGAGTAAAAACGCGGGTGGTAGCGTGTTAAATGTCCCATTTATTTCTTAACTAGTGGGGTAACGTTTTGCCTTCAGTATAACGGCTTCATGGTCAGTAAAGTGAAGCGTCAATGGCTGCCGTATTAACGGTTCAATCTTGAAATTGCTGAACACAAGGTCTATGCACGTTCCCCGTATAGTCGTCGGTTCTTCGCACGACATGCAGTGTAGGACTAACACGGGACGTCGGTCTATGCACCATCTTCCCGCCAGGCTAACGTCCCAAGCGGGCAAACATGCCCGTTTTATTGGAAAAGAAGTCTAATATGATGGATTACAGTCTAGTTGGTTGAGCATCGTTGAATTAAGAAGGAACAGCGCGAACACAGGAACTACGAAGGAACACACACCACACCACGGCGCGCTATCGACTGATACATACGTAGCAGCGCCTCGTCGCAAGTATTACAGGCCCGATGAAAATAGAATAAACGACATGAAAGAAATGTAAAGGTCATCATCACGTGATGCCGCGTGCGCATATGGTGAAGGCGTCAATTTTGTTTTGCTCTGTTTCCTCTTCAACGATTATCAGACGCCGTCCACGAGGCGACTTGAAAACCAGTTTTCAGTTCTTCTCAGCGCTTCCGTAGCAGACGACAGGGTCACGTGTTCTTCGTATACGTCACGCCGACGGCGGCACTGTCTCTTCGAGTTCAAGCGGTAGTAAAATTCGACGTTTATAAACATGGAGAAAACATCGAGGAAATACCGTGATATAGGAGGCGGTGTCATGTAATGGACAGTAACCGCCGAAATCGAAACTGGTGGCCCGTAGCCTCCACAATCTCCCACCGCGCAGCGGTAGACAATCTCGGAGGCTCGTCCTCACGCTCATTTTGCAGCGTCATTTGGAACCGTGTTACGCTAAGCGTCACGTCTGTCGTCGTGTGAAGGCCACCCAAAAACATCCTTTGTTTCTGGACCACTCGAAGTTGTTTGGCAGCAGTGACTTTCAGTGGGGCTTTACAATTTCTTTTTAAACCTCCTTGGACCATAGACTCATTCATGAATCTGCTGCTTGCCAACCACGTGACGAACCAGGGCTTATTTCCCATAATTATCCCTCTTACATTTTTTGTAGGATTCGAGATTTTTACGTAACGCCATCTCTTACTTTTCTTCTTCGTCGGTGCTCGTGGATTTGCACGACCTGTGGTCACGCGCGTTGACAGGCACCTGCGCCCGGCAACCATGGCGTAAAGCGCGTTATGGTAGAAACTGTGGGAACAAAATTTGCAGTTTCTTCCTTAGTATCTTCATTTCAATGAGCATAATGCGTCATCTAAGTTAACAGCCTTGCGTAACCGACGTTTTTTAACCAAATCAGAAGAGTAACAAGTCTGGGCTCTTTCGAGGTGCCTGAAATAATGCGTAGCATTGGCCGTACAATTAGTGCCAGAGGTAAGGGCTTTCGAAATGGGATCCCCAGTCGACACAAGCATTGGCATACTTACCTGGTGTCGGACCTTCCGGTGATCAGCCAGGCTGGGGTCCCGTGTGGAGGCCGGCCATTGCACTGCGGCAGGTTGAAGCACGCCACTTTCCCAAACTGGGATAGCTGGGGCATGCAATTTTTGGTAGTGGGGCTCGGCGTTCGCGCCAGCCCCCATGTCTCAATACAAAAACAGATGAATAGAGCAGCAGTTTTGACAGCTTCGTGTGGCATTTCTTCAGTTTTGGAAGCGGTGTAGGTGCCCACAGAGATGTCTATGCATCGCTTCTTCGCGCGACATGCAGTGTAGGTATTAACGACACGTGTCGTTAATACGACAGCCATTGACGCTTCACTTTACTGGCCATAAAGCCGTTATACTGGACGCAGAACGTTACCCACCAGTGAATAAATAAATGAGACATTTAACATGCTATTACACGTGTCTTTAAAAACCAAATAAATGACACCATCTTCCCGAGGGGATCCCTGACGTGATGCGAAGCATCGCGGAGTTTCCAACAACACTCACGTGATGTGGGTAACCAACGCAAGTGAAAATAAAGGGAAGTCCGCGATGCTTCGCATTACCTCAGGGTTCCCCTCGGGAAGATGGTGTCATTTTTTTTTTTTTTTTTTTTTTTGCGGTTCCTGCGGGGATCGTGTCACCGAGATTCCACGATGCCCCTGCTATAGGTATCCCATTCGATGGCGTGTTCATGTTCTCCAATCGCCATTCAATCGTTCCGTGCGCGCAGTACAAGAATAGCAACGTAGTACATGCCGAGAACGCCAACGATGTGTCTTCAGTTACGAGGACGACTGGTGATGATTTGAGGATCGCCGCTTTCTCGTCGACAATTGGCGCAGCTCTCTTACGACATCATTGAGGGGCGTTCTCTTGCTCGCCTTGTTAGCGAACACAATGGAGGTGGCATTTATAACGGCGTATCATCGGTTCGGAGCCCACTGTCCCACATTTCTTTGTGTCCCACGGAAAAACGCGTAACGAGGCCTATATGGTTAGTGTCTTATTTTTCGACTCAGTGGTGGTCCATTGATACATCGCAGATGAGAGATGTCCATAGTGCGGAGCAGAGTTGCCATAATGACGGCACGTTGTTAACATTCAGTGCACAATACAGCCGGCAGTCTGCTTGTTAGCCATAGCTCTTCTCTAGTCCAGTATAGGTGAGACACTCGGCTTCCGAGCTTGTTAGCAATAGATGCTGCAACTGCGCGACATTCGTGCTGAGATAGCTGCATACCTGCAAGTCGAATTATCTAAACGCGTCACAGAACAAGGAACGATTTTTCTAACACTTCAAATTTTGTGATCCAGTTAGGGTGTACACTAAACAAAACAACTAGACGGCAGTTCCACCCAGTGTGAAATCTACTAAAACGGCGGATCTTTGGTTCCCTTTCGTTTCCTTGGTGATTATCCGTGATTGTTCACCGCCCCCCCCGGCAAAGAAAAATGGACCAAAACAATCACGCGCTACCAGAACCACGACCACAACCAGTATATCGTAGGAAGGCGATTCGTTGGGAGAGCTGGTGGTTCATGCTCGAGGTGTACAGCGCAGAAAAAAAAACAATAAATAACACTGACGAAGGAAGTATAAGCATACAACAGACGAAGCGCTGGCTCACAATTGAAATTCATTGCAGAAATGCAATGCAACAGGAATCGTGAAGTTTCTGAAATACCATTCAGTTTTGGGTCAGCGCTTCGTCTGTTATCCTCATTCTTCTTTCCTCCGAATTTTTCTGAGTTGTAAGTTTTTAACACCATCTAAAATATTTTATCCCTTCTTGTCCACTAGATATCTATTATCATCAAGCGCTTGCTATAAGCTCGTGCTTGGTTGAAGCGTCTATATAGCTAATATTATCCCGTTTTGGTGTATATTAGAGCCTCACCACGTGCACTTAATTTGTGTTATCTTACCGTTCCGCAACAGAAATTTCACGTTGTTATCTTTGTGTTATATGCTTATCAGCATATTGCCTCTCGTGCATCTCCTGCTTGGACATATATTTGCGATCCGCGGCGTACGTAATAAATACAAAATTTGAAAAAGAGCAAGTGCATGTAGCTCGCGATTTCTTTCTTTTTATTTTTATAACGTGATCTTTAGCGAAGCCGTCGACCTTCCTGCCAGTGACGTCATGATCATGGTGTGTGATCGACAGCTCCACGGAGCCGTGACCATGAGATCCAGTGAGGCACATACCACGTGCAGTGACTGTAGCACACCCCAGCTCGGTATATGCGAGTGTAAGCACCGCATGATTTCACATGGAGTGAGAGCCTACCGCGTTTCGTAACCTATAACCTAATGTATCAATGCATTACTAAATACGGGCTAATCGTTGAAAACGATGAAGGACATGGGAATGTCGCTGGAGCCAGGTCAAAGACAAGTCTCTCACGAAGACAAGTTCACTGGTCGAAACGTTGGCTCCAGCTACAATCCCACGTTCTACATCGTTTTCAACGACCTTTTCAGCAATTCGAGCCTTCATACTCCCGTGAGCTTCTGTTCTAGCCAAATATGCACAAGAATTTCGCCTCTTGGTGTTACAAAAAGCGTAACGCCAAGCCTAATTTTCGCTTACCGTGCACCGGCACCGAGCCCACGGCCAGCGTTCAGGACGTTTCACTTTTTCCGCACCGTTCGTGTTCAATCGCCACGGTGGATACCAACCCTGGCCATGGCTATGCACTGGTACACGTCATACGAAGCTGTCACCACAGTAGGTCTTCCAGTTGGACGTTTGCAACGTCGTCGTCGACCGAAAGGTTGTCCCCTTGCTCCATCCAAGATCCTTCCTTCGCGCAGACGACCTCCTTGTCTTTGACGGTCTTCGACCCGACGGAAACGGTCGTCCCGCCCGATCCAGTCACCGCGAACGACAAAGGGGCGTCCGTTTCTCATCCACGACCTGGCTGCATAGCGCCCTGACCAACGGACTCAATCGCACAGGCACACAATGGACTCGATGCTGACACGGGGCAACGACTTGATGCGATGCGCCCTCGTTTAACGCGAAGCCGGGGAAAACAAGCGCACGCGCTGCGTTGTTGCGCGCTGGCGCTCTCTTCCGTACGTCGAAGCTCCGCGACGTCGCAAGCACGTGCCTTGCTTCCGCTGCCACGCACGTCACGTACGCTCGCGTAGTTGCTTTCTTTTTTATTCTTTCTTTTGGCGCTTACGAGCCGCGTGGCGGATAGCGTGTCGCCTTGGAACGTCGCGGAGCAAGTCCCTGCATGTGTACGCCGTGTGCTCGCTGAAGGAAATCCGCCGGAGATACCTCGCAGAGAGCGTTTGTCACCGTCTTGCAGTACGTGAGAGCAAGCTTGTCATCGTCGAGCTGTTGTCTTCCGCCTGCCGCGGAAGTGCATCTATCTATCTATCTATCTATCTATCTATCTATCTATCTATCTATCTATCTATCTATCTATCTATCTATCTATCCAACGAAATCAAGGTTCCCATATGTGCGTCTTATGCAAGCGAGGCTGCATGGCCTAGTGGTACGCGACGCGGCATCAGGCCGTCGGCACCCGGGTTCGAATCTGACCTCAACAAAAAAACTTATTTTACTTCCGTATTTTTCTCTCTTCTATCTAGAGTCCTATCTGCACCTTTTCTCATTTCGCACTCTCTCCCTCCGCCTGCCCTCACCAGCTGCTTCTTTCGGTGGGGCAGTCTAGGTGCCGCCCGCAGCCGAACGCCGTCATCCACTTCGTGGTGCCCTCTCTCCCGCGTGCATAGACTGCGGGGAGGTGGAAACCCTCGCGCACCTTCTTTGTGGCTGCCCTGCCTTCGCCTCCGCTCGAGAACAGTTGTGTGCCAGCTGTCGTAAACACGGCCTGTCGTGCTCAACACTACAGGACTTGTTGCACCCGGCTGGTTGCACTGAACGTAGCCGCTCGGATCCGCTCTTTCCGCCCTCCTTAACTTCATCGCGGACACGGGGTTGGTCGGGCGGCTATGACAAACTAGCGTGTGTTTTACGTGCCGAGCTTGATGTGTACCTGTGCCTTGTACAGTATGGTGCCTACGCCCGTGTCTCCCTCTTCTAAGTTATACTTTATCTTTCTTTCTTTAGTCCCCATCCCCCGCACAGGACGGTTGAGGTGTCCTCCTCGACGAGAGACAGTTACTATCCTGTGCTTTTCTCTTTTCAAATAAAGAATCTCTCTCTCTGCCGCCCGCGGCGCATGCTTCTAAACGGTGCTCCCGTCACGTGACTTAGCTGAGCCCCTGCTCGACTACGGCCGGTCTGGGGGCGCTCGCTCGCTCACCAGATATACTCCAAGCTTAAACGGTTCCGCTGTTAAAACCCAAACCTCCAGACAGGAAATGTTGCTGTCCATCAAAACGGTTGCGGGACACCTACATAACGTTTGGTTTCACGTTTTCATAGCTTCATGCAGCGTTTGTGAGGACGCGCGACTGTCACGCAGCCCGCAAGGTGGTTTTTCCGCATGGATCAGGGCAGCATAACTGCGCAGTAGTGCTCTCACATGTATAAATCCCTACGCGCGAGTGTCCAGCGAAGGCCTCCCGGTTCATTCCCTCAAGGCTTTTAGGCGCGAAGCAGCTTAAAGGGGCCCTCTAACACTTTTTTCGCACCCGTTTTCATGTGCGTATTGCGTAGACTAGAGGGTGGACAGACGAATGCTACAAGAATGACAGCGATAGGAGCAGGCAGTGCAAAGTTACTAAGCAGACAAAGTTCAAAATACAAGCAAAAAAATGCGGACCCTCAACTTGGATTTCGCGGGGTCAGGTGATCGCATTTCACTCTCCACAAACGTCACAGAGCTCGGCCAATGGAATTGGCTTTAGGCGCCTACGTGGCGGAAGTTCGTACGCCATCGTTGCCTGTTCGCTCCAGTGTAGTGATGACGCTGTTGCCATGTCAACAAACAACGCGGAGCGAGAGCGTGCCACACTGTCAGTTATGAGGTTTTCTGACCGCTCCCACTTGTAAGAGCGGACGCTCGTGCTTCGAACCGAGGCTTTACGCGTCGTTCCGTGTTAAGACACTTCAAGACAAGTGACGTAGTCTTTAAACTCGCCGTCATGACCACTGAGAGGGGCCGGCGAATACGACCATACTCGGCAACGTTTCTTCACGGGTTGTTTAGCTAAACGCGCAGACATGGAATCATAGAAGTGGGAATAGGGAATTTTAGCGTGTCAACATAACCCCAATGCGCAAAACATTGCGTAGAGCGGAATACCGGGTGTAAACATTGCATGCGCAAGCACGGCCACCTGGAGTGGTTGCCGTCCGCTTCGAATCTTTTGAGTGGTCGTCGCGCGCTATGTAGCCCTCGAGTTGCTGACGGTTTTAGTTGCTTTAGCTTTGTATGATGAAGCTTCGCCTGTAAAGCACCCGTGAAAATTCGACACCGTTTCTCAGCGCGACACAAATTGTCGAGGCTGTAGGGTAGCGAGTGGCTGCCGGTATCTCGGAGGACATAGATCACGCGGTTTTGCTTGTTCTGTTTACCACCCATAGCTGGCGCCACTTGACTGTGACAAACAACGCTATCCGGTATCCAGTACGTCTTTGCGTATACCGGTTTAGCGGACACGTTCAAGTTCCCTTATAGCTAGTAACGTTGCGCGCGACAGCACACTTTGACAGAACGGCAAATTCCACCCAGTGGTTCAGCGCTTTAGCGAGTCGCGAACGTACACAAGAGAGATGAAACAAAGGAATTCTTTTCGTATGGACATACGACTCGTGTAAGCAAAAGGCAAGAGGCGAAGCGGGGGCCAGCGCCTCTATCGCGTTTTATAATTGTGGGGATCTTTCTACTGCGACTGCGTCTATTGGCGTTCAATAAAAACCTACGCAGGTGAAAAGACAAAGCCGAATATTACTTGCTTACCGACGTAGTGCCGCTAGCACTTATAGTGCTACTTTCATCCAATCACCGGTTCGAGCCCTAAGTCGTCATTTCCGCACAAATGGTTCTGACGCGCGCCACTACGCGCTGATGCGGTCGGCAGCGATGTGATGAATTCATTGAACGATTAAAATATTAAATCAACTGATATGGGCGGTTTGACACCTGCCAAAAATATCCTCAGCCATCTGTCTACGCGACCGGCAAATAAAAAATGGGTGCGAGGAAAGTGTTAGAGGGCCCCTTTATTAAGGCAGGGGCTTTGTCCGCCTCTCCTTCCCGCGTCCCACACCCCCACAGCGCATGCGCGTCCCCTCCCCTCTATCTCCTCTCCTACGCTCCCCCTTTCTCTCCTCTAGGAATCTTCTACGCTACGGAGCGGCGCCCGCGTCCCCTCTCTCTCCTCTAGGAATCCTCTACGGAGCGGCGCGCACGACAGGTGGTGCGACAGCTGTATACTCCGCTGGGGGCGCCACGGTAGTTCCGCGGTATGAAAGTGACGGAGAGCGCGCGCCTCATTCTCTCTCCTGTGCAGCGCCACCACAGAACACCTATTCGGGCCGCTGCCGCGAAAAATTGCACCATCTCCCGCTCAAGCTAACCATCTCTCCGCTGCTTCGCATCCACACATGGTTCCCTCTAGCAGGAGATGGTGTAATCTTTTTTCGGCACGTTTAGTTTTCTGGCACGAGCAGACATTACTCGCTCAAAAAGTTGTGTGAGTCGCCTTAAAGAGTTCAGCGCGATAGCGATGCGTGGCCGCATTGTCATGGTGCTGTTTCGCTTGCCATGCTCTTGAGTCGCCTAGCCACGTGACTGTCATGACACCACACTGGTTATTTTATGCAGTCTTTACTCGTGGAGTTGAGGTTGTGAATTACCGCGACGTAATGGGCAAAGTACAAATTTGTGGCGATGCGCCATCAGAACTCGCCGACGGAGAAGGCACCGTAGTTCGCCTGGCGCTTGTACACAGCACAGAATCCATCCCAAACATGTCAACATGGCGTATTTGCGGATACGCAAATGTGTATACTGCGGAGAGATGGCCGTGTCTCGGCCCGCAGCCAGTAAAGGCCAGCCAGCGCAAGCGCGCCGCGTGGGCTAATCCCGGCATGGGCTAACCGCCGCGCACAAGGTCACATCGTCCGTTCTCCTGCTCAGCGTCCCTCTGGCGGCGATCCCCACAATATAAATGGCTTGCTGTAAGCGGTCATAACAATGCTTGTGGCATGGCCAAGCGCATCGCGCTTCGGAGCGAGGGGTCCCACGATCGAAGCCCACTCGATCCGAAGGTTCTCTGCATCCACCTCGAATTTTCGCTCACGGACAGCGGTGATTTTCCGCTCACAACCAACGACGCCGACACCGGAATTTCTGCGAAGTGAGCTCTTTAACGCTATCGCGTTAAAACCCTGGCATGGTGCGCCTAACCTCCGCGGTTCCCCAGTGTTAGGCTTCACAAAATGTGCAATAAATCCCATTTTCAGTTCGTACAAATATGCTCTTTACTCCTTTAGCGCGAAAGACCTCACAAAGTCTTCTCCAGAGGTACGGAAGTGCCAACGATGCATATTCCGTGAGTGAGCAAGTGAATCCACTTTATAAAAAATCCGGCAGAATGTGGGCTGTGCAAGAGGGGACGGACCTTGTCTACCGGCTGCCTTCCTGGCTGACCCAAAGTTTTAGATTTGAGCTGAGCTGATTAGCTCGGTATTCCACTTCACCCCGATTCATTCACAGACTTCATTTTCAGCATGACAGAATTGAAATTCCTATACAGCAGCTGCTCTTTTATTGGGTATCGTTCATTCATTTAACTACTGAACACTGCTTACTTATCCTTAATTAAACTTAGTTTTAACTCCTCTATAGACTCCCTCCCCGAAATGTACACTCCTCACAATACATCATACCCTCCAAACTGCAACACGTAATATGGAAATGCAAATAATTGCTTTGTTCACAATAGGGAGTTTAACAATAAATTCAGCTACATCAAAGCTATCACAGAAGTGCTCAATAAAACGTTCAATCTTGGTGTGTTACATGCTGTAAACCTCTCAATGTTTTCGCTGGCATCAATCATATTATAAATTACATGACGTGACAGATGCCTATATGCACAAACTATATTCATAAAAATGAAATGGTCACACACGTCTACGATCTCCGTGCACAATGATGCAGGCTCGTGCTTAAACAACTTATTTTTCGTACTGCTATGAACACTCCTTATTAATTTGTTCGGAATGCTTTCTTACTAGCCATGTTTGTATGAACATTTGAGGCTCTTCGCAGTTATTTCTGACTCTATAAATTATACACTTTACATAAAGTAAGTGCGACATGATGATGCTCAATGCCATAGCAGAGAAGTGTACATCCATTTTCACTGATACATGAAGCAGTGGTGCATCTAATTATCTTTTACTAGGGCACATGCTCAAGAGTATTATGTCCTTGGTATGCTCATGTCAGGCATTACCTCAAGCCGGGTATGAGAAAGTCAAAGTTCAGGCTCATTTCTAAACAAGAAAGTAAACAAGAAAGCAACTGAAAAAGATCCATAATAGTACATAAATGGACAAAAATATCTGGCCATTTACTAATGACTATGGCACTTTGATGTAAAAAGGCCAGTCCTCGCCTACATTTTTCTCAAGAGTGACATGCTTACAAGAAATTATGCAGCATTCAAATAACTCTCTGCCAGTACATGTCTTAGCATTCCTCTGTAACAACAATTTTCAAAGGACTTCAAGACGCGAAAAAAGTACAAAGACGAAACACAAAAACTGACAAGGACAGGTGCCTGTCCTTTGTTTTGTCTTTGTACTTTTTCACGTCTTGAAGTCATTATGAATGGTCACCAACTAGCCCAAACAAGAGTTCTGATCCATTTTCAAAGGGTCTGCCACATTTTGAATATTAACAAATAAGTAATTTTCCACAATGACTACAAAGTGCAAGAGTTAGATGTCCTTTGTAGCGACAAATGAGCCGTTTGGCACATCAACCACAAGGTTTGACACCTTGTACTAAAAACAAGGACACAGCAGCGGAGTCCATCAGTAAAAGTAATCGCAACAAGAGAGTTGGCCAT
The DNA here is from genome assembly GCA_013339685.2 of Hyalomma asiaticum. Lineage (NCBI taxonomy): Eukaryota > Metazoa > Arthropoda > Arachnida > Ixodida > Ixodidae > Hyalomma > Hyalomma asiaticum. Next base: position 33,477,607 of record CM023489.1, read on the forward strand.
GACGGTGTTGAGCGAATGCTTTATTCCTGTTATTTGTTCTCTGGGCGCTTCGCCACATGCCTCCTTGTACAACACTTGTTAAAAAGCTTTCCCACACAGCTGTGGACTGATGTTGCCATACAAAAAATATATGTGTACATACACACACACTCCAAAATGCACATCATTTTTCATGTAAATCTATACCATGGTATCAAACACGATTGTGGTAAAACGTGTGTGTATAATAGCATGTATATAATATATATATATAACTTCAAGTATACAATATATCTCATTTTTTTTTTTTTCATACGAAACAAGTATGCAAAAACACGAGTATGGTAAAAAATAACTATTTCTTTTTCATGAGGGGAAGGTGGAGGAAATGTAAAAAGCATGAGCAACAAAAAAAAAAGTATTCTTAGGAATGAGTTGTTCCAAGTGAAGAAAACGTCCTTTAACGAAGCAAGCTATCGTGTGTATGTTTGTGAAAGAATGTGAAACACTGAAAGGAAAGAAAAAAGAATGAGGGGAGGAACAGAGAAAGAAAATTAAAAAAAAACACAGTATATGTGTTGTGGCAACAATAAATATATACCAATCCTCCTATATACAACAAAGTGGGCATCGTCGTCGTACGTGACAAGTTAAAAAAAAAAAAATGCCTCTGCTTCGCACGACCATGAAGGTGCGCGAGAAACAAGCAAATTGTTATGACCCTGAGAACATCTCTCCTAACACCACCAGACACATCGAGTGAACAACAGTTTTTCTCATCAGAAGAGGAGTATTACAGAACAAGGCATGATTTCTGGCTCTTCGGCCCCACCAAACACGACACACTTGTCCCCTCCCCCGACACTGGCGCGCGCGACGCGCCCCCTTACGCTCACACGATAAGAATGCCTCCCCTTCACAACAGCGAGTAGCAGCGGGACATATGAACAGACAACAAGACAACAGGCTTCGCTTCACCGGAACGCTTGCCGGACACCACCTGGGCGCCAATCTCTCAGGTACTTGGTCAGTTTTGGTACATGCGTGTGTGTGAGTGTGTGTGTGTAGCATGTGTCGATGCACGCACATGCAAGTCATGTGTGTCTGTGTGCGATGCCTCCTTTGTGGCTGAACACTCTTGTTAGACTAGAAAGCGCAGATGGTGTTTAAGGGCATGGAATAACCCAGCCCTTGGTTGACGATGAAAGGGCGCACTCGTATCCAGACAAGGCAGTGAGTCTGATCTGCCACAAATGTGACTGTCGATCGCCAAAAGCAACTTCTGTTCAGAGCAACCTTTTTGTTCTCAGCACGGATCGGCCGTGGGGTGCCAAGGCCAACCCTTTTTTGTAAACATTCTAGTGTTTCTACAAACATAGCCAGAGGCACAAATAAACAATTTCTGACTAACTTTGCTCAATTCATTTATACTGGACAAACACCTCTATAAAATACTCCAAATATAAGAAAGCTCTAACTATGATTCAATAAAATATTCATAAAAGTAACTGCAGGTACAAGGTGTAAAGCGTAGTGTAACCGAACACAACTTGGAACGGAAGTGGCCAACGTTTGTCAGCAGTCCCTTCCAAGAACACGTCGCTTGCTTTGTGTAGCGCATCGCGTGCATGCTGCAGAGATATAACTGCATTGAATCAATAAAACTAAATATCGTCAATTATCTGGTCATTCCATTAACTGTTAACAAAAGTGCAGATGAATATAAAAGCAGAGCAATCTTGCTGCATGGAAGCTAGTGCCAGAGCTACAGAGGACAGTGCCTCCCACAGCTAATAAAAAACCCTTGACATGCATTAAACGTGCCAGTCGAGTGGTAAAGGGCAACTTTTCTTTTGGTGCAATTCTTTGGCTGGGCATTTCACATTCACGACTCATGTACGAACGAACGCTGCCTAGAGCAGGCATCTGCCAATAAAATCTATTTCAAAATGCTGTGTTGCTGTGCAACAGCAGAAGCAATTTAAAAGGTCCTGCAGGCCAATTTAAATGTTGTAAATGTTAGGTCAATTGCAGCTGCGTCACTAACATAAACAGCAACCATTAATCTTAACCACCTCTTAACTAAACGCTGAAAGCAAATCTGTCAAAATTTTCCGAGCCAAATGAGGCACAGCCCATGGGCCTGAATCATGGTGACCACTGAGCACATCAAACTACATGTCTGTGCTAAGCCTATGCATCTCAGTGTCTGTACGTCTTCTAACCTTTCCACATGTGAAAAAAAGGCTACAAACCTCACAATGTGTGCATTTTTGTGTACTACTTATATTAGTACCACTACAGGTCCAAAACATGCACAGATACTTCGACCATGGCTGTCCAATGTGGCTGGTATGTCACTGACATGTAAAGGTCTGTGCGTCTATCTGCCTGTCACCGAACAAGGTATTCTTGACTGCTCCTGGTTTCAATGTAGCCATATGATTATTCTGCAGTGAATCACCTTTACAGTATCTGCAGTTCTGCCTCCGTAGTAAATAAAACAGGTGCCCACAGGTATGAACATAGTGCTATGATACAATCAACATATGCTGAAACGATCACGCGTGCTGACCCAGACGCACGTCCAGTGCTCTGTGCAATTAGCGCTTTGAACACTGCCAATGTCCAAAAGAGGTGCAACGGTTGCTGAATCAATGGATCGCTAAAAACATTCTGAGCTCCCTTATCTGCCTTGCTTTGATTGCCCACATCCAAAAATATAGCCCTGCATGGCAGCAAACGCAGACAGCTTAACAATTAAACAAAAGTATGATGTTCTGTCCCAACATTCGTGCGAGTGCTAAAGCTTCGTCTCCTGCCATGCACTTGAACTTCTGGCTAAACCTAAGACAAGACACATCAAAAGAAAAGGGCACCTGCTGCAGAAAGTCTGAACCGGAAATGACCATTCGAACAGAGCACACAAACTCTAAGTCGGCTAGTAATAAACGAGTCCTCCAGTACACAGCAATAACGCCTGCTTCAGATCTACCATGAGGATTGACAACAAGCAGGAGCTGCCACCTAATATTACAACATTTGCGAACCGTGGTTCTAGCTCCTCCCAACTCTCCAAGACCTCTTGGAACGTTTCCATTTGTTTCCCGACTGCTCCGGAGGGTCAGCCTTCATTGAATAAGGCTTTATTTACTCCTTCACTGCATTTAGGAAAATGTGGAATATGCCCGTCTAGATGATTGCCACTTACGGCAACAAGACATTACACTGGGTGTAGAGTCATGCAAAAGCTGAACGATAAAAACAAGCTAGGCACACAGATGCCTTAGAAACTAAACAAAGAAGATGACATTGTATTCTTCACAAACCGTAACACAGTACAGGCTGGCATAATGATGTGCAGTTCATGGTGATGACAATGCAACTTGGTTGCGAGTAGCTATATACAGCATGAACAACTGAGCTTTGTAGTTGAAAAACCTAGCTCAGGCTTTAGCACTGATGTAAATATGTGCTCCGAAAACCAGAATATAATTGTGACTCGCTTGCCTTGTCTGGACTAGTGCTACTGCCCTTCAGCTAACTGCCCTCCGCATGTCGGGGAGGAAAATAAAAAACAGCCTTCATGCTGCCCCAACAGCAGAGGGCATTCTCTTAGCCTACAAAATGTGTTGAGGCCCCATTTTGTTTGTACCTTGCAAAGCACACTTGATAGGACAGAGACATCAAGATTTCAGCCCTCATTCTCTCTGCTGGGTATATATATAATGCAAAGATACCCAACTACAAACAGGGTGTTTTTCTTTTTCTTTCCTTCTTTTTTTGTTTTTTGCACGATCCAACTAATAATTCCTGGGGGTTTTTACATGCCAAAACCATGATATTTCAAGCACCTGGAGTTCATTAATGTGCGCTGACATTGCACAGTACATGGGCGTGCTCTAGTACAGGTCAAGAAAAAAGCAGCGCCTGAAGTCAAAGGACCGCCCCTCCAGACAATGGCGCCCCTGTGTCAACGTGACGTTGCGGCAGACCGCCTCCACCCTGCGTTCAAAAGAAATCGGAGCACAGCGCGGAGGCGGTCTGCCGCGATGTCACGGTGACAGAGTGGCACTATTGGCTGGAGGCGGGTCCTTTAACTGGCAGACGCTTTTTTCTTGACTTGTACTCGAGTATAGCATTTAACCTCCGTTGCAAAGGGACCACTGCATCTGGCATCAGAACTGCATTTTTCAGGTCAGCAGTCGCGCATAGTAATAATCGCTGTACCACTGCAGCGGTCTGAGGTCAACTACCGAGTGGTTTGGCCTTCATGTCTGATGATGGCTGTTCACTGCGATCATTGCTGCCTCTTTCAGCAGACAATGACAGTGCTAGCTCTGGAGCCTAAACCGAAGTGGCGGTCTTTAACTTTGCACATTGAGAGATTCATTTTTGTTCGCTAAAACATCTGTACCGTGGTGGACGGCCTGCGTAATCGGAGTGGTTAGGGATGATCTTTTTCTGCAAGGATGCTGCACCCCTGCCGATCTTCTGTGACACGACGATCGTAATGCTATTGTGTTAAAATGCAACAATTTTGGGGTTATGTAGTGCGCACACATTTGCTCCCACCACATTCGGTTTGTGTTGCATCATAATATTGGCTCGAACGCTAGAATCAGAGTCCACACCAACCTTAGTAACCAGGCCACTACTTCATTGATGATAGCATGTGCAATTCCTTTTAAGAATGAAGTGCGGTAAAATCTTGACATCTCTGCCCTCAATGAGCTGCCCGACCCACTTGCAGAACAGGCAGGCAGCTCTGTGAAGCGGTGATGATGTGATGCACAAAAAATTCAGAATACCTGCACACTCTCAAAAACGTCTTTTGACCCTGGCCAAATCAAGCTGACGTTTTAAGGCAAAAACAAAAAAAATAAAAAAATAATGAAAGCAAAAAAAAAAAGAAACTAAAGAAAGGTGGAATGGTAGGCACCAAGCCTTTCGAGATACCTGAGCTCTGAAACAAAAACAAAGAAAAAAAATGGCATGAGAAAAAAAAAAAAACATCACACATTTTTGCAGCCTTTCTGCGTCAGTGCTTACAAATCACCTCCCCTTTATTCAGGAGGCCTCTGAAGGAACTATGCTAATATTGGGCCAATAACAACTCGTCAAGGGTGCATCACAGAATCACTTGATCGGTTAATTTGCAAGCAATTATAAAAGCACATTAATGCAAGCTTATACATTGTGCTACGTCAATCTGCCCTCTCATCGGCAATGCAAGGCAGCCCAGATTCGTGAAAGCATTTCACAGGCAAACAACAGCTAGCCAGAACATTTTCCAATTCTCGGTACCGACCAATTGTTGCAATGACATCCGCATCAGCGGAGTTGCCAGTCAATCAGGAAGAAGCCCATACTAACAGGGAGCAGCGGTTAGAATGTTCCGCGATACCTAGCGAAATACCACAATCAATTTCGTGCCAGTGAAGGTTGCAATCAGTGAGGAACAGTCCTTGCGAGTGAAATGCTTCACAAATTGGGTTCAGCCTGTACCACCACACCCCCTTCAAAAGACAACATCCACAATGCCTGCAAACTGCAGTCTCACACAAGTCACGTTCAGGTTGTAAACTCCTATTCAGGCGCTTTCACTGAAACAACACTTCCTTACAACGACCAGAGCCAAAACACCCAAGCAAGGACCGGCGGCAACACACAACCTCGCAGACGACAAGTCACGCTCTGTACAGCCCAAACTGCTTGCAACAAGCGACCACGGCTAAAAGGTGGGGCTTCAACAGCCTCCCACCCAGCCAGCACCGTTCGTGCACTGCCAAACCACGCCAACGACGCAAAAGTGCAGCACAATGTAAAGTGACAAAAACAGCGCGCGAAGATGTTCAAAAAGCTCATTGCGACCAAAAAACAGCTTGTTATTCTCGGCCTCTGCCTACAGAGAAAAAAAAAAAATGGAGACAGAAAAAAAAAAAACAAGCCAAACAAAACAAGTATGCATAACCAAACAAGCCACAGTCGGGCCATGTCTGTTTCGTTGCAGCACGAAAACATTGTTAAAACCGGAATAGTCAAAGACAGTCCATTACGACACACTGGCCCGGTTTGTGCTAGTGCTCCAACATGACCCCCCAGGCGCAAGCCCGAAACCGGAGTCCACTTCAAAGTGAGGCAGACGGCCAGCATAGCTTTCAACAAAAAGAAAAACAACTGCAAAAAGTGTGATATGAGCACTTATTTTCGGGCCTGGAGATGATGCGTGTGACCTCCCTGGTAGGCCAGATGAGAAATCATATGTTACCAACCCAATGAGGGGAAGATGGGATGGCTTCTTTTTGTTTCTCCCTTATGTATATATATATGTAATATACATATATTTTGTCAACAGGGATGCAAGCCTGTATGACATAAAGACACTTGAGGAGTGTGCGCAATAAATAATGCCCCTCCAAAAAAATCTTGTTTCTTTTCTCTTCCTCTTGATGTTGACGTGCCACGCGAGCAATAGGCACACAAGCAGCAAAAGGAAACAAGCAACAAAAGAGAAATCAAGTTATATAATTTGTTCGCTGAGGAGATTCTCCAGTTCGTGCAACGAAAGAAAGCAGTCTCGAAAAATCCTCGGCTGAGGTGCACTAGGACGCCACTCGAGTTCGGCACAAGCTGGTGGAGTCGGGGTCCATGGCGCAATTGCTAGCTGCACTAGTAACATACGACCTTGTCTCGAAACACGAGCTTTTCTGGCAGCGTGCAAATGACCGAGACTGGGCAGGCCTTCGGGCTGCAAAGTTGTGTGCTCGATGCAAAAGGACCCGGATGCCAAGTGGGAGCTCAGCGACCATTGTTTTTCAGCCCAGGAGTTTCACGTCAGCACTACAAACATGCGAAGCAGCTGAAGCGATGGAAAGGCGCTTATTGTGCTGTAGCTGCTTCCTCGTAGTCTTTTGTCTATGACTTCAAGAATACACTTCCAACTTGCTTAGTTCCCGATTTCTTTAATAGATATTTTTTTTTACGTAGACTTTGCATTAGGCAAACGACCACACGTTGGGCGGGACTCGAGTGTGGAACGGCAATTGCTTCCAGTTACTTGGCCCGCATATCTCTCTAGGTGTGGCCATTTATCTGCTTAACAAGCTTGTGTAAGGAGCCTATTACACTAGTTAACGTGCCAGAAAGTGATGCTTCCGCAAGGTACCTCATGATTGGTAACGGCTTACGCCTTGCTCTTCTTACGCGAATACACTTTTTAAACCTAAGTACAAATGCACTTGTCTTCAGAAAGCAACCTGTGAAAGAGTAAAAGTGGGTTCAACTGCTAACCGCCGGTAGTACTAGATCATGCACTGATGTCTACTGCTATCTTTGAAAAGCAAGTGCACAATCAATGCATTCTGCCAATACTAAAATATGGGAGAGAGAATTGAAATGTTAAGACTGTTCAATGCTGTTAGGCCTAAAGTTAGGCCTAAATAGGCCTACCATTAGAATTATAGAAAAAAGAAACGGGTGGATGACATTCTAGCTGAGTCTAAGAAAGAATGGAGTTGGGCAAGCCATGCAATACACGGGGAAGGTAACTGATGAGCCTATCGGAATTACTGAATGTGTGCCATAAAAAGGGAAGCGCAGTCGGGAATGAAAGAGAATAAGTCGCTGTAAATATGCAGGTTTGCAGGCACAAGACGAAATTAGCTGACGCAGTGCATGGATTGTGAGCATAATATTTGCTCACACAGGATAAATGGACATCACTGCGAGAGGTCTACATCTTGCAGTGACAATAAGTAAGCTGATAAATGTGACAAATAAACTGGAGTTAATAATTACGAGCCATCAGACCCAATTTCATGCTCTATATTTCGTGCCCATTTGCCAGTAACACCCCAGGGCATGCACAAAGGTCAATAACACCAACTAGTGGACCTGTATTATAGCTGCGAATTTAGTTTAATGCCTCTCTCGCTTGCTTTACCCGCAATAAATTTGATGCGAGTGTGCCCAGTAACAATTCAGCAACAAAGATATTGGCGGTGCTGCAATGTAACAAGAATGCTATTGCTGTCTGTTGTTCTTTCTTCGACTGCAGATGTGCCATATCAAATCACTGTTCAACAGCACTGCAATTGACAATGTGCACACTTTGGTTTTTTTTTTTCCGGTTTAAAATTTTGGCATAAATGTGACTTTTAAATGAAGCCACTGGTACATGTTGCATTTGTCCACAGCACAGATAAACAGGAGCGCCAATTCATCTAATCTGAAAGGGAGAAATTATGAATGCGGACAGGCGCTTCTCGGAGCGTCCATCAGATGGTGCTGCGCAAGAGAACAGATGTGCAGGAAGGAGGCTTGCTACTAACACCTGAACACAAACCGGAATTGCCGACGTGCTGGCAGGCCAAGTAAGGATGTCTCCATAGTTGCTATAGCAACGTTGCTTGGTGGTTTGCTGCGTCCCAGCAAACCTCAGTTCTGTCATCTGCTTTGCCGCATGCCTACATCGATTAAGTTCCACAAGCTCTGGTAGACACTTCGAAAATTAATGTTTGCTGTAAGTGAAACGAGAGTAGGAAGCATGCACGAAGCCATGCGTTAGGTTGGATGGTGAGCGGAAGGAGAGAGCAACGAAATAATCTTGACGCTGTGCCTGGCAAAACGTCAGCGTGCCAGAATATGCAGCGAAAAAATATACTGCGAACTGCCAGAGTTGGTACTCCTGTCCATTTTACTCCAAGCACCTTTGTGAAGTTTTTAACATTAAGATGCTAGTGATATGGCTGGGAAAGTTATGTGCACCTGCTTCTCCTGTTCAGCAACTAGTTGGTCATAGCCTCGTGTGTTTTCTGTTACTTCCACTACCCTAACAGCCTGGTAATAAATGGCTTGCAATGGTGTGATGCACTACCTTTGGATGCAGCGCCACTGTGAGCAGACGACTGTATAAAAGCAATGGCCTGGCAAGCTTATCATGCAAGAAGTTCCCAACCCTGCTTTCACGTCGCCTGCTGCGTTCTGTCACTTCCGCTTTGCAGCAGTCTCGAGCGACAAGACAATGAGGTAGAACAGGGGGTGAGCAACTTCTCTTTTGCCGAGGCGAGTGGCGTACCCAAGTGCACCGCAGCGGTTATTGCTCTCTTATTTCTCTGGACGGGCGGGAGCGCTGTGGTGGGGGCGGATGGAAGACGCCTTTGGCACGGGGCCCCCATTGGGAGTCTTTGGCGGAGACCATGAAGCAAGAACAGACAGAGGTTAGACGAAGCTCCCACTTCCGAACACGACCAGATAGAGTCACAAACACTCCCACTGCCTGTCACATGGTGGCGCCACCTGGTGGTGTGTGTGTGTGTGGTGGAGTGGTGAGTTATGCCAAAGAGCTGGCGGCTTGTGTCCAATGCCACCGATATGCGCTTTCCCTGCCCGCGCGCCTCCTGCTCAGATATATGCAGTGACATTCCGAGAGACGGAACTTGATGCGATTGTGTGACACCAGGTGGCACCAGTGCGAAGTGACCTCATCATGGTACACACAGTTTTAGTTCTGTGACATTGTCAGATGCCATCAGTCCATATTCCTCTGACCCATGCCTCACGGATTTGTTAATTATTTTGTGACCTTATCTGGTCGCTTGCGCACATTCGAGCGAACGAAGAGTTTTTCATCCCGCCCCGTTTCTGTCTGTTCTGTCTCCCTGGTGGAGGCCCTTTCTTTTTTTTTTTTGTACTCCAGCAGTGGGGGAGCTGGCGGAAGACTAGAGCCCGATGCGTGCTGAGATGTGAAGCCCGTTGAGCCGGCTCTTGAGCGGCAGGCAGTCCGGCGCCAGTACGGGGACTCCCAGCAGCGGGCTGGCCTCCTGCCCGTCAGGTGCAACTAGAGGGATGACCCCGAGGAGGCTGGCACCGAGGGCGCCGCGTGCAGCCTGCACATCCACTACGGGCAGACAGAGTGGTGGTGGGCCCTGGCACCGGGCCGTGTGCGCCCGCTGCAAGCACCGGTAGCTGAACTGGCGGCCACACCGGGGGCACGGCAGGCGCCGCAGATGACGTTGCCGTGTGTGCGCCAGCAGCTCCCCCTTGCGGGAGAACGTCGGGGAGTCTCGGCCTCCGATTTGATGGGCAGCGGTGCAGAAAGAGGTGGTGCTGCGGCTGGTCGCGCCTCGGTCAGGTCCAGGGGTCCCTCGCTCGTGGAGGTGCTTGGCGGCAGAGCGGGCCTTGGTGCTGCTACGGGTGGCTCGGAAAGTACACTCTGCACATGCGTGCGCACGTGCCACTCAAAGTCCTCTTCGTTGCTGAACTCCATCTGGCACGGAATGCAGGTGAAGGTTACATCTGGAGGACGGCCTGCTGTGGCTGTAGGTGGATGAAAGAGTAAAGAAATTTAGAAACACATTCCCCTCTGCGAAGCTGGATGACCAGCTAAGCTGCAGCACATCACACACGGTTAGACAAGGGTATATGTGTTTACTTTCACTATTAATGCAAAAACAATACTTGGACCATGAGAAGAAAAACCTAGCGTCCGCCATCCTGTGTGGTACCAAAAGTCATGTGACCAAGTGGTGGAATCACATCAATGTCAAGGTGACATCTCGATCATGATGCCATCACATGATGTGACAAATGACACCCATGCAATGACGTCTCAACATAAAAGAAAGCTTCAAATGATAAAAATTTTGCAGCGAGGCTCGTGCAAAGAAAGCTAAATTATGGTTTAGGAAGAAAAATTGCACGGTGTGGGCAGGATGTGAAGCTGGGGTTTCACGATACAAACTTCATAATGGTAGTGAAAACCACTTTGTGATTAGTGAAATTGGTTGACTGAGTTGGTTTAAAGCCCTTCGATTCTCAGAAAAATTTAAATGCTATAATATACAACCGCTGTTGAGTGGTTAAAGGGGTCACGAAAAGGATACGGAGCTGCCCAATTGGCATTTTGATTTCTTCAGTATGCGTTCGTCATGATCATCAAAAGTATCTCCGTGCAATATTCAGTGTACACTTAATGACGCCTGTTTGAAATCCTAGCGTTCTTGTGCCTCCGATATGACTATGTGACACTACAGTCAACGCCCGATTTTTTTTTTCAGGACATGCCCGATATTTCGGACATCTTCGCGGCACCAGCACGAGCCCCATAGAACCAGTATACAAGGAAGTCCGAAAGTTCAGGATGATCGAACCCTCCACTGTCCAATTTTCTGGACTTTTTGAGTGACGAAAGGTCCGAAGTCATCAAAATTGCATAAAATCAAATCTCGCTCCAAAGTTTGTAGTCTCGGAATTCCTTCGCAGCGATTACATTTTTTCATTGTTTCTCAGGGCCACATAACATCCCAGAGATGGGACTTCTCAAAGCCATTTGGGAGCAATATAAATATTTGGAGCAGATAAATTTCTTTTTTGGAGCAGTTTGATGTATAAAAAATTGCCTTTTGGAGCGCCTTGACACAGGTAGGATTGTGTTTTGGAGCAGCTTGGAGCAAACTTGAAATTCTATCTAAGGCAGATAAACGTTTCGTTTTGCTGCTGTATGGAGTGCAACTTCAGTGGAATAAGTGCCTCCCCCGAATTCTGTTGTCGATGCGAATGGCTCATGAGAAACAATTGCTCTCGAGTGGCTGAAGCCCACGTACAGTGAAGATGTGGTATCTTTAATTCGGTCGTTCAACCTTGCTTCGCCCCACCTTCCTTCCTCCCCTTAGGAGGCATCCCCACCCTGTTCTGGGCAAAGGATCCACTTTGCCTGCAGTGGTAACCGTCTGTTGAAATGATCTCTCTTGCAGAAGGGAAGGGGGGTGGGGCTTTGTAGCGGATTGTCAGAACGTCTGAATGGCTTTTGTTTGCCAGTGCCTGCACGTACTGATCCCGGTCTCCAGGGCCAATGCATGCGGCGGCTGTTCCCGGAACTTCTTTGCCCATGGCTTTTGTCTGCCTGCATCTGTGCACCCATCTTTCAGTCTTGCCCAGGCACATTTTCTTTTCCCTCTTTCTCATGTCGGTCCGCGGCACCCTCTCAGGCACGCAACACAGTTCAGAAGAAAGGTTTAGTTCCTTACCAGACACCATCGTTGTAGGTCCTGTGTACACGCGCTCCACAACTTTCACTTTACAACAGAAAAGAATAAACAAGAGCACCCCTACCACAAGTGTCTCAATCAACGTCTCAAGCTGAATTTTAAAGACTGCCGACCAATGATTCCAACTTTGGCTTCAGCGTGGAAATGCCTTTACAGGTAACCATCAGAAATGACAAAAAGCGAGATGACTGTTGCCGCTGAACGTGCCTGTATAGCATAGCCCTATCACCGATGCGGAATGACAGCTATCTGCTCGGCAGCATGTGTGCCACTGGAATGTAGGATGCGTGTTGTTAAATACTGCTCAGACTTATCACATCGGCCCAATAAGATACTTGCCATTATAGATTGGATCATGAGATGACAAGGTTGTTGGCATTAAGCCTGCAGTACACGGGGGACTAGCACGTTTGCTGATGGCTGCCCTCTGGCCTTAATTTACTTTTTGTGCTTATCTGTTAATGTGGTGCCGCAATGTGAAATTGGAATTGTTAGTCTACAAGTCTCTGATGTGCTGAAGAGAGGCGAAAGGCCTTTGGCAGCACATCTGTTCAGTGGACACCCTGCAAAACTAAGGGGCGCGGTTTAACTCCACGCTATGTGCTGAAAGACTGTTTCTGTAATCATCAACCAGTAGGCACGGGTGAACCACTACATCTAAAGCAGTCAGCATATGCGGGCTCTTCACTGCCGTTACATTTTAATTAACTACTACTACGTTTAAAGCAGGTATGTCTTAACATATTACTGTACACCAGAAGGGTTGCTGATTGGAAGAGCATTTATAAAGAATTTTTTAACATACTAAAGCTATTTTCCTGTCGGATGAGGCTTCACTAAAACGAGGTTTGACTGCACGACTTAGTCACTTACATGACTCCTGGGGCCACCATCAGATTATGGGTGTCAAAGGGATCTATGTATTACAAATGCTAGCGTATATATTTCCTTGTGGTCTGAAAAACACCACCTCATCACATCAAGGATAGGTCTGGCTCTTGTAAAACACAAGATGCGATATTACCACACAAGTGTGGCTGCGAAGAAAAGTGGCATACCCATTTATCACTCCTTTAAATGAAGTACATGGAGAGGTAAGATTTTTGACATATTGATATAGCATATGTAAGCATGTCCATGTCAAAAACCTGTGTACAAGCCTTCCAGAAAACTGCACAAGATGTCTGGTTTTCCACCAATGCCACGAAGTTCTGTGCCATAGTATTGAAATGCTCCTTGGCAATGCCACCTCGCATTATTACACGTTCATGCAAGAGAACTGCAATTCCTTACATGCTTCATTAAAGGAAAGAAAAAGATGCCTTGGAATGGGTACTTCAACATTTACTATACAGCATCACATTTCTTGTTTGTTGGTATTTCTGACACTCGGCTGCAGACACAAGTTTACACTTCTCTCTTATCACTTAACATGGAAGTGGCATTCCAGACTGGTGCTTATGAATTCAAGAGGTCTTGTTTTGTGAGCACCAAAACGCCAAGTAAGAAAACTGGCAGGCCTTCATAGCCATCTTATGCTTGCCTGTGGCATTTGACCATTTGACATAGGTGAAAGAAAAATGCATTTGGCTCTTTTTGAAGTGCCAGACTCTTTGGATACTTTTTTGATCCCTAGGGGCTCTGCAAAATAACTGTTCAGATGAATCCTGCAATAACAAAATTTGTGGGGACAATGAAAAAAATTCCCTGCCGAGGGAATTTCACTTTTGTACAAGGAGGAAACCCCTGAAAAGCGAACCACTAGTGTAACTACCGTATTTACACAAATGTAAGTTGACTCAATTGTATGTCAACCCTCCCAAAAAATCCCAAGTCATGAGAAAAAAATCAACTGGCAGTACAGCTTCAGTTTCGAATGTAAGTCGACAACCCAAACATGTATTTCAAATTTCAACCAAACGGATAGACTTGCAGCCGTGTAAATAAGATATTTCGTTACCCTGCTCTGGTGAGCCTTTTTTGAGAATATCCAGAGCTTCGATGTCAAGAGCACAAGTTTAGTAAATCATAGAGTAAGGCTGTGTAAATATATAAAGAATATATATAAAGAAATCTATATAAAATATATAAATAAATAAAGTCCACAATTAGTCTTCAATAGAGCAGCAAGTATAGCTCACTGCATGGTATGCCTGCTGTGGTGATTGCTTTTATTCCACGAGGGATGCCGTAGTCCCCCGAATTCAACATGTACCAAATTTTCAAGAGTTCACAATAAAAATGCGCCTGGATGTATTGCTAGTAGGCTGCAAGCTCATCTTTGAAGTCCACTTATTTTCCCATTTGCAGCCCACAGAAACTTTCCTAATCGCTCTTTGCATTATTACTGAAAGCCGGTGATTGTGAGAAGCTTTGTTGTTGCGAGAATTTTGTTCTCACGGAATTTTAGTATTGTGAGGTTTAACTGTATTTGCCTATTTTCATGACATAACTGTGGAAGTGGTCTGGTTCGAACACTAATATCTCTTGAGAACGTCGTGAAACAAAGGTACAAAGGGTGATCCGGATGAGTTCTGCGGACGGAACTTGTACTGCATTCTCAAGCTATCATCAAGTACAGCTTACAAGCACAAACGGAGCATGCTGGCTGCGGTGCAGCACGAATTACGCACCGACAGCAGGGCTGGTCAGCATGGGAGCCAAGCCCGCGCTCTCATGGAAGTCGCGCAGGTGCGCCGCCAGTTCTTGGGGCGAGGCAAGCTGCCGTGGACACAGCGGGCAGTCCGCCGGCTCTCCCACGTGCTGGAGCAGGTGCGAGCGGCAGACCTCGGGGTCGTGGGCGCTCTCGAAGGCACAGAAGGGACATTGCCACATGGACGACACGGCGGAGGACGGCGGCAGCGCCTGCTGGCGCTCCGAGATGCGCAACATCACGGGTGGCGCGGCCTCGCCTGGCGGCGGCTCGGGCGGACTCAGCGGGGGCAGGCACACCGAGCTCAACGACGGTGGCGGTAGCGGTGCTGCGGGGACTGCCTCCATGACACCGCCACCGGCGTTGTTCTTGATGTGGCAGCGCCGCCGGTCGAGCACGTCCGTGGACACCTTGTGCCGGTTGCGGAGGTGGTGCAGGAACACATTCTTCTGGCGGTAGCTCTTGTCACACAGGCCGCAGCGGTACGACGGTGTCTGACTGTGAATGGCCTGTGGGAAGAATGGGGGCAAAGGAATATGACAGGCTTGTCAGCAAAAGGTGAATCGGTTTGTGTGTTAGTTACCATAACCTTGTTGGGCATCTACGTCAGAGATAGTGGGTTCAACTCCTGATTTGTGGGGTTTAACGTCCCAAAACCAGCCCTGATTATGAGAGACGCCGTGGTGGAGGTCTCTGGAAATTTCGACCGCCTGGCATTCTTTAGGGTGTATCCACACGACGGACTAAATCCGTCTTTTCCGCGGCAGACGGCGCATCACGTGACCCCGCGTCACGGTTTTGTGCCGTCCGTGCTGCGTCCGCTGACCTCGCGGTCGGAAAATGCCAAGCTCTTTTTCGCATTGGGATTCGCGCGGACTAACACAGCAGATTTAGCCGAGAGTGCCATTGTAGGTCTGGCAACAAGCGCTGCTTTCTTTTTCTCGTTTGGTTTCAACTTAAGACTAACTCTGTCACAAATACGAAAAGATAAAATCCTCTGATACCTTTGCTAACAATGAATATGTTATCGACCTTCATACTGTTCGCGCCATCTATAGAGAAAAGAAACAAGCAAACATTCGTACACTATTATGGCCTCTGAGATTTGGTTGCACTCGGGCTACCGTAGATCACCGAGCTCATGTTCTGCCAATAGAGGCACTCGCTAAGCCTACAGCTTTGACAAAACTAGTACGGTTCTCGGAAACGGTGCCATATCGTCATGAATACTTTGCCGGCGAAACTTTCGGACACAAACCTAAAGCAAATACAAGCGTCAGTTTGGGACTAACACCCGCGCATTGCGCGACGAAGAGCTTAAAGATTCGAAGCGGGCAGCTCTCGCTTCAGACAGTGCCGCCATGTTTATTTTTCTCCATCGCGTCCATCTACACGCTTCGTCCGCCGTCTGGATGCGCTTCGCAGCCGGACGGGCGGCGGAACGATCGTCCGCGGAAGAGATATTCGCGGAGCCGTCCGTCGTGTGGATACACGCTTAACGTGCACTGACATCGCACAGCACACGGGCCTCAATATTTCGCCTCCATCGAAATGCAGCTGCCGCGGCCGGGATTCGATCCCGCGACCCTCGGATCAACAGCCGAGTACCATAGCCACTAGACCACTGTGGCGGGGCAGGGGGTTCAACTCCTGCAGAATTGTTTTTTTTAATTTAACTTTCCATTGTTTACCGTATTTATTTACGTAATTTGCGCACTCTTTTCGCGATTTTAGAGCTCCGAAGAGGGGGTGCGCAAATTACACGCGAACACATTCCAAATAACGTGTATATAATGCAATGAGTGCAGTAGCCCTTTGGATACGATCTCACGTAACACTACAAAACGCTGGTGTAAAAGAATGCAGCTGCTCTATGGGCTTTTCGCAGTCCCTTCACGTTGAAAGCACAGCACACAGAAGGGTTTACGAGCCGCCTGCTGATGGCTGCCGAGATAGCGCACGCGCCAGCACTATCTTGGCTCCCATGCAATCGCTCGGCAGCGGAGCGACACTCCCCCCTCCCTCGCGTCTTTTCACGCTCGTTAAAGACGGGCAGGGCGTTTCCTCCCCGCATCGACGGCAGGTGTCCCGATCGGGGTGATTTTATCGCATGCACCCACTGAGCGACAGAGATAGGCCGGGCACCGTTTGATCTCTGCTTCAGCCGTTTTCGTCGCCCCCACTCGCGTGGTTTTATTCTAGCGACCATACTTTGGGCCCCGGGGGCTTCCGGAGAAAATGATCAGAAAAAATTACACCATCTCCCGCTAAAGGGGACCATGAGGCGATGCAAAGCAGCACGGGGGGTGCACACCGCGTTTGCATCGGTTTGACGCTAGCAGACGCTGCCTGCGTCAGCGTTGTCTCTCGCGGGCTAGTGCGCGTTCTCGTTCCTTGCGAGCTGGTAAAGCGCTCTTGAAGAGTGTTTCCGTAGTCAAGGCGCGCAGTTCGGAGAGGAGAGGAGGAATGTCGAGAGGAGAGGAGATGAGACAAGGAGAGGAGGGGGAGGAGGATGCGCATGCGCAGTGCGGGTGTGGATGCCACACCGTGGATGAATGGAGGGAGGGAGGGAGTGACATAGCCCTGACCATAAGCTGCTTTGCATCTAAAAGGGACATCCCACTCACAGCCCCTTTTGCGTATGACTGCTCTTGCCTGCGCAGCGAGGGGCGCGGGGCCGAGCGGCTGTTCAAAGTCGATCTGTGCACGCGCGCCGGCGAGCTGGCTCGGGCAGGACAGGGAGCACAAAATATGTGAGTAATTTTTTTTTTTTTTGTAAAGCTGGATAAATATTGCGACGAAGCGCTGCGATAGAAGACGATGGAGACAGCACCGAGGAAGACGACGTTCGCTGATGTTCGCGCGGACGGGGCTCCATCTTGTATGCCTCGCTTCTGCCCATTGTACAAAGCGTGTAAATATATATTAACCAGAGTCTTTCTTCCCCGTAACAATATCATGGGTGCGCAAATTACGCGAGGGCACAAATTATGCGGGTAAATATGGTATTTTTCCACTTTCTTTTCTTATGATACCACGACTTTCTTATGCTTTTCATATGCTGTTGTCACAGACAGACAACCCTCTCCCCCCTCCCCCCCTTGGAAGCTTCTCCCGCATTTTTCACTAGATATGCATGTAACATATATGCAAAACACATGCATGTAATAAAGTTAACCTTTTCAAGCGAAGCTTGTGCTTGTTATGTCTGGCCTCAAGTATGCACTTGTTGCAGTTGTTCGCAAAAAGCTATCATCATCGTCACAGCCATCTGCGTGCACTTCTTTCTCTTCTTGCGCTTTGAGCTTATTCACACCTGCTGGCTATTCATGTGACGCAGCGGGGCCAATCATACTCTTTTTGTGCACCAGAGAAGGAAAGAGTCGCATGGTCCTGCAGAAGCAGATCCCACGTCTCAAAGCTGAATTGAAAACCATATCAGATACCTATGTAAGACGTGTTCTATTGAAGAACAGGCTGCATATGAACAGTGGCACCGAGAAAATGCTCGGGAAAAGTCCTGCCATCGACGTGAATTCAGGTGAACTAAAGTTCAAGGTAAAATTCTTCCGTTGACTGTAAAGTTAAAGATGGCAAAGAGATGGTAAAGTTAAAGGACACCTAAACCACCCCTGACATTTTTTTTTTACATTTCAAGTTAACATGCACATCAAGTTGAGAATGTTGTCACGATGAACGATGCCAAATGCGGCAGCGCTACGCGCGGTGGTCACGCCACAAACTCGAGAAACAATCCAGCGCGCCTCTCCGGGCATTCCTGCACCACGACGACAGCAAGAGGACAGCAACGTGATTTTTGGTGACATCATCAGAGGCAGAGCTCTGCCGATTGGTCGAAGGAGAATTTCGACTTCCGGTTAGTATGCTAGCGCGCTCCCTGCCTGTCTGTTCTTCCTCGTCGTGTGTTGTTTGTGTGGACTAGAAACTGTAACAACTGTACCAGTGAGCAGAACACGATGGGGAGCACTAGCACAGAGCATTAGCACAGAACCAACAATACACTCGTGCGAGCGCAGATGCCAGGGGAGGTACGTCACCATCAACAATGTATGTCATGTGACACTCGGAGAAGCGCTCGGTGAGGAGGTGGCACCGGTACCTGCAAGCGCTGGAGCATGATGCAGGAGAGAGCAAAACAAGCGAGCGCTGTGCTTTAGTAATCAAACGCATGTAACTCCGCTATTTCGGCACTATTTCGAAAAATTCTTACAGCTATGTGTTCATTCTGGACACCAGCACAAAAGTAACACCACAAGTAATTTTGACCTCTGGGTGGTTTAGGGGCCCTTAAAGGGCCCCTAAACAACCCCGAGGTCCAAAATTTGTTTTAAAGATATAACTGCGCTGCTGTGCGATGTGAACATGATTCCGCAAGAATTTTGCAAATAGGTGCAATAATAATGAAGTTACACGGGTTTAAGTGGCCGCTTGTGTCGGTTTTGTTTTCTTGGTCGGCCTCCCCACCCTTCTCTGCCGAGGAGAGGGTAGGCGCGGCGCGCCATCGAGACTCCGCCCACTTTTGAAACGTGACATGACTGTGAGCAATTGACGTCATTGACGCTTGCGCTGCAGTTCCAGTTGCTCCTGCGCTCACGCCGGTGGGATGCCCAGAGGATCTGACAATAGACCTGGTCTCGACCAATCAACGAGCTACAACTGCGCAAGGTTGTTCACGGTAGAACGTGACGACACCTAGGATGTGAGGGCGACTGGTCAATCGCAGGAAAGAGGCGCGGGAATTGTTTTTTCAAATACGGCGTCTGTGTTTCGCGCAGCGCTGTCATATTCGCAGAATGTGATCGCCGCAACCTTCTCTACGATTGAGTTAGCTTGTTTGGGCGACTTTTAAAAAAAAGTAGGAGCCTGTTTAGTGGCCCTTTAAAGGGTAAAGAGATGGCCAGGTACACACACATGGACAAGCTTCGCTTTCCCCCCATCTTCACATACGTGGAAGGGTAGCCATAGGATGTAGAGTGTGGTCTCAGCCATAACAAGGCAGAAAGGAACCCAAAACGAACCTTGTGGCGCATCAGGGTGCCCTTCTGGCGGAAGCAGCGCCCACAGAACTGGCACTTATACGGCTTGAGTCCCTGGTGGATCAGGAAGTGCATCTCGAGGGAGAACTTGCGGCTGAACACCTTGAGGCAAATGGGACACTGCACATCCTTGAGGGCCAGCGGCGGAGGCGGCTGGGGGGGCCCCGCGCCCCCCGCCGCCGCCACCGCGGACACGCCTGCTCCCCCACTGGTGGCCAGCTCGCTCCCTGCACTCGGCTCCTGGATGGCCGATGACAACACAGTCAGTCGTCCACGTAAGAATGTGAACAAGAAACCTATGGAGGTATCAAAACATGTTGCATGTCTTTTTCACCTTGATTTGGTCTGTGACTGCAACTTCGTCACCTTAATGCGATGGCACAAGGACACATGCAGTAACGCAAGGGAATGTAGATTGAAGGACAGCGAATAGGGCGAGTGGAATGTGACAGCGTTATTTCTCTCCGAACTAGAAATCACAGGACAGTGGCACCACCTTGCCTTAATCCTTGAAAGCAAAGGAGGATTAAAAATACTAGAATTCTGGAGTGGTCGCTCTTGCAATGTCTTACCAGGAAGGGCGAGCAGTTGGCCCCTGGTCTGGTGCAGAAGCATAATTCTGGTAGATGTTGGCCAATTAGAGATCAAGTGCTGCTGTACTCTTAATGCTATGCTAGGATAATTATGAATTAAGAGACTATTGTCTCCGACAAAAGTATTGCTTGCAGGTTAATATTATTGAATGTGATTTCTAATTTTCTTTGCCAAGTCTCTGAGGCTTTAAAAAATCAACGACATAAGGACATATGTGGAGCAGTACCTGTTTACAGAAAAGTAGCTCCTTAACTCACAGGGCATGTGTGGAAATGCCGTGTTTAAGGTACAGTTTCTTCTTACCTCTGACAGGATGGCAGAGGTCAAGCTTCACTTCTAAGGATTAGTGCCCACTCCAACAGTTTTTCTTAATCTTCCTTCAAGTAAACAAACACTCCTGCTCCAAGAGGCTGCTATAAGCAGTGATGATGGCAACAGCGGGACAGAAAGCGCTGGAGCATGTGCTCACTCACAATATCCTCCCCCTTTGCTCAGTTTGAATGAATCACCAAGAAGTCATGGCATCTGGGAAGTGTACTCGTCTTGCACCAAGAAAGCCTCAGTTCAATTCCTGACTCCCAACCCATGTTTACCCAATTTTAATTAATTTACTTTGTTTACAGGAGCTGCCCCCCCAAAAAAAATGTGGTGGCAATCTGGGCACTTTGACCTGTTCTTATTGCTTCACCCATCTGGATTTTGCCCTCATGGGCAACATTGCCGACACCACATTTTGCATGACACAGTCTAGTCAATGCTGCTCCTTTAAAGGATTTTCTTTGTCAGTGCGCAATGGACTCACTGTCCTTAGGGAAGCAGGCAACCTGTTCCAAGTTCATGTGACTGCACCTGAAGCCTTTTTACAAAACTTTGATGCACACCTGTCGAGAGCTTCAGGGCAAGTTCACATACCAACACAGTGAGGGTAGTTTTTTTTTTTCAATCACTCTATTACACATACCTTTGTCCCATGACGTCCTTAAAGAAGCTATAAAAAGGTTTCCTCAGAGTTAGTTGTGATACAGGAGAGGGGGGGACAATAAAAGAAAAGAATAGAAATAAAAGGGTTCCAAGTGAGTTCTGGTACCAAACTACAATCTTCAGACATCAGCAACAAAAGGACTACCAAGAACTATAATATAATATAATGTAACATACAGGGTGTTTTTTTTTAGCTGCAACACATTTTTTAAATTAGAAAAACATAAATCACGGGAATGTCTTGTGTACCATTCAAGTGTATGGGTTGGCGGCCTCTAGATACAGAACAATTACCGCACTTGTATGCATAATTAGCGAAATTACGCTAATTAACTTTTTAATTATCAGCAATTGGTGGCTATAGTAAATGAGTATTTTGGAGCCCGTCCACGACACTACCTATCCCAACGATCAAATTTTGAATAGCGGAGTGCTTGTCCGAGCTACGCGAGAAATTAGTTCCCCGTGGCAGGCTCCTTGAAACCGAAATCGGCCGGGAAAAGAGCGTCTGTGAAGTCGATGTCGCCGCCCCCACGGCTTTCGTCACTCACCACTCGCCTGTGGCCACCGCCGCTCCGGCCGCTCTGGCCGCGCAAGCAGCTTGCGTTATCTCCTTCTTATCTGCGGCGTTGGTCGCCTCGGGCGAGTGACGAAAGCCGTGGGGGCGGCGACATCGATGTCACAGACGCTCTTTTCCCGGCCGATTTCGGTTTCAAGGAGCCTGCCACGGGGAACTACATAACTGTTTGCGCAGCTCCGACATGCACTCCGCTATTCAAAATTTGATCATTGGGATAGGTAGTGTCGAGGACGGGCTCCAAAGTACTCATTTACTATAGCCACCAATTGCTGATAATTAAAAGTTAATTAGCGTAATTTCACTAATTATGCATAATAGTGCGGTAATTGTTCTGTACTAGAGGCCGCCAACCCGTACACTTGAATGGTACACAAGACATTCCCGCAATTTATGTTTTTCTAATTTAAAAATGTGTTGCAGCTAAAAAAAAAACACCCTGTATAACAACATATAACAACCCCTAAGAACTATAATAGACTAGCTCGGCAGGGACAAAAACATATAGATTTTCTTTTACAGGGCATGTTAGCTAGTAACCAAACTCCCTCAAACAGCCCAAGAACATGTCCAATCACATGTAATCACAAATTCAACCAGGCAATACACACAGCAGGTTTTAGAGCCATTACTGCCACATTATCAGGTTCAAAACTAACTGCTATTACAACTTTTCTTGTGTTTTTGGATACTGATTACATTACACTGATGCAACTGCCAACGCCTCCTTGCTCAATGCATTACTAGTAGCTAGTAACATGTTTATAAACAAGCGAACAAATAAACAAACCAGCCAGACAAACCCCTCTTTTCATATCAGGCAGACAGGTTTGCCTTTGACAAGCTGCAAAAATTGCCACTGTTTCATATTTCACGTGTTTTCTTCACAAATGCATGCCTATAAAATCAGAAGAAATTGTGGGACTAGGAATTTTACTGGAGACAGCATCTTAACAAGCAGATGTGCCTTTGTCAGGAAGCCAAAAATTCATCAAATTTCCTTGTTGATAGATTGGTTCCAGGGACATTACTTGCTCGGCAACTTCCAAACACTTTGAAGAGACCGTTTTCCCCTGAACTTCGTTCTTTGAATAATAAGCGAACATGCACACGTACACAAAGCACCTTAAATCATGTATCGACTGATTTGTGAAGTTTGTGACGTTTCAAGAAAACCATCATCATGAAAACAGTGCAATGTACTTCTTCTTCTCTTTTGCTTCGATTGAAAATACAGTAAAATACACTAAAGAAAACAAAAAATGGCCATCGGCCTGCGGATTTGAAATGACAACCGCCGGTTTCTGAAACCAGCATGCTAACCGATCCAGCCAGTGTCGGTTTACCATACTGATGCTTCAAAGATGCGTTTATATCCATGAAGAAGTACATGCACAGCAAGGCGCCGATTGCATAGATGCAGTGATGCAAGCAAGCAAGCAAGCAAGAAAAAGATAGAAAAGGCATGCACACCCCAACAAGCTTCACTTGCCCTCATTTTCCCGACAGGGGAAGGGCTCCTAGATTTTTTTTTATATCTTAATTTTCATGTAAAAAGCATGTAAAAGCATTGCCCGCATGTAAAAGCATTACCCGCAGAGGGACGGCCACTGCTTACACAAGAAAAGAACATGCCTGTTTGACCAATAAATAAGCTTTCACTAATCGACCTTTTTAGCAGGTTACTTCAGGGTACCTGTATTATGATTTGCATGTGTAAACCAATGATGAAGGCCCCCGAGGGCATCTAGGAATTTTGAAGCAAGCACCTGTATACACGGTGGAGCAAAGTGCTATGCTTGTTATTAATCTACACACGTAGCCATTTAGGAAATGAAAATTTCGGGGACGGAGAACTATCTCATGCATCTCAAACATCTCCACGTTACTGTTCGCCACACTTCTCGAATTACTGAAATTTCACTCTTCGCACTACTTTTTTTACAAGCTATTGCTTATAGAAAGCATAAGGTCATTATCTCTGCTCTACTACATTTTAAAATCCTTTAAGTTTTCCTTTTATTATCTCATGCTTATCTTTGCCCTGTCCTGTTTGATTTGCCCTCGTGAGCTTTACAATAATTGCACATCTTTCCTTTAGTGTTTGCTTGGATTTGTTGCTCTGTGTTACCTTGACTGTATTGCTTCCTACTTCATATGTGCCTTTTATTGTCTTCTTTTCTTCCACTGCACTCTACTTCAATGGTCTTCCTAAGGTCTTTAGAGTACAGAGCTCTAGCCTGTAAAAAGATTTTCTTCATAATACTGCACCATAATGTTTGTGCGACAGCCACCACCTTGCTTGATTTTATAGAGAAGTAACATGCAGGCAACAAGGTTGTACAAGCACACATGTAAATAGGGTTGTCTGTTTTTAGATAAAACACTATTTTACCAGTTGTCATGGCTTCAACATGTTCTAGGAAAATCAGGCTAAACTAGGTATCTCCCCAAGTTCCATACAACATACCACCTATTTTTTTCATATAACAAAGACTTAGAAGTGAGCATGCTCTGGATACCTTGCGTCGGCCTACCGAAGCTACATAGCCTTGGCTAACGTGGACACCAATGATGTATAGTTCAATTCAAAAGCTATCTGCAGCACTGCAAACACTAGATAGCTTTGATTTGTAAATTTGTAAATTTCGATTTGTAAGCATAGCAAAAAAAACAAAAAAAAACACACTTGCATTACTGCTTCACAAAAAGCCCATTTCTCCCCGATTATCACGTTGAAAAATAGCACACAACTGTTGCCCCCCCCCCCCCCCCCTCTCATTAATGTGCAAAATACAAAACCCAAGAACGTACAACTCTATATGTAAAAACCATTTATTTTTCAGCGAGATCTTCCCACACATGCAAGTATCCTAACGAACCCTAACATGCTAGTCAATGGCATGTTATCTAAATCGAGGAAAAAAAAAACACAAGTTCCCATACCTTCCTCTCATCCTATAAAAAAAAAAAAAAAAAAACAGCTGTGTTAAAGCAGGCGGGACATTCAGTTCACTTTGTCGCTGCAATGTTTTCCAAAACGCTGGGCTTCGAGCTCATGAATGTGTGTCGTCGATCGAAAGACATTAAACTGAGGCTTCAATGTAGTTGATTTTGTATTTTTCAGCTGTATGCATCCCATGCTTCCTCATGCAGTGTAATTCTGAGTGCCCCATCATGCCACACATTCGTACCTTTTTATCTATCTCTCTCTGTAGGCGGTCGAAGATTTAACTTAGCAGATAGTACAGTTCAAGAAAGAGTATCACGCAGATTTCTAGCATAATACAGGAAGGCTCAGCAGATTCCAATAAATTGCAATTTTTTTTTTTTTTTTTTGCAGAACAACAACAGCTATTTCGAGTCCTTGCCATTGAATACATATGTGCCACAATGAACTACCCAGTATGTATGACAAACTTATTTATACAGTACTTTTAGCAGTGTTTTTTATACAATGCAGATAACTTATGATGGGCTGCATAAAATATTCACGTATTTGATGTTTATATAAGGTAATTTCAGCATTGCTAATGCATATATTACACTGTCCAGTCTTTAGCATTACACCAAAGGCTGGACAGTTGTGGTGGCTGCATTTCAATGGAGGCGAAGTACTAGAGGGCCACGTACTGTGCGATGTAAGAGCATGTTAAAGGACCCCAGGTGGTCAGTTTCCTCAGCCCTCCACCATAGAGTGTTTCACAATCATATCGTGGTTTTGGGATGTAAAATGCCATAAATCAATAATGGGCAATCAAAGGCTGGACAATGTGATCTTATTTTTGTCTTCAGTCACATTGAAAATCATTAGAACAGCTGTTTTAAATGTTCACAATTCCATTTGGACAGTTTTGAACTATAAGCTATGTGGGATTCTATTTTGGTATAAATTAGTGGATCTGTAACAACTGTCAGAGTTACGTGCCTTAGCATTATTACATTAACGTAACTGCATAGGTAAAATGATCTATTGTGAAGATGAACACTATGCTCAAAAACAAACACAGCAAATGCCACTACATAGCACGAAGTGAACGCGAAAATTTCTTAGGAAATATTTTATAATGCAAAAAAAAAAAAACTTGCAATTGTGGTGTTTGCATATAATTTCTTTCTCATGTTTTCTTTGATTAACAACTAAGTGTGACGCACAAGTTACGAGCACAGCCACGTGGAACATCCCCCACAGCATCCGAGATATTTTATGAACATGAAACGTTCACAGAATGGCAGTGCCATCTACTAGGCAGTTGCTTAAACTAAACCTAGTGGTAGATGTCCTTTGCAAGTGACAAGCTGGTGAAACAAAGCCTCTCAACTATTTGTGTTTCTGGCGTCCTTAATGTTCCTATGTGGCTGACCAGCTCAAAATGTCATCACATTTTCTTTATAAAAGGAAATTTGCAAATGTATGAACACCGATGGCAAGGACATGTGGCTTTGTTGGGATGGAATAATGACTGAAACGAGGAAGGCACACCACATGAAAAATGAATTAACTTAATTAAATTGTTAAACAACTTGAATTTATGTTTCATTATTACAATTTTCTGAAATGTATTCTTTCTTGGAAAAGAATGCATGGGACAGAAAAAATCCAGGGGTGAGTGCTGTGGCTGACTAACAATGTCACTTTTCATCCCATAGATCTGAGAGGAAATTTGAATAAACAAGACATTAAGGAGGATTCAAAACACTACATGTCCCTCTTTTACCTTTAGCTCTCATTTGAAATAATGTACACCATTCCAAATAACCTGTCTACTGGTAGCCAAAAAGAAAAAAAAAAACAACTAGGAATACAGATCCTAAATACATGAAGTAAAGCTTTGGAATATCACTCCAAATCACCCAACAAACTCACCAGTTCTGGAAGTCCAGCATATATAAAAACTGAGGATGTTACAGGAGAAGTCATTCTTTAAACGCAAAAGTTAAAACGTACGGCCTTTCCAGTGAAACAGTACAACCTACTCAGCACAATAACCCTCACCACCCATCATACTGTATCAATGAACTTGTAACGCTGAAGCACATCAACGAGCAGCTAAACGCTTCCTGCCGTCGCAAATGTGCAAAAAACAAAAGCAAGGAAACCAGCTGAAAAATGGGCAAGCCGCACTTGGCACTTTTCAATAATGTAATACAGCTGTGAAATCGGAGAAGGAACATTCCAGCCCGCTTACCTCAACGCATTTCATTTCTTCGCGCGACTTACACAATCACGAGGAAACAACTAATGGGTCAGCGGACACTTGTTTGCCACCTTATCCCATCCCGCGCCAGATTAAC
Organism: Hyalomma asiaticum; assembly: GCA_013339685.2. NCBI lineage: Eukaryota > Metazoa > Arthropoda > Arachnida > Ixodida > Ixodidae > Hyalomma > Hyalomma asiaticum. Next base: position 33,504,793 of record CM023489.1, read on the forward strand.
CGGACACAGAAAGACCGCCGGCGAGATAAGCTACTCAGTCATCAGACGTTTTCCATTGCTTGGCGTGTGGGAGCCCTTGCCAAAACGATGTGGCAATCTTCAGCATGCGTTATAAGATTCACCGCGCGGAGCCAAACAAATCGCTATCAGGTGATAAGGACGAGCTGCACTACGTAAGCGGCGAAAGCCACGCAGCAAAGGAAAAGTGAAAGCGGAGCATGGCACGCTGACCGCCATTGCCCTATGCAAAGTGCCTGCAATCTTTTATGGAGGCAGCGGTTCTCTCGCAAGTAGCAAAATGTTACACAAGGCTGTCAATTTACGCAGTCACTAAATAGAAACACGGATGCAAAAAGAGATGCTATTCAAAAACACTTCACTGCATCTTTAGTTGCAGGGTGCCAGCTGTACAGAATGTAATGGATGGATCAATACAACTTTGTTGAATAGAGTGAAAAAAATGCTGTAGCATTTTATGTGCCAGAGAGCCATGATATGATCACATGGCAAACCACAGCAATGGACAACTTTGTTGAATTTTGGAGCAAAACTAAACACAAGCGCATAGGAATTTTCCGCATTTAGCACTCATTTAAATGAGGCTAGAACAGCTGGGAATGGAACCTAGATCTGCAAACATTGCAGCACCACATCACTGTTGTTAAGCTATTCTGACAAATGATAAAAATAAAAATTAACAGAAGCCCTCCTATCAAAGAGAGACTGAATTAATGAAGTTAACAAGGAATGATGTATTGCATTTGTCTGATTGGGAATGTACCACGCATGCCATGAGCCTTGAACAAATCAGACAAAAAAGAAAGCTAAATACAAGTGGCAATACTGGCAATAGTACACTGAAAATCATGATATGAATACCAGCATTATGCAAAGGAAGCTAAAAGTGAATGCAGTAGCATTTTGAAATTCTTTTGGGAACCAAAACTCATAACCAATATTGGATTCCAGTTGCTCAGCTCACAATTTAGACATGAATTTGCAGAACTTACTGTGTTCATTTCTATTATGAATAACTCAACTATACCAACAGGGGAAAAGGAACACATGCAGAATAGATCGTTTAACCAATAATACACAAGCGAAAGTTTCTCTCATAAATTTTTGTTAGGGTGACAAAGCAAACATTACAAAACATTTGTAACACACCTGGACGTATTGACATGTGCGCTTATTACAAATGTAATTTTTTCCCGGTGCAGAACTCTACTGAGTAGTTATGTGGAGAAATAACCAAACATGGCTCTGTAAACCAAATCTATCTGTACAACTATTAAATCAGACGCAAACAACACTTCTAGTCAATGTCTTGCTGCAGTAAGCTTTGAAGTGTTGTTGTGGCTCCTTCAGAAACCTCTATGCACAGCATGGATGTGATATTAAATTGCCCTCCGACGACAAGCACACAGTAGTAATTTTCGGCCCAGAAGTTGTCAAACAACATTTCGCAAGCGATGCGATTCTAAGCGCCACTGGTGCAACATAAAACCCGAAATCACAAAAACGCGCTCTAAAGCATAACGTTTGCATCCACATGTTCCCTGACAGAGCAATTTCCCGCACGCGCGAAAGAACGAACAGTTGCAAAACAAGCTTTAAACATCGCTGCACTTTACGTACAATTTGCCGCCTTTGTAATAACACGCTGCGCGCACGGAACGGAGTCGTCAAAAAAAAAAAAAAAGGTAACCTCGGCTCTTTCCGTATAACCTATGCACGCTTCTGATCACATATGGTAAGTGATACGGGTTAGAGTGGAACATTCAGTCACAATTTCAATGACAAATGTTAGCTGCTCATACACTAAACAAAAGAAACAAGTAGGCGCATCACATTTCACCAACGCGTCCTTTTTAAATGTGATTTTTACCCCAAACTGGGGCTGAAGTTACGTTTCAATGAACACGCTTCATACATTCGTCTTCGTTTGACACACGACCGCGGCAACGAACCGTAAAAAACTCAACACAACACGGCACAAAGCACTGGGCGAAGTAATTAGCGAGCACTGCGATGGCGCATGCAATTAATTAGCGTGGAATGCGCGCACGGTGTTGGGAGAGACGACGCAGTACACTGCACGCGCACTACACACATGATCGCAGTGCGAGAGCACAAACGGCGGGCTTCACCGCCGATCTCCTCTCACTTACTGCGCGTTCACTACACTGCGCACTGTTTGCCTCGCACGGCCACCCGCACGGGAAGAGCAGAAAAAATGCAGAAAAGGAAGTCACCCTTGCCTATCGCCACCCTTCCCGACGAAGAAAACCAGGCTAGATCGACATCGCCGCACGCGCAGGCTTGCCCGCGAGGCAGGAAATCGCGGCCGTGCAGTAAACACTACGCACAGTGCAGTGCGCAGCTGCGAGGACTGGCGTAACACTGGCCTTCGGCCGTGACGCAGGTTTGCCGTGGGAAAACACGCGCTGTGCGCGCTTTGTTTTGATCGTCGCGCAAGTGGGTCAGAGGCGCCCTCCGGCGATTCCGGGTAGCCCCCACCGTAGACGCAAGGCCTACGCACTAGCACCTCGCTCGGCTCCCCGCGTGGCGGGTGACCGCGCTTCGGCGGCGACGTATCTGCGCCGCATATTTTGGCCAGCGCGTGGCAAGCCCAAGGGAGTGGCGCTTCCCTGTGACCCAGGGAACGCCATGCAAACCGCGGTCCTCGCAGCGCGACATGCGGCGTAAGCCTAAACAACCGAACGTAAACACTACCTTGTCGAGTCTTTCCATGGCATCTCCCGGTTCCAGCAGCCTCTCGGAGTGTTCACCAAGCATACGGTTACGCTATGTCGCGCGGTTGCGCGCGTTCGACGCGACTCCGATGCGCCAACACATTTTGCCAATCGAGCTGCGCGAAATGACGCCCTACGATTCAGAACAACGCCATTTATTTCGCAAGAGGCATTTCTCTCACACGACACGGTCACTCGGTGTCACGCCAGTTTCGTAGCCGCGCCTTTGCCCAGTCACCGCGTGATTTACAACCACAGTGCCTGCCACAGTGGCATGCATGCACCAGAGCGAGTGTGACAGTGTACCGTATTATTATTTACGCGCCAGCTAACCAGGACGTTGTCGCAAATCGTGGCACGTCATCGCACGGACTTGTCACGCTACTACCAGGCAAGCAAGGACCCTCAAAAACAACGCGAGGTTTCGCAACACCCGTCGGGTTTGTTGGCCGCTGATGCCTGGCGATACGCTCGCGCACGTTCCCGCAGGCATGGCGAGGTTGTAATGCGTAAACTACGAAAATGAGTGTCGCCGTGCCAGTTGGTTGTTGTGCTCGGTTACCGAGGCAAGCAAGTTGGGGGCTGGTAAAGTTTACGCGAGGTGTCCGCGTGTGTAAGGAGAACACAAAGCGAGCGGCGCGTTTCTCCCACTACTTTCCTTGGCACGCGTTGCAAGTGCGAGACTGTGGCGCGTGCCGATTTCTAGCGACATGGCAACTGTTGCATGCACGCTCGCTCGGCTCTAAAGTACGCGTAAGCAAAGCTAAGCGTTAGATTCCGATATCTATGTGTTAGTAGCACCGGCCTTGCTTATTGCATCATAGGAATGACCTCAAACCTGCATGTCGCACCTGCACGCCGAAAAGAGGTGTAACGTCCTGTGTTGCATGCTAGAGTGGCAATGCCCATGTTTATGCGCTTAATTCCAGCTGTTGTAAAGGCGCTTAGGTTGTGATTGTTATGCAGGCAGTGCTATAAAAGGATGCACTGGCACTATGAAGAGGTATCAGTATCACCGAAATAACTTCCCAAAGCGGAGTTCGAGCCGAAAGCAATGCACGGGCAGCCGCCGCAGCGGATGCATTAGTGCTTACAACACTTGCAAGGCAACCGCACAGTATCGATTGCGCAACGCGGATTTGACACAGTTTGTGTAACTCTCACACACGCTGCCTTAGCAGCCTCCCTCTCTACGACACCGTGAACCTTATCTGATGACGCGCGCCGTTCTCACCTGAAAAAAACAGTGCCGGCCGGCCGGTAATTGCGACGAAAAGCGGTGGGCGCGCGAGGAGCAGCGGAACGATGTGGCTGGTGCCTGCGTGCAACACACGCGCGCGCCTCTTGCAATGACTAGCGCTCATTGTAATTTACGACGTCCACAGCTGCGCTGCCCATAAATCGCAGTACTGCGCACACGCGCGCCTGTCGCTTCGGTCGGGCGCGCACCGCGCCAGCCCGTCTCGAGTCACGATACCGTGAATAGAGCGGCCAAAACCTGCAGTGCGTCCCCCCCCCCCCCCTTCCTCGGCTTTTATGTGCTTTATAGCGCGTGCGTTGTGCATGCAGCCATGGCGCAGGTTGCATGCGTCTTCGGCGGCACTCGCGGAATCGGGCTGGCCGTGGCGCAGCGCTTCCTGAGAGCCGGCAGCCCCGTGGCCGTCTTCTCTCGGGACCAGAAGCACGTACAAGACGCCCTGAAAGAACTGGCATCGGTACGCCATACCCACACGGGTGGCATGTACTGCACACATCATACCTCACTGAATGTCACTGTAACAGACATCAGTGGATCATGCTTGTCTGGGAGTACATATCTTCACTCAGTGGTCTGTGTCAACATACATACATCTGCAGATTCATCTTGAGATGTGAATGACACGTAGATGAGACAAAGCAATATGTAACGAGAGCTGATTTGTCTTCACCAAGGTTGCTTCACCAAGGTGGTTCCTAGTGTCGCAACCTTTCATGCCCGTTCCACTTCAATATGCTAAATTGACTAGCTCAAACAACACTGTTCACACTGATGGACAAAGATGTGACCGGTGCATCTCGGCAGTGTCGTGAAGAACACAAAAAGATGCATGTCCTCACCAATGATTTTGAGCTTGAAGAAGTGGTATGAACCCTGCATTCAAAGATTGAACCTTTGCATATATCTGTATGGTTAGGCAGCGTCTCCTGTCACAGACGACCATACTGTGCACAAGCACACATCTCATGATCTGTGTAAATGGCAGGAAATTTTGTTAGCACATGGAAACATAACCCTGCACTGTTTGTAAAGAACATTCTTAGGGGCGTGAAACAGCTGTTTTGTGAGCATGCTCTGTCATTTGAGCAGCCCGGCATTTTACGTTCTTTCATGCGGCACACCTACTGTGGGCAGTGCTCGAGTGGGAAAAAAAAAAAGAGACCAGGCACATAATGCTTTGTCCCTTTTCTTATACAAAAGTGATAAATATGCATTAGTGTGTGCCACTTGGAGTTATGCATCTTGCATATGGGTACAAATTGACAATGACAACTCTAAGAGATGCATAAGCATAGATGTGATTGCAGAATGGCACATGGAAACATGAGACCTTAGGATAGAGCTTGCGGCTTGCTGCAGTTATGATTACATCAAGGATGCGTGTGTTATAAAAAATATTGGCCTTTCAAAAAATGAATTGTAGCTCTCTTTCTGATACATCAAGTATCTGAAAGAGGTACAGAAGGTTTAGATTGGATACGTGGTTGGGATGATTCGTGAAAAGAATGCAGGCTGACCAGATGATATATGAATGAGCGTCCTAGAGCACTGTGGCAGCTATGGTTGAGTAGTGGTCGAAGTGCATGGTCATGCAGTGATCGAGGCAAAAAGGTGGTTGAGAAGGCACAAATGAATGATGAATTCCTGAACTAAGAGTAAGAACTGAAAGGGGAAGTGCTCGTTTTTATCTGATGTTTGTGACAAACTGCTGCATCTGCCCCGAATATGGTTAATTGTGATTCTGTCATATGGCAGAAGAGGGGTGGGTGAGAGCATCTTGGCCATATGATGGGGTTTTTGAGAGTTACAGTGAGGTTCGAAAAGGAAGCGGCAATTGAGGAAAACACTTAGTCACTACTTGTATCTTTTCTTGTTTATAAGTACATGTTTTCAGGATTAACAGAGTTTTTACAAGCTGTTCTGCCTTGCTCAGCTGTTGCATTCTTTTCACAAACCTTGACTGTGAGCAGTTGGTATATTTAATGTAATGTAAGATGTGACCGCCATAATGCAGCTGCAATTTTTGAGTGGTTCCAACTTTCCCTTGAAGGTTACACTTTGCCTTTTCATCGAGATGTGAAAACTATGTTGCTTGAATACTGGCTTACTGTACATTAATGTTGTTGCTGCATCTATGCTTGTCAGCTAGGTTGGTACATGTGCAGGTTCTAAAAAAATTTTTTATCCTTTGCGTTGTTTATGGCCTATTGTTAATGTGTTGTTGTCTGCACAACGGACAAAGTCTACAGAAAAAGCTTGCCAAACTCATTGTTTGATGTCTTGGAAGCAATTTCATAACATTGCAGGTACACATTACCACAGCTATTTTATGTTATCAACAGAACTTATTGCAAATGAGTTCTGCAGAAACCCGCAAGGTGGAGTAACGTTTATGAAAGAGAAAATTAGCATCCACCCATTTTGCAACGAAATCCATACGGATTTCTCAGAAAGCTTTCATTTCTCGGAAGCTTTCATTTCTGAGAAATCCGTATGGATTTCCTTGTAGCCTTGTGCTGCAAAACTGGGTGGATGCTAATTTTCCCGTTTCACAACTTATTGCAGAGATGTGCAGTTCTCTCCTTTTAGTTTTTCTTTTGTTTCTCTCACTCCTTCACAAAGATTACTAGCAGGATTTAGGTTATGGACAATTTCATAGATTGTAGGTTTTTATAGATTATCCTGAAATTGTGGATTGTGTGAGTAGTGGAGGGGATATATTCCAAAACATTTGTTTCTTCCCATTTACACCTCCTCCGAAAATGGAAACATCTGCGTATAGTGTCACATTCACATGCCAGCTCAATCTCATCTCTTATCTCAAGGTGTGCTATCTTTATCTAAACCTGTTCTAACTGTTTTGGCATGCTCACCATGTCTTTTCACTTGTACCTGTTATCTTTCTTTCAAGCTGGCCTTGTTTACATGGTTTGTTAATGAGACTATTTACCTGGCCTTTGCACCATGCTCCTAGAAATGAAATACAGTTGAACCCCTTTGTATGAGACACTGATGTAAGAGACATCAGTCATTCACACACAAATTTGGCTACCTGTCTCTCCCAGTTGTTGAACAGGCTCTTGAGAGCAGTTGGGCTTAACTGACAAAATATGCTTAAGCTTTGGTCAACAGTGTTCCTTGCAACAGATATTTTAACTGTAAAGGCAGCGCTGTTGGCTCTTAAGTGTAGTAGTTTGCTATGTAAACAAAAGGAAATGATAACCAAGTAGTGGTAGAGAAAACATGAATCATGTTCTGAGGGACACAGTCCAGTGAGCAAGTTACCTAATGTTGAGGTGAACGGTACGTCTAATAAACCCTTTGCAACTGGCTGTAGCCTTCTTTAGTTGTTGTTTGCCCATATCTGAATGAAGGCCGATTGGAAAAGGAAAGCTAGGCACCCTGATTTTGAGAGACCGTCCTCATATAAGGGAGAGAAATTACCCCTGTATGTCTCTCATGAAGCAGTTCAACTGTAATGCTAGATGAGGAAGAGACAATATAATTTCCGCTTGCTTTCTCCAAACTAAGCCACAATGAAGAACACTTGATTTACAGACGCTTTCTTTCAGGAATCCAGTGCTGTGCACGGACGCAAGTGTGATGTCCGCAATGAGGCGAGTGTGCGAGAGGCGTTGGCTTGGGCGGAAGACCAGGTCGGTCCAGTACACTATCTCGTCACTGCAGCTGGAATCGGTCTCGACCGGCTGCTTGCCCAGACCAGTGAGGCCGAGATGAGGAACCTATTTGACACAAACGTCATTGGCACATTATTCTGCACCAAAGCTGCCCTGAAGGCTGGCATGCTGCGCCGCCGACAGGTGAGAACAACCTTGGCTGACCTTATCCGACTTCTACTTGCCCGGGCTTTTTGAGTAACGTGGTACATGCAGCTTTAGCCCAGTGGGTGTAGAGCCCGGCACGTTCTTTTTCAGTTCCCACGGATGGAAACAAATTGCTTTGCACGAATTTTGCAAACAGCTGCCTGCAGAAGTGGGCGGCCAGGTTTCTAAGGGCATGTTGCTTGGGAGAGCATTACACAGACGCCCTGTGCTTGCTGTGAAGAACCAAAAAGAAATAATTTCAAGCTTGCTTTATTTCACCAGAAGTGGTCTACGCAGAGCTACCTTGGCTAAAAGTTGTAACGAAACTCTTTGTTAGCGTAAGGCTATTGCACCTTCAGAAGGACAAATGACGTTCAAATCATGAGATACTTGTCGGTCATTAAATCTGACCTGGCAGACATCTCTTATGAGAAGTTATCTGCTGTGCCATGCCAGCAATTCTGAAAACCGGTGGGTGTACTTCCCAAGCATAGATGTCCCCATTGACAGCGTATATAGCTGGGAGCCCACTTGTACTTATATTGCCAGTAAAGGCCTGGTTTCAACTCTCATCCACCTCCCACCACTTTGGTGGATATTATAATGGAAGCCTCTCTGTAGTGGAAACATAGATATCGTAGGTATAGCCAGCGTGGTGATGATAACAGTACGTGCACTCCTCAGTCATGGAACCCAGCCCAACCCTACAGCTCTTTATGCATCTGTATCAACAACAAACAACATTGTTGTTGTTTTGTGGGGTTTTACGTCCCAAAACCAGTTCTGATTATGAGAGACGCCGTAGTGGAGGGCTCCGGAAATTTCGACCGCCTGGGGTTCTTTAACGTGCACTGACATTGCACAGCATATGGGCCTCAACATTTCGCCTCCATCGAAATGCAGCTGCCACGGCCGGGAAAACAACATTACAGAGTATTGTCTGCTGATTGCACACAGTCAGGAATCTTCAGCAATATTTATGTTGTATAGGCGTGTGCGAATGTTCGAAATTTCGAATAATTTTCTAATAGCACTTGTTCTTCGATTCGATTTGCACTTAAATTTTACTATTCGATCTATTTGAAGTTGGTAATAATGCCTTGAGGTGCTCCAGGTATTCTGAATAAATAAATAAATAAATAAATAAATAAATAAATAAATAAATAAATAAAGTTAAGGGAAAAAATATGCTGTCTGGTGACGTGGCCTATTCCCACATGTAGTGTGATTCGCCGCATAACACCTGTGTACTGCGGCGAAGTTAACACTCGCATACTATGGCAAAGCTAACATCCATGTACTGTGGCAAAGTTAACACTGTCGAGGTGCAGCTAAGCTACCTCAGCTTTCTGTTGCACAGTTCTCTGTTGGACTGTCCTTCAGGGCTTTGGAATGACACTTTGGGAATACACTAGCCGTGCAATAAATTTTTTGCCTATGTTTAACAGTACATTTCTCCATAATTAGATATTTCATTATTCAAAAATATTAAAAAATTATTAGAAAAATATTCAGTTCGATTTGCACCTGAACATAAATATTCAAATTCACTTTGCACTCAAAATTTTGCTATTCGCACAGCTGTAATGTTGTATGTGCAATGCAGCCCGATTGGGTGGGCCTCTTTTACAACACATCATGTTACACGTAGCTAGAGGGGTGATAACAATTGGAGGTGTCAGTCATCGAATCCAACCTTACAGGTCAAGCCTGTCGGCTCTTGCTCTTTGCATGTTGCTTTGTATATTGTTGATATATATGTGTATTAATAATAATACAAAGTAATCACTGGTGATTGGTGTTTAAAACAATATTTGTGCTGTATTACGTGCAAATCGATTAGATGGGAATCTTTTACAACATGTCGTGTCTCTCCTCTTTCTTTTTTTTCAGGGCTCCATCGTTAATGTTGGCAGTATCGTTGGTGAACGAGGCAACGTTGGCCAAACTGTTTACTCTGCCAGCAAAGCCGCTCTGGTGGGCCTGACCCGCTCGTTGGCCAAGGAAGTGGCTTCTCGCAACATCAGGGTCAACATGATTCAACCCGGTGCGTATAACCTTCCCCGGATATAACAGAAAGGCCTTAAGTATGATTTTCAGATTTTAATGGCCCATACATAAATGGTAATGATGCTGTGTACATTAGGTGTGACGGGAAATTTTATAGGGGACTGGTCAAGTCTTCGTATAGTGCATTTGGAGCACATTGCTTATATTTAAAGGGACATTAAAGTAAAATGATTTGTTGTGTATTAATGAAAATACCTTTTTATAATACCAAGAGAGCACTATTACGGTAAGAGGCTTCTAAAGAAAAAAATATGCTAGAGAGAGCCGGTAGCACCACTGCCTTAAACTTCTTACATCAGCTCACCAAGGTGACTTCAATTTTAACAGCGTCTGCAAGAGCCTTGTTAACTAGGCCTTTTATTGCTTATGGTTAAGTATGTGTACTACATTGTGGTCCTAATGAAGCTAGAGCTTGGACGCCACAAGTGTAGGGAATATTCGTGGAGCTAACGCAGCCCACATGCAGGAAGGATGGATTCAAATCTCTGACGTCGTATCAGTGTTCTGTGGCTGTTATTTCAGCACACTGTTTATAAAATGGAACTTTGACTTACATTATGTTTTGTGAAAACCGACTTTTTATCTCAAAATCATGGAAAATTATGAAGAGTAACATTTTAAATGTGATGTGCTGTTTAGTAGCATATAGAATTGAAGATTTTGAGAATATGGCATAGTGTACCGTTCAGAAATGTACCTTGATACGCACTTCTGACAGCAGTTGCATCCTTCTCACTGATGCTTACATGTAAGCTGAATTTTCTTTTCCTTGACATCTACGAATTCTTGTGCCACTCTGCAATTACAGTTTGGTATTTGGGAGGCTTTTCAAAAAAGAAATATCACAGGGGCACTCAAGTGTGCTTATATGTATTGAATGTGAAGGCACGGCATGTCTGCCTGTGATGTCTAAATCACTTCCATGTCATTTATCACACGACAACAGCTCATAATGTCACATGCCATCATCTGACTGAAAGGAAAAAAAAAAGATAAACAGCAAAAGAACCACATAACACAAGAAAGAAGGTTTATAGCAAATAATTTAGTTCTCTTATTACCATACCTATTATAGCATGCGTTGGACAGAAAGGAAAACAGAAATTATGTACTAACTCACTCAAGCACCCATTTTCAAGAGAAGTTTGTTATACCCCACATGTGTAGGCATTGTGGCGCACGCTAAAAAAAAATCATCATGGAAGCAGTGCGTGCACATTTCTTTCTTCTCTTGCACTTCGAGTATTCAAGTGTTATGTGTGCGCCCATAACAAGTGCAGTCTTCAGTGTGCGCTCGCTAACCAAACATATCAACGTATCTGAGCCATATAGACCTCTTGGATTTTCTACCAAAGAAGGAAAGAAAAAGAAGGGACAAAACAAAGAGAGAAAGGAAGACAGCAAGCAAGGAAGAAAGGGAGAAAAAGCACATACATACATGCATACATGTGTACATACATACATACATAAATACATACATAGAGGAAGGAAGGAACAAAGGAAGGAAAGGAAAATGCCTGCATGCAACATTTTCGAAATAGGGGAAGGACTCCTAATTTTTTAACTTCTAGCCGTGCTTCAAGGTCATCGGTGGGGATGGCAAAAGCGGAGTCGAGGGGTTTATGCCGACAAATCCTCTTTTTTTTTTTTTGTTGATCATGCTGCATGTGTGTGACAAGTGTCGCAAAGCCCTGTAAACCTTCACTGTAAAATTATGCATATGGTTGCATCTAAGTAAATTGCATTATCACAGAGCAACAACTGCATTTGCGCTTCGGCTTTGTAGTATTGCTCATCGGGCAGTTTTTCTGTGTTGACAGCCCATATAGTTAAAAGGCTTGTTAAAATCAACAGCGAAATATTTTGTGATTTTTCTTTCTGGTAGATTTACCTAGATATGCAACAAATTATTGGATGTAACAAATGTAGTGAAGAGGAGGAAGAAGAAGCGCATTGGCATTTGTCGCTGTGCGCCAGGGGCGGTGAATGATGCTGCGTGCAGCATCGTTCACCGCAAGTCTACAGCCTACCACCCCCAAACGAACGGCTTGACAGAAAGATTCAACCGCACACTAGGTGAAATGCTGACTATGTACGTTGCTTCGGATCACAGTAACTGGGACACCGTGTTGCCGTTCGTGACGTATGCATATAACACCGCGACACAGGCCACTACTGGATTTTCCCCATTCTTTTTGTTGTACGGACGAGAGCCCTCGTGTACGCTGGACATGATGCTGCCATACCAACCCGATACATCCGAATGCACACCGGTCTCTGAAGCGGCGAAATATGCAGAAGATTGTCGACTACTCGCACGTACCCTTACGACCAGCGCCCAAAGTCGCGAGAAACTGCGCCATAACAGCGACGTACCCACACCTCAGTTCCAGACTGGCTCCCTTGTTTGGCTGTGGGTCCCACCTCAAAGTCCTGGCCTCTCGACCAAGCTTCTTGCTCGCTACGATGGCCCTTTCCGCGTCGTAGACCGTACCTCTCCCGTTAACTATGTGATCGAACCCTTGACACCATCTACCGACCACCGGCATCGCGGTCGTGACACGGTTCATGTCAGCCGACTTAAACCGTATGATGACCCCGCTATCCTACCAGCACCATAAGTCGCCAGGTTGGCTCCTCTTCTCGCCGGGGGGATATTGTAGTGAAGAGGAGGAAGAAGAAGCGCATTGGCATTTGTCGCTGTGCGCGTGATCTTCATGTTGCTTCGTGTTGCGTCGTGTTGGCTCTCAACTGCTTTCTCGAACCAACTGCATCCTCTGCACGATAATAAATCGTCGTACAACACAAAGCACAGTAGATTGGGGCATGATTTTCCTGTCTATTTAATTTACCAAGCACTGTCCAGCCAGTATTCTCTCACTGTCCGCACTAAGGACTGCGAAATAATCAGCAATATTGGGTAAAAGTACCAAATGCATGCCTTTTTTACTCCCCTCAGTAGCTCATGTTGCCACATCCAAAATAAGTCTGAAGGGTTGGCAGTGAACCTATCAGGCCACCCTATGCTCGGGCTGGAACAGGAGCTGGCAGGTGCATGTATGTGTATAGGAAAAAAAAACAAACACACATGCTGTGTTTTAGCACAGTTTCCTATTTCTGATATTTGTGTGCTTCACTGCAACATGTTGCATATGCTTGACTGCATAACAGTTATGCATTGCTGCAAAGCTGGCTTTTGGGGAAGCACCATGCTGCGAGCAATTCAGTGAGCAACAGGACCTGTTCAAGGCTGCAAGGTGTAAAATGCTTGCGGTGGTGGTCTCGCATTATACTGTAGAGCATATGGTGGATGGAAAGCCTGCATATTTGACAGCTAAATGTTTTAGCGTGCAAACTTTAAGATACCTTCAAACATTGGCTATCTGGGTTGTGTGAAGGTGCTGTGAAGAACTCCGAATTATAATGCAGAGTTCGACAATTAGGCATTAAAAAAAGCCTTTGCTTACTGTTAGTATGCATGATATGTGTGCATGTGCTCAACGTACACTAACCTGTGCATCATCATCATCATCATCAGCCTATCTTATGTCCACTGCAGGACGAAGGCCTCTCCCAATCTATCCTCTCCATTCTTGCCTGTCCTGCGCGAGCTGATTCCATTTGACGCCTGTGAATTTCTTGATTTCGTCCCCCCATCTTACTCTCTGTCGTCCGCGGCTACGCTTGCCCTCTCTTGGTATCCATTCCGTCGTTCTAACTGTCCATTGGTTATCTATCCTTCTCATTACATGGCCTGCCCATGTCCATTTTTTCTTCTTAATGTCAGTTATTATGTCGGCGACTCCCGTCTCTTCTCTGACCCACTCGGCTCTCTTTCTATCTCTTAATGTAACGCCTATCATTTTTCGTTCAGTCGCCCGCTGGGCCGTTCTTAACTGCCTCTCGACAAAGAAGTGCATACGTCATTGTAATTCACTGTTTACGGCGATTGTGAACAAGGCCATTGTGAGGAAGCTGAAATGTCATTTGAAGGTTCTCTTAATTACTGCGAGCTTGAATGAGAGCAGTTTTGTAACTGTTTTTCCTCAAGTGAAGGCAAGGAAGTAATTACTCTTTTCTCACATTCACTGTCCTCCCCAGAGGCACTCTCCCCCTTTCACTACGCATTTTTAAAGAGGACTTCCGGTCACCTCATCAGTTGTACAGTCAACCACAAAAGTTTGCGGACCACGCGAGCGCGTGGCCAACAGCGTCTTCGCGACACTTCCGCCACGTCACCTGCGATCGACAGCAGCACTACGTTCAAGTAGCATTCCTCCTTAATATAGGGCCTGTCTGTTTTTGAACTGTGAACAAACACTCTTCAGCTTTCTCTCTTTCCCACTACGCGCTCTTTGGTAGCCCTGGCCAAAGCCGTGGCCAAATTCCACTATCGAGTCAGATATGTGGCGCCCTTACCGCTGACGAACGCAGCGCGTCGAAACAAAAAGCTAATAGTGCGGTTCGCGACACTGAAAAATTGACATGCTAGCGAGTAGCAAGAAGACGCATTTGCGGCGGAGGTGTCAGGTCGCCGATAGGCGGCGTACTGCTAGATGGCGCGGAAAGTCGGACTGGCATGCGCTCGCGTGGTCCGCAGTCTTTTGTGGTTGACTGTACATGTAAAGTCAGCCTTCCCTTACTTAAACATATCAACTTCCATTTGCTGGGATTCTGCACTCTCCGGCTACATAGTGTCACTACAGCTCAGGAAAGTGCATAGCAGAGGCACACTAATAGACGAGTTGAAACTGATGTCTTACATATATGGGCCATTTGACAGCCTTTGCACTGGTGGCTTCACCTGCCTGATCCTGTTGATGTTTCTTGCAAGAGGAAGACTGAAAAAAGCGTGGAAAGAACCATGCTATTGTTTTTCCTTTTCTCAGGGGGATGTTGTTTAGTCGTTCATTCAGTTGAACAATATTTTAACACATCTGGCATGCTGTGTATTGTTTGGTGCATGCACCTGAGTCTGCAGTGAGACTTCGCCCGGCTGCATCTACTGTTTGGATTACAACAAGCTTACAGTAATTTTTCTGAAGAAGGCAGAAGGTGATCTGATGTCGTGAACTTGTACTCAGTTCACACCTTCTCCTTTCTCCTCCTCCTTCTTTTCCTCGTGTAGCCGAGCTCCCCCAGCTGACGTTGCCGCTGTGAAGAAGGATGGGTGGAAGTCTTCCCCCTACTGCCTGTCCGTCGTTGATTGTGTTGTGTCTACTTGAAGGATGGAAACCAACCCTTTTCTCACACAAACACAACTTGACTTTATATGCAAGACAGTATATACAATTTACAGACAGCGGCTCGGTTGGCAGGACTTACGTGTGATTGTCGCTTCAATTCGGCAGAGCCTGCGACCAGAATCACCATCCGGGCTCGTACTAGATGTCCTCTCTAGTACTATCTGCTCCGTCCTCAACAACCTTCAGCCTTCCAACTGGCTTCCAACCTCCCTGACAGGGACGAGCGGCCACCTTATGAACGCTGGTTGCTCCACCCCTGAACCCCCGACAGCAAATCACAATCTTTCACACTGGGCACTCCTCCTACCTCCCCCTCTCCTTTTACTGCACACTTGGCAGAGGAGAGAGAGGTCAGTGCCAAACCCCTTGCAAAGTGCCAAACATTCTGCAAAGGGCCAATCACCTTGCAATGTACGGACATCAAACAAACAGAACACCGCATGTCTAAGATGGTGCTAAACCCCCTCTTAACCAGCTGGTGACTACAGACATTCCTCGATAGGCCACTCGAACTACACATCCTCCTGGGACTGCCAAACGTCTGTCAAGCCAGCTCCCAGTTGCCAGCTATCCTGTTCCCAGCTGCACAATGAATTCCAACAATGGTCGCCTCCTGCCCCGCATGTCTGCCACGTGGCTGTGCGCCTTCTCCGGCGTATACTTGACCATCTCGGACTACCGTAATTTCCATCTTTTTCCGACGACCTTTACACTTGCGATAATATCAAAATGATAATAGGTCAAATATCAGGCGCTGCGCTCTCATAGGCCACTTTCAGGTGAAATGTGAACCTGCATTATACCACAAAGTGTGGCGAAGTCATCTCAATGACGGCAAATCGCATTCACCTCTGCTGTCATGCTACGACGCTCCCTGTGGGATATATATCAAAGGATATAGGTAAACTACGAAATAGAGTGGCTGTATCATCAGCTGCTATGTCACTGTCCGCTCAGCTGCTTAGCCCGGACCAATGAATACTAGTGAAGTCCCAGCAGGACCACTGCGAACTGGCACAATACATCCATAGAGAAGTGCCAGGAGAGAAGTTCATCAATGGAGTCCTGGACTGGGGGTTAACCTGGCGGCACTTTTCAAACTTAATCATTCATTCATTCATTCATTCATTCATTCATTCATTCATTCATTCATTCATTCACTTGCATCGGGCTTCAGTGCTCTCCCCCGGTGGTGCTGCAGAGCACCTATAAGCTAACAGTCTAATTTCGTTTAACCCCCCTGCTTTTTCTGTTCATTTTCTCTCTCTCTCCGTCACACATATCTGACAGAGGAAGATTACATGCTAATCTGCCGCAATGGTCTAGTTGTCATGGTGCTTGACAACCCCGCCACGGTGGTCTGGTGGCTATGGTACTTGGCTGCTGATCCAAGGGTCACGGGTTCGAATCCCGGCCTGGCTGCATTTCTGTGGAGGCTAAAATGGTACAGTCCCGTGTAACTGTGCAATGCTAGTGCATGTTAAAGAACCTCACGTGGTCAAAATTTTCGGAGTCCTCCACCATAGCATGCTACATAAACACATTGCGATTTTGGCACATAAAATGCCAGGAATCGTTAGTATTAAGATAACATTCTGGCAGTGACGATGAGATGCAAATTATGATTTTGTAGCTAGTATTAACTTATTTACCAATCTTGTTCAGTCATCCGCTGGGTACTACACGCTTTCAGCGAAGGAAAACCTAAGCGGATACCATTCATCACGCATTGCTTTCCTCACCAATGTCCAGCGCATCACTTATGGTAGGCAATTTGATGCTTCATTTAAGGTACTGTTTTATTTTCGGAAGGCCCTTAGTTTCGTTTTAGACATCCTGAAGCGAGGGGAAGTTTAGCAAACCAAATTGCGTTATTACAGCTAGCTCGTCCGCTCACTGACGAGGTAGTTAGCAAAGGTGTAATCGTACCACTGTATACAGGGGGCCCGTATACAGGGCATTGCTACATGCACTTATGGGAACCCTATAATTGCATTGTACCGACAATTTTAAAGCAACCTGCTATGGACAAAAGGAAGTGAAAGTGAGTGAGAGAGAAAAAAGAGTCAGATGGATAGAGGATAAACGAGAGAGGGATAAGAGACAGGGAAAAAGGAAACTAAATAAGCTTTCTTGTTGAGGCGGTATTTCAGCCAGAGGGCTCACAGTCTGAAGGCGAGCATCGTACCCACTGCGCTGTACACGCACGCATGCTCAGCTCTGCTATTTCATTCGAGTTCACGAGAGTAGAACTGGCCTAATTTTTTCCTCAAAGAAGAAAAAAAACATCACCATTTTCAGCATGAAGCATATGCTTTATTCGGGGACCTGCCTGCAACTTTCTAATCGACATATGTGAGTGATTAAAGCAATATTTAAATGGTTGACTAACTGAAAACAAATAATTTATAATTTGCAATGGAAAAAATACTGGTATCAAGTACACATGACTACCACCAAGACATAATTCCGATGATTATGCTACAGCACTCTGATATATTTAGAAACTTGTTTTATGATAGTCAGGACACCCTGCATATTCGCAGGCACATTTATGCGCTAGGAAGAAGGTATCGAGGAACAGATCGCTAAAAATGATTTAGAACAGGGAATGTCGCGTGAGCCAACGTTTTGACAAGTGGACTTGTCTTCGTCAGGATGGGGACTGCCTCCTTGAAGGTATGTAGTTTATGATACGTTGCATTCTGATGCCATAAATGTCTGCCACCGCAAGATACATACAATCACCAGAATACCACCAGAATTACTAGAAATAGGTACGACCCTCTAGCATCCCTTGATGCATTCGATCTTTTCGAGAATTTACGATGATTTATGTGCCTTGGCAACACTACCACTTGTCCCATAGAGCCAATGCATATAAAGTGTCTTAAATTTTGGAAACTGAAACCTTCTAATGACCGATTTTTGCAGACTTTACGTAACCTGCTGTGCACCTGTGTTGCATTTATAATATCGCACCCTTACTCTTCAATTCTCTGACCCGTCAATCCACTGGCAGCCATTGCTTGATTTGTGATCCTGGGATCTGCAGTGCTAGACTTAGCTGGTTCGGTGTTCGCTATCATGCATTTAGTGCTGTTAGACGTCGTTTCTGTTGCCAACGAGGTCACACATCATAAAACCGCAATCATACCCGAGCCCAAGTGTCCCCAATGCCTGGCCTGAGGTACGGCCAAACACCTTCTGTGGAGTTGAGAGAGGGCACTTTTTTCCCTGGGCTGGCTCTGACCTGGTACCCTGCAGGAATGGACCGATCCACCACTGCACATCGGGCCAAAGGAAGGAAGCAATACGACTTTGGCATGCTTTCTAGGACTTTTTCATTGAAAAAGAAGGACCTGGCCGCCATTTTGCAGAGCAGACCTTGGGTCCACTCCACCTCAAAGAAGAAGAGAACCCTGGTCCCCCTCCTCAACCTCCATAGAGCACCCAATTTCTGTTGCAAGGTCTAACCTATTAAATGCAGAAATAAAGACATTTCAAAGAAAAGGGAAAGAGCGTGTATGTGTTACGGGCACGTGCCTTGCAATGCGTGTACTTCCTCATGCATATTAAGCCCCTCTTCAAAGCGCGCGTATTATGAACCGACAGTGGCCCAGTCGGTTAGCATGCCGATATCACAATCCGGCGGCGAGTGGTTCGAATCCACAGCCCCACAAGCAATATTAAAGACAATAGTCTTTCTTGGGCTACCTAAACGCAAAAGAACTGGCTGGCTGTCTGTCACACTATTCAACCAGCCGACCAGAACCAAGCACTGGTGGCACAAGATCATACACGTCCACATTATACAGTGCAAAGGAAACTTCAGGCCTGTTTGAGGCAAAATATGCGTACATAACCGTGATCAGCAGCGTTCATTCAGTTAAGAATAGACATTGGACGCTAGTAAATGAAAAACCAATGCGCTAGAAATGGTATTTAAGAGACACTGTGCGTTAAAAACAAGCCGACAGATGTTGCAGCTGTAGCCAGCCTTAAGCTAACAGCAATAAATAGTCCCAACAGATAGCATGAGGGCAGGGCGAACACGGGAAACTTAAATTGAATTCAGCAAAAACCTTCATTGCATCCATCATGGGAGGAGTGGGAGAAGAGAGGGTGTTACATATCAGGAGCGGCAGAAGGCTATCGCATTTCGACGTCATTTGCAGCGAAGCAAGCAGATATGCGGCATATTTTAAAAATTTTCATGCGACTTGGGCTTTTTTGCGTGTCGACCACGACGAGTTATAGGCTAGCCCTAAAGAAGCTTCGCTTCAGAAATTGCATTGCACCGAATCCTGAAGGTCAGCCTTGACGCTCTACAATGGTGTCATGCGGTGAAGCTTACCAAGTTTCGAAAGGGGCCACTTTCCAAAAGTTAAGCTCTTACTGCACACCTGTAGAAGCTGGAGTCTTCAGTCGGGATACAGGCAGGGAGGCATCTAATGATAGTATACTGACATGCCTTCATAGCTATTTCAGTCATTTCTATAATTTTTTTTTTTCTTTTTTTGTTCTTGGCCATTCAGGGCAGCAGGATGGCATTTACTTTCCCCAACAGTTCAAGCTTTCAAATGGTTTAGCGCACATTACGTGGGAATACTAGCTCAGGAGATACAAAAGTATTGCGCCTCGCAGGATGGACTGGCGGGAAACTTAGCCTGCCAGCGAAGAAAACGAGGTCCAAGTGGCACTTCTCGACCACTCGCAGCGCGCTTCTGACCCCATCGGAACCCTGAACCAGGGTCCTCACTCCCCTGCTTCCCGAACCCCTGTATTCGACTCAATTTTCAAATCAACCACAAGCCTTAGCGCATCCGAAAAATCTCATCAGTGCCTCTAATAGACAGTAAATGAAAGAAAACTCAACACAACAATGTAAGTGGCTTACGCTGCTAGACATTTATATTTTCTTTTCATATTTGTTATGCACTTGCAACTAACAAAACACATGTGACAATCTTTTTTTTTTTTTCCTTTGCTTTCACAGGTTTCATAGACACTGGCATGACTCGCGCGGAACACTTGCAAGCAGTGGTGGGCCGCATCCCCTTGCAGCGGCCAGGCCGTGCTGAGGAAGTGGCACGTGCGGTGCATTTTTTGGCAAGCAGCAGCTACGTGACGGGGCAGGTGCTGCCCGTAGACGGTGGCCTCAGGTTGGCCATGTAAAGAGCCCGAGCACAAGAACTGCTCAGGCGCACGGGGCAGTTCCAGTGTGCACCAGGGCTGCCCAGGACAGGCCTTGGGACAGCACCAAGGGCAGCAAGAGTTCGGCCCCTTCCCAGGGCCAGGGCTTGCCGAGGCTCGGGCAGCAGCGCATTGCCTGGCATGGCGCTGTCGCCCACACGGCTGTGCAAAAATGAGGAAGAAAGAAGAATGTATAGATGGATGTTAATCTTACTATCTTGGAGTCATGCACCAACTTTCTAGAAAGGGTACTTAGCACATGCAGCAATGCAGAGATGTAGCAGTGCCACATGACCGCTGTTTCAGAGTTGCATGCAAACTTTCTAGAAAGAGTAGTGTGTGCAGCAGCGCAGGTACAGAGCAGTGTCACGTGACTGCTGTTTCGCAGTATCACACCAGCTTTCTAGAAAGAGTAGCATGTGTAGCAGTGTGGAGATAGAGCAGTCTTAGATGACTGCTGTTTTGGAGTCGCGCACCAACTTTCTAGAAAGTATAGCCTGTGCAGCGGTGTAGACATGGAGTACCGTATTTACTCGCATAATGATCGCACTTTTTTTTCAAAAATATTGACGCAAATTTCGGGGTGCGATCATTACACGGGGTAAACTTTCCACAAAATAATATTTTGAGCACCGAGAACGCAAAGAAGTCGCGTATCAGAATTCTTACGATAGCTATCATGAACATAACCAAAAATAAAAGTAGAGTAATGCTTGTCTTTGTAATAAACGCACATATTATGCACTGCCTTTAATTTTTTCATTCACTGACCCCCTAACTTTCATTCAGAGTCTGAAGCGTCACCGGCGTCAGTGTTGTCGCCGCTCGATTCCCTGTCGGAACCAGCAGTGTCATCACAGTCCCATAGAAGGTTATGTACCGTTCCGTCGAGCGCGTTAGACATGCCTGTCTTCTTGAAGCTGTTGGCGTGGTGAAAACTATGGCATTTGTCTTTACTGTTATCCCAATACGGCACGTTTCCGCCAAGGGTGGGCAAAAATCAGGCATCTGCTTGGTGTGTGCAGTTTACCTGGTGAGTCTTGAAGAGTTATTTACGTAACGTTCGACAGATGGTAAACATCATGATCGTCAGCTAGATTTGGCACACGACATATCGCTGTGGCAAGTTCGGGGTGCAATCATTACGTGGGGAAACAAAAAAATCGAATTTTGACGACAAAATTTAGGGGTGTGACCATTACGCGAGTGCGATCATTATGCGAGTAAATACGGTAGTATAACATAACTATGTCATTTCATGTTTATTGTCATCCAGTTACATTGTTGGCCCCCAAAGGTTGAGTAGAATGGTGTTTTGCAGTATTTACACAAAGAATATGTGATAGACAAATGTAGTACATGCATAAGAAACCTAAATGTGATAGCTTCAGTATAACGTGTTAATTGTCCATGGTCACATACTTAGAACGCCTCGCAGAATCAAGACACAGTTCTTATCGTGCCATTGAGTACACGACGTGGAGAATGGAGCATGTGGAACCTATAAATATTTACATGTACAGTGCATGGAATGAATGAAGTGGTGTTGTGAAGACGCTGTAAGTCATATAAGAATGTAGTTACACGTGCTAGAAAAAAAATATGTTGTCAGAGTTATTTAACATATTGTAAGGCAGGGAACTTACCTAAGGTGTATGTATTTCAGAGCAATAAATATTTAAAAAAGACGTTCATTGTTTGCTGTTTTTACTCTATTTGTCTGTGTGGCCCTGATCATGTATCGATAAATGCTGACGCGGCAAATTTTGCACATAAGCCGTCCGCTGTATGAAATGTCACCATTGCAAAGACTCAGGGTGTTCATTTACTTGGAAAGCCTATGTGCGGAGTCTTCCATGGGCTGGATGATGGCAAGGAGATGGGCAGTAGTCATGTGTTCGCATATAAAATGCGCCGTGAAATGCATCGACACATGAGACGCGGTGTCACCATGGAGTTTGTTCATTCATTTCGGAGCACCATTCCTCAGACTCAGTGTGACCTCAGTGAAAGTGGATGCACTACTGGGTGTGCAGTCACAGCCGCACGAAAATTGTGGGCAGGAACACATCGTGGATCATCAGTGTAAGCTTCTGAAAGAAAGGACGCAGCTGTAGAATAAAATCTCTTTAAAAATGATGTAATGCTAATGTGTGCGTGGCCCATGACTAGGTGAGTTTCGCTGTTATACATAACTATAAGCGTATGACTGGGATGTATACGTCCTGCGAGCTCTTCCACATGCTGTTGAGGGCAATCATCGCTTTTTATTTCAATCGACAGTCACTGGTGAAGAAAGCTTGCAGAAATTGGTAAATCATGTATACATACTCTTAGGCATCTTCAAATTTGTACTGCTTAATTAAAAAGTTTACGGCATTTCCCCTCTCAAGGAATTAAGTGATAAGCAAAGCTTGTTGTAAGCATGTGCGACCTATTTGTCTTCTTTCCTGTCAGGCGGTGAAAATCCAAGGCATTCATACGGTTCAGATATGTTAACATATCAAGAGCCTGGGTGTGTAGCGTAGTGGTTAAGACACTTGCTTTCGGCGGGTGAGGACCCTTGTACAAACTAGCACCGGTAAGCAATTTTTTTCTGCTTCAATGTGACAATTATGACGTGGAGAAAAAAATAATGCATTATAGGTTCTTTAGCTACTCCATGGAGGAGTTTTGGCATGACGACGCCGACACAGGCCAGCCTATACAAGCTTCACTTGAAAATGTGCTTGAGAAAGCATGTTCAAATCCAGTGACGCTTGGCGCAGTGTCACCATATGATCCCTGTATGAAAGCTGCTAAAGGTTTCGAAAGGTATGTGTATAATGATGCAAGGACTGTCTGAAGCAGCCTGCATTGGATCTTGGAACCTGTCTAGTGCTCTATAATCCTGAAGCAGCCATATGCATAGTGTTGTTATTCCAGACATCAGATTAATTCGCCATATGTTGTCCGTAGCGATTGGCTCAAACTGCAACATTTGTAAGGTTTGGCAACTTGGCTGAATTGTGCAATGTCTGTCTAGGTAATTACGAAGTGGAGCAAAGTGCCGGGGCTGCAGTTATGAGCTACATGAGCGCCCACCTCTGCACACTAGGAAGCCGCCAGGGCTTATCTGATGCGCCAACGACAGCAGAGCTGGTGCTAGCAGGGCAAAACGTGCGTCAGCTATAGCAGAGAGCATAAAAGTATACTTATTAGAGCTGTGCGAATAGCAAAATTTTGAGTGCGAAGCGAACTCGAGTAATAATGGTTGAGTGCGAATTGAATATTTTTAGTAATGCCACATCAAACACGGAGAAATGTACCACTAAACATGGGCAAAATAATTACACTCTGCAGTACAGAAGTGTTAACTTGTGTGCTTCTGTACCGCAGTGTAAATTTCTGCACTGCTGTGTGCAAGTGGTCTTCGCTGCAGTACACGAATGTTAACTTCGCCGCGGTACGCAAGTGGACTTCGCCACAGGACACATGCGTTAGCTTCGCTGCTGTACACGAGTTAACTTCGCTGCAGTACACGAGTGTCATCTTCGCTGCAATACATGGGTGTTAACTTCGCCACAGTACATGAGCATTGGCTTCGCCGCATTACGCGAGCGTTATGCGGCAAAGCGCACTACATGCGGGAATGGGCCACTTGTCGCGAGATGTGGCATATTTTGCCCCTTGGTTTCCAGCTTCGAATAGTTCGAATAGTAAAAATCAAGTGCGAATCGAACCGAATAGCAAACACTATTCGAAAATTATTCGAATATTCGCACACGTCTATTACTTATGTCTATGTAGTGAGGTATACGAAAAGCCTAGCACTCACTGAAGAAAATAATAAATATCAAGACTTCCGAAGGATGAGAGAACTTGCCATATTAGTACAGCCCCATTCACAAACGTGTGTTATTGTTATTGCTTGTTTTCCTGATCACCACCATGCCATTAACGGGTGTTAAAGGCACTAAAATGGTAATCAATGTGAAAGACTATATCTTAAGGATAATGGATTGATTGCACGGTAAGGGCACAGGGAACATATGAAGAACAAGTGATAAGGATAAGGTAGGTTTGTCAATACGGCCCTAGGACTTGGTTTTCAACTTTCATTAGGCAAATAAGAGTCGGACATCACAACATGCATTAAGCGCCGTGTCCGTTTACTAGTAGTCTCATCGTTTGCGACCAAAAAATTATGCCGCATCCACAGAGCCATACGGCGCACAATTATTTACTAGTTTGACACGTACTTTCACACTTGTACGTTTGACATGTAAATACTTTTGCACTTCTGCATTGTATTTGTAATATGTACCATGGTGTTGTGCGCAATGAAACTGCGCGCAACATGACCACACTAGTTGCATGGCCTGTGGGAAATATTCCGCGGTGAATGTGCGGCCCCTATCTGACAAGAGGTTTTTCCAGAAGTATAAGTACATTCACAATGAAAGAGTAGGCACCGTGGGTATAAGACTAAACCGGAACACTGATAGAGTATCGCTTCGATTTCTTGTGCTAGGCTCTCCAATACTACGCCAAAACAGCGGCGTTCACTAACGCTCATTGCGTAAAAGCAGCACCACGAGTAGACCAGGGCCAGACTGGTCATATAAAGTGTGAGTAAAGAGAATGAGACAGTGCCACAAGAGACTAGCTGGCCAATCGTGACACATTCTCTCTGAGGGATATTTTCCATTTGATTTTTTGCTTTCCATAGGATACCGTCGCAGCGTTTAGGTGAATTCAGCAGTATCTTGCTGTATTCCTCGCTGCATCATGTTTGTGGTTATACTTATTCGAAGATGTTTTCATAGGGCCCAGCATGCTTACGAATAGCCATGAAGCCTGGATCAGCATCACATGCACGCCCCTCCTATCTACAAATGCGTTCTTACGCTATAACTACAAGAGTGAACCCCTACCCATTAAAGAGGCCAGCCAGTGGCATTGAGTACTTGTGAATAAAAAATTTTTGACTTCATAAATACACAGTGCGACAGAGCCGCCATAAGATGCCCACAAAAAACAAAATAGAACAGGCTGGTAGTCTGCTCTTATCCGTGGTATCCTTCCTTTCCCTTCTGCACCTTATGGTGGTTCTGTTGTGCAGTGTGCTTAAAATTTTATCAACAAAGTAGCTTCCAAGAAGTGCTTATCAGAAACTGATCTCGATTCCAGTTTCCGGCGATCTGCGTTCCAGACGCATCGCTATTTTGAGAGCAACGAAAGGGAAGGGGTCAAGGGCTCGTTCTTTATTTGTTAGAAACAACTTAATGAGCAAACAAACAATGAAGCCTAGGAAAGCATAAGGGAAGTTACTTGTGGTATTGTAATTATGGAGAAAGTAGAAAGGAATTAAAGTGGACGAAAAGACAAACCTTGCCTTCGGTGGGACCCGAACCCACGACCTTCGGATGTCGCGTCCGATGCTCTACCAACTGAGCTACGAAGGCGGCCGTCCCCTCGTCCACTTTATTGTGTATTTATGTACGTATTATCCTGGGAGTGTTAGGCAGCGCCACTCATGGCCAAGGCGGCGTGCGTGGAACGCACTTTCTTGCCAGGCAAGTGCATGGAACGCACTTTCTTGCCAGGCAAGAAAGTGCGTTCCACGCACGCCGCCTTGGCCATGAGTGGCGCTGCCTAACACTCCCAGGATAATACGTACATAAATACACAATAAAGTGGACGAGGGGACGGCCGCCTTCGTAGCTCAGTTGGTAGAGCATCGGACGCGACATCCGAAGGTCGTGGGTTCGGGTCCCACCGAAGGCAAGGTTTGTCTTTTCGTCCACTTTAATTCCTTTCTACTTTCTCCATAATTACAATACCACAAGTAACTTCCCTTATGCTTTCCTAGGCTTCATTGTTTGCTCATTAAGTTATTTTGAGAGCAAGCGGCGTCAGCCGTTCAAGCATGGACACTGCAGGCGCATTTTCGCCGTCGGTGTCGCCGTCATGTTCTGCATATAAGAGTGAGCGCAATCGCGTTCAACGCAAACCGCTGTTTTGAGAACAAGCGGCGTCAGCCGTTCAAGCATGGATACTGCAGGGGAATTTTCGCCGTCGGTGTCGCCGTCATGTTCCGCATATCTCCACGTGTATATAAAGAGCGAAGGCGATGTACGTTCACCGCACACCGCTGTTTTGAGAACAAGCGGCGTCAGCCGTTCAAGCATGGACACTGCAGGCGCATTTTCTCCATCGGTGTCGCCGTCATGTTCTGCATATCGCCATGTGTATATCAAAAGTGAGTTCGGGTTACATGGTGGTGTTTCCGTTAGACCAGCTCTTGCCCTCAGCCCACTACTACGTGATGCTGTTTAAGCGAAGGTCAGCGTGCGGTAAAGTTTTGGTAAGATTTAGCTGGAAGTTGAGGGTTCGATCCCGCAGTCGTGTCTGCATTTCCCCTGCTTGAAATGCAAAGAAAGAATGCATGAAGGAAAGAAAAGTGCATGGTGAAGGATCGGGTGTGGTCAATAGATAATGAACGGCGAGATCTCGGTACACCAGCAGAGGAGCCCGGACGCGACGGTTTTGGGGAGTACGAATATATGGTTACTGTGACCGTTAGGTCACCGCATTAATAACTTCACTTCATTGCTAGTTACGTCGTGATTAACGATAAGAGAACAGCTTCAGTGTTCACAGACAGTTCTCGCGGCGTGGAACTATAGTCTGTTTTAGAAGTTCCGTGCGGCACTGTGGAGCTACAGCCCTCTTCAGTCAATCCGGAGGATGAACACATGTTAAACGTGTCCTTCCGCGGCTTGTCATCTGCCACTGGCGAGCGCTGCAGTGACACCAGCAGCCCTGAAAGGAGGAAGATGAAGCGGGGTGTGCGTGTCCGAACAATGGCATTTCGTCTCGCTTCGGAGGGATTCTGCGCTCGATGGCCTCGTAGCCTTGGCTCTGCTGCATGGAACTACTGAAATAGACTAGAGCTTGAATTTTTTAGATGCGAATCGGCTCTTCGACTAGTAACGCTGTCCCTCCGTGCGTCTGTACGAACGCGCCGCAACGCGCTCCCCTCGCCGCAGGTGTTGGAGCGGTGCCAAGTAGGTCACGCCGCAGCTGCGCGTTGACGTCACGCTCCCCTCGCAGTGCGCGCTGACGTCACTCTCTCCCTCGCCTGCCGCGCGCTCGCCGCAGCGCCCGCAGCTGCCGCCTCGCCCGTTCGCCCGCAACATCTGCCGCTACCGCCGCTCGGTCGCTCGCTACACCATATTCCCAAAGGGATCGCTACACCATCCTCCCAAAGGTAACCCTGATGGGATGCGAAGCACCCGCGTTAGCGCCGTTCAACCCTTGACGCCACCCGTGCGCAACGCTGCTGCTTCGCATCCCATCAGGGTTCCCTTTGGGAAGATGGTGTTAATTTTTGTGGTAGTTTCTCGCTCCAACTCGACGTAATTGACCAGAAATTACGTGAACCACGTACAGGCGACTCTAGTGCAACGCACCGATCCCGTATCAATACCAATTCATGTCGCTAGGGGCCGTATGCGGTATAAGGTTGCTGCTAAGGGAGCCTATACAGCGACTCTAAGGTCGCCGTTCATCTTAAGTAGCACACCGAAGGAACTGAGGAAGCAATGAGCCGTTCGCGTGCCGTACCGTGAAGTAACTTCGCTTGTCCCAGTCCCCAGTCGTAGTCCGTCTGCCACCGAGGGCCCTTGCCTTCGGAGTCCTCGTAGTCAGTGGCACTGTAATAATAATAATAATAATAATAATAATAATAATAATAATAATAATAATAATAATGCTTCATTCTCCATTCCGTACTGCTTCAAACTAAAGGTGAGCCGGGGGATTCACAACAGAAAGTACTTTTCCTAATTTAAACTTAGAAATAATGAGCATTAAGGAACTCGGCATGAAAGAGAAGCCGACATGTACTAGATAAATTTAAATACGCAAGCACTTCGAGAAGATAATTAATCATGGGACAAACAACCACTCCCGAATTAAATCTCAGTTAATCACCGAACTTTTGCGCGGACTTCTTGTATTCGCTTCCTGTAAACACGTGGCAAGGTGCCTTTCCGTCCACTATCACTTCAAGCGTATTTGTTCCTGTCAACTTCGTGTGGTTGTAAATACCGAAGCGAAATTGAGCCTTCCGCCTGGGCTCGCGCCTTTTTAGCCGATGCGAGCAAGTTTCTTGGAAAAACTTACTGTTGTACTCGTGGGAATGCCGGAAAGTGTAGGCATTGAACCTATTAATTTGTTGGAGCGCCGTGACACATTAAAAACGCCGCCGTTCAGCACATATGTTTTGTGTGTCCTAAATCGATGAAAAGTTTGCTAAAAACGATGGAGAACAGGGAATGTCGCTAGAGCCAACGTTTCGACAAGTGGACCAATTGTCTTCGTCAAGACGGCAACGGTTGCCGTCCTGACGAAGACAAGTCCACTTGTCGAAACGTTGGCTCCAGCGACATTCCCCATTCTCCATCGTTTTTAGCGATCTCATCATCGACTCAAGCCTACAGCTTCCCCTGAGCTTCTCGTCCACTATGTGTCCTATTTCACCCGCATCGTCGGCCCGTTATTGGAGTAGCATTGACGTCTACACACAAGGCGGGCTTTCGCCGTCAGCGTCGCCGTACTGTCGCAGTATGAAGTACGAATGAGCGGCAGAGTGCAACGACGCGCATTATGTTTGGTTGTAAAAAATAGCGCTCCGCTCAGCCGGCTCGATTGGAAGGCGGGGCATCATACCACATGGCTTTAACACTTTAGCAACACAAACCTTGAATATTCACATACTTTAACAACCAATTGAAATCTTCGTGATGTTGTGTATGGGAGCTTCTCAAAACATTCGTTCATACCTGCAACCCGGACGACAGCTGCCCAGCTAGCATGACCGGCAGTGATAATATGACTCTATAGGCGCATTAATGGCATCTTATCGGAAATCAAGAAGAAGATATGGTCGTGGACGTGGTGTGTAATGAGCACGCAAGATAGCTGTTGGTCACTGAGTATGACAGACTAGGTTCCTAAATGAGGCAAGTGGAGGCAAGTGTGGCACGGGGCGACAGAAGATTAGCTAGGCAGATAAGGATTTTACGGAGATTACATGACCGCAGTTAGCACAGGACAGCATGATTGGAGAACTACGGGTGAGGCCATTGCCCAGCATTGGGCGTAGACAGACTGATAATTATGATCGATGAAGGCATTTTACGACAATGGTGCCCGTGCAAGGGGAACAGCGATTGTCCGATGAAAGCCTTACTTTAATTGTAGCATTGTGGCGTTGGGCCAGGAGAGTCCCTGGTGCGGACAGCACGAACAGCAGCAGGTGTCTCTCCGGTTGTCGTCATCATGGGCCGGCCATTGGGCGCAGCCGTGCCAGAGAAACAGCGCGGCAGCCGCCAGCGTGGTGTGCGTAGTCGCTGCTGGCGGCTGCTGCTCCCACAGGTCACGTACGGAAGCGATGCTCTTCCACAGGGACGCGGTGAGGGGTTCGCACTGAGGCGCTGCCTCTCCCGCCATCTACACAACACCGTCAATGAGAATGTCCACTATTTAGTGGCATACATACATACATACATACATACATACATACATACATACATACATACATACATACATACATACATACATACATACATGGAGGAAGGAAAAAACTAACAAGAGGATGTCACGTGACAATCTTGATGCCTGGTAATGAAAATTTTAAGTGATCATCATGGGAATTGGGCTCCGGTCACGTGTAGGCGAGCGTTAGAATAATGTGCGGCCAAGCGCCACTAAAGGTTCCCTTTTACAACATCGTCGAGCCGTCCGGCAACTATGGGGAAAAAGGGGGGGGGGGGGGGCTAGTCCTACTGGAGAGGCCCACCGCGCAATGGCGTCAGGGGAGATTGGCCTGCCGATACAAGCATAATCACATGATGCCGCCCCCCCCCCCCCCTTTTTTTTTTTCTTTTTTTCCTCCATACATACACGGTGGAAATTTAGAACCGTTGATAATTCGCTGACTTTAAAAGCGTGCCACTTAAAGAGATAGTATGGGGAATTCGGCTGCGTGCCTTCGCCGCCTATCATCTTCACCCGCGCTAGCTCTTTCCACGCACCTCCGGCGTGGGGCAGAGAGCTTGCTGCGGCATCAGACCACGCAGTTAATGTTGGGCTTCAGGCCAGTAAAGGACGTTGTTGTAATAGCTTTTGTGCCTACCTCTGGGAACCTCAGCTGGCCAGACGCTCAGAAGCCACGGCCCTGAGCCCACAGTAGATAGATAGATAGATAGATAGATAGATAGATAGATAGATAGATAGATAGATAGATAGATAGATAGATAGATAGATAGATAGATCAGTAGTTTAAAAGGGCCTTGCAGCGTTTTTCGAACATAACCCGCAAAACGCTGCCAATCAATTGTGCAAGCTCCAGTGGACACGTGCACCATATATTGCGCTGCACGCTCCAGGGAGATTTGACATTAGGTTTCACGTATGTTTGGAAAGCGCCTGCTTTTCCAACACTTCACATCACTGGCGGGGCACGGTCTGCTTAGGAGGAGGGAAAACTACCGTTTGCTCATCCGCGGATGCCGCGGGCCGCCGCCACGTTCTCCAGCGACTCTGGTCGCACGCATGTCGTCCCTGCGGAAGCGCGAATACGCTTAAAGAAAAAAAAGTGTGGTTGATCCATTGTAGTAGGAACTGGCATAACACGAAAGTGAAATCTGTCTTTGCGAAGCTGTAGAATGCATAAGCGGCAATGGGGCGAATCGAGGAGCTCGAGATGGGTTGGCTACTCTGGACATGTGAACCCGCTGCATGTAGATATCAACGGCAGCTCGACACTGCACAGGGATCCTCAACAGCTGTACACAAACGAAAGTTCTCGAACAACTCACATTTCTCCGAAGACACTGCACTGCGCCGCATGCACCAGAGCTTTGTGCAAGCCTGCCATAAACCAGTAGCGTCCGCAAAAGGTGAAACCTTGCAAGCGAAACCGAATAGGTTGTCAGCGGATCGTTTTGTAAACACACAGTTGAATGCAGCGAAAGGCGTATCATTTGCTTATCGACAACCGTCTTTGCGTTCCTGGAGCAGAGCCCATCGCAGTAGAACTGGCTACTATATACGCCACACAAGACTAACTGCAGCGGCGGTTTGCCCGGCCGCGGTGGTCTAGTGGTTATGGCACTCTGCTGCAGATCCGAAGGTCGCGGGATCGAATCCCGGCCGCGGCGGCTGCATTTCGATGGAGGCGAATTGTTGAGGCCCGTGTGCTGTGCGATGTCAGTGCACATTAAAGAACCCCAGGTGGTCGAAATTTCCGGAGACATCCACTACGGCGTCTCTCATAATCACAGCTGGTTCTGGGACGTTAAACCCCACAAATCAATCAATCATCTATGTAGCGGCCGTGGTTGTACATTGCCCAACCAACGCGCCGGCAGGACGCCACTATGCCGATAACCTCCGCTGCGATCGAGGCGCTGAGACTACTCAAGCGCTAACTGCCGGTGCGCATTAGCACGACAGTTTGCTGCTCCGCTCCATCGTTTCTAGATGGCAGTACCACCTCTGCGAACCAAGAGCACAATGAAAGGGAGGCAATGTGAATTTAAGAGTAATTTTTCGTTTTAGGGGGCCAGAACCACTCCCCAGGAACATAAGCCCTGCACAAGCAAAGACTTACAACAGGATGCTGGCTGTGGAAAAGGGATAACCTTCATGAACGCCTCCAAAGACTGAGGGAAATCCTGGGCTACCGTAACGGTGACCCCAAAGAAAAACTGCTTACGTGCGTGACAGCGAAAATTAATACTAGTGAAGAAGCAGAAGAGCTGTAGCAGGCATTTGCCCTGGCCCTAAATTCCCGTGCAGGACCAGAGCAGTCAAATACTCGCAACAACCGTATAAAAGCTTCCAGTCGTGCCGGGTGTCTCAGTTGGTGCTTCCGGCGCTCAAAGACGAGCAACCCCTAAAAGGGGCAAACGATAGAATCAATCCGGGTTCCAGCTCACTGCGCTGTGGGGGACAACGAGTTCACCCACCAACAGGTTCGAGCGCTGTTACACTGGGCCACACCCGCAGAATGTGAGCACGACAATGAAAAGAGCCAACCACTTGTCACGTACGGAGAAATAGTGCAGTTTTACCGCAACGATCGAGCGACAATGCTTCCCCAAGCCACATTCAAAGCTGACAAGGAAACAGTAAACAGCGCATGCACAGACATATACAAACAAAAACTTTCCTACAGCCCCGAATACTTAACAGAATGCACCCAAACGAGTACGTGCAGGAATGCCCCGTGTGGGAAGAGCCAGGAACACTATGGCGCACGGTAGGAGAATGCAACTTCAGCCAACAACACCCACCACCACTCATCGTCACAACTCCGAACATGCTCCCACACTCTGTCGTATCCCACTCCTTAGAGAGCGACGGAGGATGTTGCTGTCCAGGCCCGCCTTGGAAGACCAGCTGCGGCTCGTTACCAGGGGCCAGGCGGCGAGGGAAGCATATGGGCTCCCGTGAACAGGAGGCCACTAACATCGGCACATGCGCCGCAAAGCTCTCCAATAAAGCTTTTCATTCATTCATTGCTAAATACCTTTGCTTTAACCGGACATTAGATACAAATTGTAAAGCGGTGTAGTGAGAATATAAGGCCCGTTTGTTCCATGTACTTCGGATACGTCGGGGGTGTAATCGGTAGAGCTTCCAGTTCCTATCGTCGCATCCCTGGTGGATGAGCGTTCCCATCCAAGCGGGTGGTACTTTTCGTCGTCAAATGTGTGTTCGTTTTTTCAGAAATCCGCATCTGTGACGGAACTACGCCAGTGATTTATTGCTAGATACCGAAATAAAATACTTTCGTGTTTAAAGATGAGGAAATTATCAAAAGTCACTGCGCGCCGGCGTAGCATCTCGCCCCCCTTTTAACCGCCCTCCTCTCCCCACTTAAGTGTAGCTTCCAGCGTGATCGTCGGGACGAAAGGAGAGCGAACGCACTCGGACTGCTAAAGTCCCCTAGAACTTGACGCTGCAACGGATTTGAAATTCTTTTTGCGGCACTGTCAATTGCTTTGGTGATGTCATTCGAAGATTAATTATACTCGTGTACAGGTCTAGAAAAAAAGTGGCGTCTGCCCGTCAAAGGACCCCACCCTCCAGCCAGTGGTGCCGCGCTGCCAAAGTGGCGTCGAGGAAGGCAGCCTCCACGCCTCGCGGAGACCACCTTGAGCGCCTTGAGACAGCCTTGAGCGCGGCGCGGAGGCTGTCTGCCGTGACGTCACGTTGACAAGAGGGTACCATTGGCCGGAGGGGGATCCTTTAACGGGCAGGCGCCGCTTTTTTTCTTGACCTGGACCGGAGTCTAGACGCTCGACCATCTCTTGTAAAGCTCGCGGCCGTTCCTTCTCTTACCTCTCTCAGATGCCTGTCCGGCGGTTCCCATCGGTGAAAGGAGAGCCACAGGCGGCGTGCGCGCTCGTGGATGTCGCCCGAGCACCAGGCCGTGTCCGCCATGAGGCCCACCTTGAGGATGGCCAGCCAGACCAGGGGGTGCTGGCCGTCGCCGCCGATGTTCGTCGTCGTCGCTGGCGCGTCGCAGCCACGGCCGTCGTCGACTTCGTCGGGGCTACGCGTGTCGATCTTCAGGGCTGCGTCAGCCGCTGCCGACGGCGGCCCGGCTGAATGCTGCTGCTGGCGACGGCTGCTCGCCGCGGCGTCTTCGAGCTGCTGCGCTCCTCCGCCCATCTGGGGAGAGCCGACAGTCGAGCGGCCGTTCGGAGCACACGGTGGTCGCACAGCCACGAGCTTCGCCGGCTTCCGATGCCGATGGCGCGGGAGCACGCGGACGACGACGACGACGACGAACGTGATACTCAGCTATGGTAAGCGTTTCTTTCTGTGTCTTCATCTCGAAGTGCCAACCAACACTTCCACACTTCGATCCTTTGCAGACGTTAGATCAGTTAGTCTGACTGCTTGACTATTTAGGGCTTTCGTTTGCTAAAAAATTACGTTATCTTATAGATTTTCATGTCCGCCTGATTCTTGGCCCATCTATCTTACGCGTGCCATCAAAAATAGCTCACTACCACGAGTACTACCGTCGTGTAGATTCTTGCAGAGCTCAATGACTGATACACAAGAAAGACACAAGCAAGACAGGATATGCACTGTGTCTGTCTTGCTTGTGTCTTACTTGTGTATCATTCATTGGGCGCTGCAAGAATCGACACCATGATAATCGAACAACTCGCCCACCCATCTGTTATCCTGCAAACCACTACCATCATCATACCACCACCACCATTATACCAACCTCACAAATTGGCCTGAGCCAAGTCCTGTCTTTTAAGTACTCTCTTGGCCAACCCCTTTCATTGTTTATGCGCCACTGTAGAAAGAAGGAGAAGAAGCAGAGCCATTGTATAGGTTTTGGTGAATCATCTATCTGGTTTCCAGCTGTGTTTGAAACCAAGTTTGCAAGTCCCTGCTGAGTGCAGTGCAATGATACCTGGCCCATATGTTCGCAGGGGCCTCTGCGACTGATCGGCACTGTTTTCTGACTTTGTTCAAGTGTTCCGGCCACTTTAAGCGTCTCTCCATTGGAACGTCGTTGCGCAGATGATGCTCGCTTTTAATCGGAGTTGATTTTTTTTTGTTTTTTGTTTTTTTGCTGGAGATGAATCACGATGGACTCTCCTGCATTTAATTAACGATTTCCCTCTCTTTCTCTTTCTCGCTGTGTGTCTCACTTTCACCACCACGAAAACGAGCGAATGATTCAAAGATGATGATGATGATGAAAAAACTTTATTTCCGCAAGGTAAGTTCCCAATCGTAGGAGGAGCCCTCAGTCCAGGGTCCCTGTGGCCTTTGCCATCTTGCCAGCTCTGTCGGTCAGCTTGAGCTGTTCATCAGGCTTCGAGCAGGATAGCGCAGCCTCCCACTGCTCCGTTGTTGGCGCTTTGTTTACTGGCACTACTGTAAATTTTTGGCGGGCCCATGTAACGTGGTACAGTGTTGGGCGTTGCCCGCATAGCGGACATTTATCGTCATATGTCGTGGGATAGATTATACTAAGTAGGCTCAGATTGGGATATGTATTAGTTTGCATTTGTCTCCAGGCGACCGACTGCTCTCTACTAAGGTCTTTGTGGGGAGGGGGATATGTCCTTCTTGAAGCTCTTTGATGTTCTAAAAATTGCTCCATAACGTCTTGTGACTGTGCTCAGTTCCCCGTCGTGGCGCACCCCCCGGTTGGCGTATGCTCGGGCGTTGGCGTCCGCACGCTGGTTCCCTGTCACAGCTTCATGGCCTGGTGTCCACGTTATGAAGCATCTTGAGAATGTGATTTTCCTCGCTTTGAGGATGCGGTGGCCACAGTGGGTATGCGTCCGCTGCTGTACCTTCTGCATGCTTCTTGCGAGTCCGTAAGAATTTCTATGTCCTCCTCGCCCTGATGGGTAATGGCGAGCGCGATCGCCGCTTCCCCAGCCTCGAGGATGTTGTTGCCTTTGATGGACGCGCAATTCACTTCCCTAAGCTGGTGATCAACAACGCTGGTTACCGCTCCGGAGTGTTCTTGGTACGTCGCCGCGTCGACGTATAATACATCTTCCGGCGAAATATCTCTCATGAGCTTGCGACCTTGCCTTTCTCAATGAAAGGTGTTCACTTTCTCGCAGTGACCAAAGATGTGATTATTCGACCATTGTGGCAAGTACTTCTTTCTCCGTGGGCAAGTACATAGATTAGTCTAATCTTCGGCATTGCTGCGCCAAACCACGGCATTATTGCGTTTTAATTTTCTGTAATCACGAGAATTCGCACTGCTCGAAGCGCCGAAGTGCAAAAGCGCTTACAGCGTTGCGCGACCACTGCAAATCGTTACGTTCACAACCCGAATTTCTTTTGCTGAAGGTGATCGATATTGAAGGTCATAAAGACCACGAAGCCATGAAGGACATAGTAACAAGGTGAACCTGTGCATTTCCCATCGTTCCACGCTAGTTGAGCCTCCACGCTTGTAGCCACCATACACCATACTGCACTAAATTTTCTTTAGTAAACTTCTATCTAGCAGTTACCTGTAAGTAAAATTAGGTGTTCGTAAAGCAGCTACAAAAATCACGGTTGCAGCAAATAATTTGATGAGTCACGTCACTAAAGTGGTCATTTAACATAAAAGTAAAAAAAAAGCACGAAGACAACTCATTACAGTAAAAAAAAAGATCACAGTTTTACCGAAAGGGCGAAACAGTGAATGCGATAGCAAGAAATTGTAATTTTATACAAAGTGAGGCTGGCAGCTAAGTCTTTGGGTTCGATCGATCTCACGTAACCACAAGACGCTGGTGTGAGAGAATACGGCTGCTCCAGGGACACTTTTCGTAGTCACTTCGCGTTGAGAGCGCAGCACGTAGAAGGGTTTACGAGGCGCCTGCTGATGGCTGCCGAGATAGCGCGCGCGCGCGAAATCCACAGTTGCTTCTCCCCCCCTCACCGTCGTGTCTTTTCATGCTCGTTAAAGACAGGTGGGGCGTTTCCTCTCCGCCTCGGCGGCAGGCGTCCCGATCGGGGAGATATTATCGCATGCGCCCTCCGAACGACGAAGATGGCCGCGCTCGTTTGATCTCTGCTTCAGCCGTGTTCATCGCTCCCACTCATGTGCTTTTATCCGC
This sequence comes from Hyalomma asiaticum, assembly GCA_013339685.2. Taxonomy (NCBI): domain Eukaryota; kingdom Metazoa; phylum Arthropoda; class Arachnida; order Ixodida; family Ixodidae; genus Hyalomma; species Hyalomma asiaticum. Next base: position 33,541,813 of record CM023489.1, read on the forward strand.
GAGTAGAACGTACGATGCGCGAGGGGTTGTTATCAGTTTGGGCTTTATAGGAGACGTGACGGCGAGACTGTCCACATGATTGCTATCACAATAAAAGCTAGTACAGCTTGCACTAAGTCGCGCAAGGCTGAGTCACAGCGAAGCTGGCGGTCACCCAGCCTGTCATGGATTGGTTTGTTTGAATTTAGCCGGGACACGTGGTTTCTTGTGACCATGTTACGTGGTCATCTAAGTGATTACCATGCTCTAACCAAGTTTGAATTTGGCTGGGACACTCGACTAGGGATTGGAGGTTCAGCTCTGCCAGGTGGTTGCTAGGCAACGTGAGACGCAGCTTGGCGAGTTTTCTATATACGGCACACGGGCTAACAGCGAGCATAACAGCTTCTCTGTAATAACATGGCCGTCGGCTTCTCGTTCCGACTTAAAAAAACAACATACTATGAACACTATAAAGAAACTTCGCAATAAGAAACATCCCGTTTTGTCCTTACCTTGTGTTGAAGACAGACTTCCAAGATTGTCATTGAGTGGTGACCTTAGGAAACACGGCGTGCCCACAGAGTGGAGGATATACTACACCCGAGAGCGCGTTGTGCGTACCCGCATGGAGAGGTCACCTTGAGGATCATGTGGGATGCCTATCCGCATATCCAAGCCTTGCATGTGTTTTTATGTGCCACATGGTATTTAACACAGATCCAAGGCCTGTAACAAGGCAACCCGAGGTGACACGGGTTACCTCGGGTTACAGGGTAATCCATGTTACAGGCCTGCAACACGGCTTGTAACCCGAGTTCCTGTGGGACTGCGTACTGGAACTCGGGTTCTTGCGCGCGTTGCCTCTTGGGCAGGATTAGGCCCAAACGTATGTCCGACTATAAGGGTTGCTTGGTACATTGTCAGCTTTAGTGGTGCCCACCATTCGCGGCCGGTCGTCTCAATTTACCGCATGGCTGTCACGTGACCAGTCACTACGTCCCGTGGTTCTTTAATTATATCGTGGTTTCGGGACGTAAAACCCCAGAAATCAGTCACTCCTTTAGGTTTTGTTCTGACTAGGCTTCAAGACTGCCATGTGAGCCCTCTCCTGGGTTAAGTCCTCTTCCAAGGGAAGAAATAATAAATGTCATTAGCGATTAAGCGCACACGGGAGTTACCGATATTGAAGAGCAAAGATAGAGCCACTTTGATGGTCTGAAAAAGTAGCAGCATTGAGCAGTATATTTGAGCTCGCAAGGCCGGCTTCGCTGCTTTCCATATGTTTATTGAAAAAACTCGAACATAACACGCATACACATATTTGGCCCTTTGACACCTTGAGAGGGAAAAAAATGATAAAGGGCTGCTTTCGTTGCATAGCGCAACGGTCAATGGCAGTATCGCTGAGGAACGTTGACGAGAAGAAAATCATGTGGAGGGCAAGTGCCAACACGACTGATGTCCGTAGAGCAGGGGTACACGAGACGTCTTCTTCACGGTGTCTTCAGCTTGACTGATTATTGTCATCCGCATACCGACGTCCACTCAAATCGCGGCTGTATTTTATTAACTCTTTGCGATATATCGAAGCTGTCTTGGGTGAGCTTCGTTCAAGATCCCTACAAATGAGCCATCATGCCAAGATGGCGTCCCTGAATTTATGTATCTGTAGTGTGCTACGGTGGCGACGCATGAAACACTGGAATAACGAGAATGGAAAAGAACATAGAACAGCGAACAGTCAACACACACTCTTTTGCCTCTCTCGAACTGAAAGGAAAACACGACTATTGATGCTAAATACGGTGCTGAGGAATGTCGAAGGCCACGCTAGAAGATCGCAAGAAAATGTGTTGTCTAGAGTTTCTCTGTCGCTGTGTTGCGGGCTTTCTCTGAACACGATAACCACTCAGAATATGTCTTTCTCCTTCGTGATTTCGTAATACTTGTTTTGTAGAGCTGTGGTAATTGAACGTCATGGCCACGGACACGAAAAAAAAAAAAGCGCGTGAACACACGGGTGCAAGGTTCGCCGTCGCTGGCTGCGTTCATGAGATGAGCGGCCGCGAAACGGGAAAATTCTGTCGCCGTGGGAGACATTGACGTCAGCGAACGGAACACCACACCTGTAGGCTTAGCCTGCACACTTGTCCTCTCATAGACAATGCTCAGGACCTAAGGGCAAGGAATTACATGCAGTCATGACGTGGCCTCTGAGATTTCAGCAACGGCGCGTACTTGCAGTCTTGCATTCTTCGCGGGCGCTTCGATTCGTTCCGTACACGCGTCAACTTGCACATTTCCTTCGCGTTCAATTCTAGCGACGCGAACGAACTCAATGCAGTCTCGAACAATCGTAAAAGGAAACCAGCCAATGGTGGCAATGCATCTTCCAAACAACAATAGGTGCCAAGTGCGGTCATCTGATGGCGTTTACATCGCAATATTAAAATTAGTGACATGCTTGCCTTTCGCGCAAAAATCGTACGAGATCTTTGACGACGTCACTGTGTGATTCCTCAAATAATATTTGTCATGGCCTATTGGTGGATATCTAGTGTACCAGTACAGTTCAACGCCGCCCCACCTGTTACAGCGTAAACGCATTCTGAACGCTTGACCTCAGCGTGTCGCAAGGACAGCGATAAGACGTTTCGTAAACGTTTTCTAAATATTTCGCCGTGGCATTCGTGTGGACTACGCGCTGCGTCGGTGTCGTGCAACGCCGCCTTCTACTGAGCAGACGTATGATAAATGTACATAACGTTTCTGCATCGTTAAGACAGCGATAGGACGTCGACATAGTTATCTCTAAGCTTCGAAGGTTTCGTAGGTGTTAGCATATGTCTCACTGTGGTCCGTCTAGTGTGCCATCGTGGACTGTCCATTGTGTTAGTGTAGATAAACGCGGCCTGCTACGGAGTAGATGCATTCTAATCACTTCACTGCGTCGCGACAAAGGCGATGTGGCGTCGGTGTAGTCATCGCGTCGCGATTACATACCTTATTAACGGCAGCTGCGCTTGTAAGTGTCCCAAAGGAAGTGCGTAAGAAGGCTTTGCCGGTCATTGACAGTCGTTGACCGTCGCTGAGGCCCGTAGTCTAGTGCGTTTCAATGCAGGTCTGACGCACGCCATTATGGAAGCGTTGTTCGGTTCGCGGCAGTGTTATTTCGTTACGTTTGAGCATACGGAATTCACACAGACCAGTTTATTGTGTCTCGCATGGACGAACGCCCCCGTGCACATGAGAAGGTAAATCGGGGCTGACTTTTTGTTTGTTTCTTCTTTTCTTCCCTGCCCTAATGTCAGCACCGAACGACGTAAACGAGTGCTTTAGCGAAAAAACAAGAAACACAAATCATGGAGACAATGGCATACTCCACCACATGGGCCCGGTGATCGTGATTCCCGCTGTCACCTCGCCGTTTCGATGCGCGCAGCATTAACTAACAGTTTCCACCCGTCTATCACAAGGGCTTGCAGTGCTTCACACGTTGTGTCACAATACGGGTAAAAAAAAAAAAAAAGAAACCGTCCGTGAGAACTTGTTCCCGTAATCCGCACTTTGGAGGACAGTTGAGGTTGGTGTCCCCATGCACGACGCAGAAAAAAAGTCCCATAGGCACTACTTCTCAACACATCACACGGCAGTCTGTCCTTTCCTGTCCCTCGACCTCTTAAAACGGTCTTCTAGACGAATAATACCTTTGCTTCGAACTGAGCAAGAAAAAAAAAGACAAAGAAAGGAAAAAGAACCGTCTCGAATCCCTTAAATGAGCTGCTGAGGGTGTGGACGATTGCGAGTGGTAAGTTCGACCGTGCACTCATAAAAAAAAAGGAAGAAAAATATGCGTGTCGTTTTCCTCACCGACACCACCGTCCCTCTTCTCAACGCATGCAGTTGCTCTTCGAGTGACGCGCACAGTACTTGCCCAAACACGTAGCCGGCCGCAGCGTTCACGTAACAGACACACACGCACACACCAAGACACACGCACGGCGCACAGTGCATCACGCGACACGTCCTTTCCCCTCCCAAAATGGCGCCGTCATGTGTTCCCGCGCAACCAGTGAGGCGTCGTCATCCGGGGAATCGGAGGCCACGTGATTTTGCGGGGAGGCGGCGCCCACTTTGGGCAAGTGTCCGTATGAGGGGGGGAGGCGCGCGAGAGGTGAGTCTGTAGCGGCAGTCGGTATGGCACCAGCGACGGGTAAGGCGCGGTCGTCGTTGTAGGGTAGAGAAAAATTATGGATGCGGACAGGCCGTCCAGCGGCGGCGGCCGCCTAAACAGCCCCGGTCCCCGGCTACGTCGTGACTCCGGGCGGCACCTCGATCCAGGCGTCCATGTTCAGGCCCCGGAGTGTGGCGCACGGAACCTCGGGATTGCTGCGAGGAAGGAATGGTGTTAATGCCCGTGAATGCTTTTTCGAAGCCCGAGCAACACTACACCGTGTCTGAAATCCGGATGAGTTGGCTATAGTGGCATTACGGAAGCGTAGCTTGCCGTTTGAGAGAATCCACGGTTGGCTCCGCCTCATAAACACTGTATACACGGAGAAGCAGCCTTTACAGGCACGCACCAGTGATGTATGGATGTGCACTGTCGTTACGTTTGTGAAGTTAGTACGCCGTAACGTCAATCTCGATTATAATCACAGTACGCTTGTGATCGAATGTACTTTTTTTCTCAAAACACAGCGCGCTCTGCACAAACATTTTTTTAGCCTGATAATTAACGAGAATTCACTTATGTGCGTTGTTTGCACTTTAATCAGCGTACCCGATACTGAAACACTGATTAAAAAAAAAACTGGCTGCATCCTAGAGAATAGCACTTCTCTTCAGGGCTGTCATTACAACGTGTACTTTGAGAGCAGTGTGCAGGCGCAGCGTTGTTTTCGAAGTATGGTGGCCAGCATTTCAATATAACATTTATTTTTTTCGTTTCGGGAAAGACAACCCATTTTCTTGGCCTCTGTTGCCGCGACTGCCTTTGTGGCAAATAGATCTGCAGCAAGTCTAATGAAATTAGGAAGCTTATTCGACAAATGCAAAGGTGATGGAAGGAGTAGCACAGATTTTTCGGCTAGTTGGTTCGTTCCATAAGATGAAGGCGTAGCGCTGAAGCGACAAGGAACGAGGAAGACAGGACATTCGCTAACCTTCAGGTTGAAAGTTGCGCATATCACGTGACAACATTGAAGCCTAGTCATAAAAAAATTAAAGGAAGTAATCAATGTAAATGGGTCCAGATTTTCGGGTACATGCGCTAACTTTCAGGTTGAAAGTTAGCGCACGTCCTGTCGCCTTCATTGTTCTTGTCACTTCAGCGCTATCGCTTCATCTGGTGGAAGGAGGCCGTACTGCCGGCCTGTAGGCCGAGTGCAACAACCACACTGGGCTGACCTGTCTGCACCAAACCATAGCCTTCATAACCGTGTTATAGAGGGTGGGCAACACACCTTTCCGACACCGTCTTGAGTACTTCTCTCTGAGCGCTCTCGTGGCCTATGCTGTTGTCACAGATGATCTTGGACAGCATCGTCCTCCGTAGTTCGGTGAGTTGGGCTGCAAAGACAAAGAACACTCGTCATGTTTCACGCCACCAACAAAGAAGCGGCTGAGATGAGCCTATGCATAGGACAGCCACCGCATGGACAGAAGAAGCTGCGGAAGGCGGGCTAGTTTTTACACGTATCAAAGACCAAAATAACAAAACTGAGACGGAATGAGGGAAGGAGAGGGCGAGTGCCTTGCCTTAGCTCCTCGTCCCTTCGTGCCATCTCAGCTATGTTATGTTTATCGTTAATGCAAAGACGGTGATGTGACGCCGCATCGACCTTCTGCTTGCAGCTTCCCTGCGGCTTGCAGCCTGCTTGCAAGCGCGCTGGCTGCACAGTACGGGCTCGTTGTGTAACCGTTACGAGTGCGTACAGCCAGCGCAAAATGTGGAAAGCAAGAAATCCAAGATTTAACTAATGAATGTTTTGGAATTCATACGTCTTCTCTTTTTTTGCCGATTGGCTGGCATCTCCCCTTACAAATATTTGTAGGGTACATTTTTTGTATGAGGCATGTATGTGCCAGGATTCTTTAGGAACATTCCGTGAGAGAACAGGCGCCATCAACGCTCTGTGGGCGCAGCTTTGTGGTACAGGCGGCGTTAATCACTGGAAACAAAATGGCTCATTCTCGGGAGAAACCCGTATTGCTCTAGTTATCGATGAAGTCTGTTTTTTGTTGCTGCTTTGAATCCAGTCACGACGACAAGTGAATACACGTGAAGGAATATGAAATGTGGCTGTATTAATATGAGAACATATGTATCTCGCGCTGCCACCTCCCGCATCAGGATGCTTTTTCTTGTTTTGTTTTTGTTTTGTCTACGCTCTTCCTGAATGCTTGCTCCTTTGCATTATTACTCTCAGGTTTCCTGAATTTTCATGGTGTTGCATTTTTTTATTTTTTATGTGCGGAAGTCGTAGGTGAGGTAGCCATTGGGACGCAGCTTCGGAGAGAATAGAGGTCCAGGAGAACGTCGGAACCTAGTCGCATTTTCACCGCTTATAACACCAAGGTCTGACCGTATCGCCAGCCACGGTTTTTCGCAAAAACAAGCGTACCAGCCTTTCGCGTGAGGAAACAGAACATCAGGTATGACGATGGGCTCTGCACATGCGAAAACAGTGAAGCACCTTGGAAGTGCTTGCGACATACTCGTATACGTTCCCTTCTAACAAACCTAATCGTGAGTCGGCACTGGTCTTGCCCTTCATATCGACGCGTCCGCGGCACTTTCAGTGCCGCTAAGAACCGCATTACTTCAGGACTTATCGGGGAAAAATTGGCCGCGTATCTGCGTGCTTAGGCTGCAAATGTCGTCAAAAGACGATAGTCGTCTGCCGGCCGTACTACGCTGCGTGAGATACGGACGCCATCTGGCAGCGCCGTGGGGAAACATGAGCTTGTGCAGAATCCCTGGGCAACTGCCAGGTGGCAGCACCAAATCGTCGGCAGAGGCCTTTTTCGTGCATAGCATCGCATTTTTAGCGCAGCCTAAGAAACACTAGGGTCTTTATAATTGCGTATCTATGTATTTCTAGTAAAGGAACACACCGCCTAATACGTATCGATGTTGCGCCTCAGATATGCGTAATATTTGCTTTTTGATCGACAGTGTTCACAAGTATTAACGCAGCTACTAGTTCAAGATGGCTGGGCGTAAGGCAATTGCTTAAACTTTGGCCGGGTGGCTGAATCGTGTGACAGACTGACAAACAGAGAGACAGACCAAAATTTCTGCGTTCAAGTATCCCAAGAAAGACTATCGTCTTTAAAAGTGTGACGCTTACCCGGCGTGAAGCTGCCAGCTTGGCCCCCGTGCTCGAAGTAGAAGCGGTCTCCGTACTTGAGCCTCCAGAACTGGATGCCCAGGATGCAGCCGAAGGTGGGACCCACCACGCCGCCCGGGAGCGAGTACTCCGACACGCCGCCCGTGAACAGGTCGATGTCATTGACGTGCCTGCAAGACGGAATACGTGCGTACAATCAAACGCTCTTCTATCGAGAAGTTTGAAGTTTATTGAATGTTGATGCATATACAGAAATATACAATTTTGATACAGAAAAAAATTACAGCATATCCAAGGAGTGAATGATGATGAGTGGGCGAAGCTCGGGATGTTCACTGTAGATCGTGCCGAGTTCCGAATTAATTTAGTTAACGCGCACGCTACGAATCCTCATGGTTCAACTATGCACAAGTGAAATCTCCCACCGGCACTTCATTGCAAGTCAAGATCCAGTGCCTATATATATATATATATATTGCCGGTGAACGCTTCTCCAAAGCGAGCAGTCGGTATTACTCAATCAAGGAACTCGTTTGGAGACGCTGCCTGCGCCAACGTTTCCTCTCGCGGGTGAGGGCGCGTTCTCCTTCTTTGCGAGCTGGTAGAGCGTTCCTCTAAGAAAGAGCGTTTCCATAGCCAACGTGCGCCTTTCGCTCTCTATCTCTCTCTCTCTCTCACAAGACAGCAGAGGCACGCGCCGGGAGGCATGCGCAGAGGGCGAGTGCGTGCCTCCCGGCACGCGGGTTACGCCTGACGACTGACGCGTGACAAGGTTAGACTAAGAGGAGCTTCGCCCCTAAAAGTTCCCATAGTGTAGACACGGTAGGGGGACCTTATTATAATGGTGGAAAAAAAAGTATTACTTAAGAGGAAACAGCAAATATTTAGAGTACAAGGTAAGAAATGAAACAAGAAAAAAAAGACGGCGAATCAACTATTTAGGCAAAACAGTAATATAATGGAAAGCATAAAACAGTAAGGATGAGGAAATGTAAGAGAATACAAAGCAAACACCAATCAAGTTCAATCAAAACGGCAGAAGTAAATTTGTAATTGAAGGACATTCAATAAATGGTGTTATTGGTTAAATATGAACATGCGAAGCTGATGATTGAATGAAGACAGAAAAAGCACACCTAATGTTGTATGGCAAAGAATTCCAAAGTTTGATTAAAACAAAAGCTAACATTTGAGAACCATAGTTCGGATCTTGGGAAGTAAAAAGTTGTTATTTGAGGAAAAGTGTGACGCTCGCTTAGTTCCATGCAATGCTATCGTCTTAGCTCTAGGGCTTTATTTATACGTACTTCCGGTGCATGTGCCCACTGTAAGTATTACTTCCAGTAGCAATGTGTTAGTTTGTCTTTGCGTGCCAACAGAGACAGTCCCTTTGCATGATAACAAAGCACGCGCCTTCTGGTCCCCGGCGCCCGCATTCACAAACGCGTGTTATGCTAAAATTTCTTCCTAGGAGGATATTTCAGCCGACAGCAGAAGCGCGACATATCATTAGCGGAACCGGCTGGCCAATGGGACGATGCACTTACAAAAGAATGTTTTCTTCAATTCGGTGTCTTCGGGCTACTTGCGATATTCTTATTCAAGTACATTTACCCATATCGCCACAAGGCCTTGCGTGGGGTATAGGAGATAGAAAGAAGGAGGTGTCATGGATGATTGCGCACGGATAGCTGTACTTTGGTATACAAGATGCACTGCCGGAAGAAAAGCACGCGGAATTATGAAACGTACCCAAACGTACTTCAGGAAATATAATTCTTCGGGAAATATAATTTTATTCTTACCGACATTGTCAAGGAGAACAGGACATCACCGTTATGGGTGTCAATAACACTGCTTCTAGCCTTCGGCTGGTGTCGACATCCTAACTCAAAGGCGCCAGTTCATTCATTCATTCATTCATTCACAGAGGATAACAGGGCATCACCGTTATGAGTGTCAATAACACTGCTTCTACACTCTTAGCACGGTAACCTTTAGTTTATTTTATAGGTGCACAAAAATGTGAAAATATGCTTTTTTATAAAGGTTCAAAGCACTTTAACCTTTATAAACGCGCATATTTTCACATTTCTGTGTACCTATAAAATAAACTAAGGGTTACCGTGCTAAGCGTGTAGCCTTCCGTTAGAGTCGATATCCTAATTCAAAGACGCGGATTCATTCATTCATTCATTCATTCATTCATTCATTCATTCATTCATTCATTCACAGAGGATAAACCGTGTTGATGCCTTAGAGCGGTAGTCGCCCATTTGTCGCTTTATTTACGCTTTTGCGTTGCAGGCAGCATATTATTTCAGTGAAATTAAATATAAGCATCCGGTCGTTTTTTTCACGCAGATATAGTAGAATGAAAATTATAGAACGCACTTTAATCTACAGCTAATAAAGTGCCCACGATTTCAGCGCTTGTCCTGTCTTTTCTCATCCCCTCCCCTTTTTTAAGTTTAGCGCAATGTGGTTTCAAGTGCGAATTACCTCTGTGCCCTGAATGTCTTCCTTTATGGAAGTTGTCCATTAACCATTGTACATAGAATGTAGAGAGAAAAGAATAGACGAGGCGAAGGAAAAGTACTAAAGAAATGTAGTCAAGAGGTAACAAAGAGGAGAGTTAACACGAAATCCGCCACTTCACCCGAGCCAACACAGTTAATCAATGACTTCTTTTTATAGATCAGTTTCTAAGCTTGAGCTATTGCATTCTTTGGGACGGTATCGAACATCGTCATCGAGATTGCATGACGGGTCCGCCAGGACGTGGGCGAGCACTTTACTGTGGTCACCGCACGTTAGGCTGGGCAGTCGCATGGAGCGGTGGGCCGTACTTACGCGTAGAGCCTCTGCAGCCGCTCCCGGACCGGCCTGGGCATGGCGCTGTCTAGGTGTTCGAACTTGGTGACGCGTAGACCGAAGCAGCCCTTGAGGTAGTCGGTGTAGCCTCGGATCCCGTGGTCCCTGCCTCGCTGGATGTTGAGCGAGATCAGGTCCAGGCCGAAGGACTCGTTGTTCAGCCGGTACAGGTGGTTCGTCACGTCGTCCGTGATGAAGTTGTCGAAGCGCTGCGAGCTCTGGCGCGCCAGTCCCCGGATCACGCGCTCCATCAGACCGTCGCGGAACTCGAACGGCCTGAAGAAGTGCTCCTGCGCACGGTGTCGAACGAGGATTGACGTTTCGGTTGGTGTGTAACCGATGAGGCACCGCCATTTCGGGAGCATCGGTTGTGGGTTATACACTCTGAACACGGTAACCTTTAGTTTATTTTATAGGTACACAAAAATGCGAAAATATATGCTCCTTTACTAAAGGTTAAAGCGCTTCAACCTTTAGTAAAGGAGCATATTTTCGCATTTTTGTGTACCTACAAAATAAACTAAAGGTTACCGTGCAAGAGTGTACACTCTGAACACAGTAACCTTTAGTTTATTTTGTAGGTTCAGAAAAATGTAAAAATATGCTCCTTTAATAAACGTTAGAGTGCTTCTAACCTTTAGTAGCATATTTTCACATTTTTGTGTACCTATAAAATAATTGTGAAATATGCTTTTGTGTACCTATAAAATAAATGTGAAAATATGCTCCTATAATGGAGCATATTTTCACATTTTTGTGTACCTATAAAATAATCTAAAGGTTACCATGCTTACAGTGGTAAAAGAAAGGAAAGAAATGCAGGCCCTGCCGCTCTTGAAGAAAGATACCATGAGATTATGTTTTCCAGTGTTGACCAAAACGGCTGCTTATATTTTTTTCAGGAAGTATATTACACTGAACCAAATATTTTGTTCCCTGGTATTCGTTTGCTGTCAGCGTTTGGCCAGTCTTTATAATGAATATTTCATAAATGCAGCAGGACTCTGGAAATCTTACCGACAGATATCCCGAAGTAACAAAACACCAGACATTTTTGGCTGTCCCGTAAACAAGCAAGTGCCATCGTCAGCCTGACTGTGCGTACTCCATGTATAATGCAGAGGACTGTCCCATATTTCTCTTATCAATCCAGTTCCGTGCTACATTCTTAGCATGGTAATCTTTAGTTTACTTTAGAGGTACACAAAAATGTGAAAATAGGGTCCTTAAATAAACGTTAAACTGCTTTGACCTTTAGTAAAGTAGCATATTTTCACATTTTTGTGTACCTATAAAATAAACTAAAGGTTACTGCGCTAAGAGTGTAGCCGTGACCACATTATCCCCGCAAACTTCGAATCTTATCCGCCAGATAGTGTTATATCAGTTAACAACGAATGATAAACGCACTGTCCCTGACATCCCTCTACGCATATCGTTGTGGCCTGACCTTCAACTGGCATAGTCTCTCAGGAATCGACTGCTGCGGCTGTATACGTTACAGCTCTTAGAGCCCGGAACGCAGACGTCTCGCTTACCTGCAGGGCAATGCGTGCGATGCGACCCCTGGAGTCTATCTGCATGAAGTCCCCGTTGAGGATGGTGTGGCCGAAGCGGAACGCGGCTCCCGCGAATTCGTTCAGCATGGACGGGTCGATCTGGCGGTTGTAAGTGGTGTAGCCGTACGGGAGCACCTCGAGTCCGAACTCGCGGTGGAACGCCTTGCCCACGACGAGCGGCAAGAACTCGTTGTAGGTGATCATCTGCATCTGTCCGATGACGATGCGCCGCGCCTCCTGGTAGATGCGCTCGTCGTCCCAGTGCGGGTTGATGCGCGCCAGCCGCATGGCGAGCAGGTTGTGCTGCCGCAGCCACAGCGTGTGCATGGCCGTGAGGCCGGGCTGTTCGTTGACGCGTTCGTCGCCCGCGCGGAAGCACAGGTCACCCAGCTCGGGCCGGCTGCACTTGTCCTCGGTCGGGTGGAAGCTGGCCGGCAGGATCATGTCGCCTCGACGACCCACGTCGAACTTCAGCCGCCCTGGAAGAGTCAAAAAGAAGGAAGTTCGATTGGAAAAGGGTTCTCGGCGCCTGTTTCAAGCCGTCGTGCAAACCGATTCACCCGCATCCTCGCATCATTGGCTTCTAGGTGGAAGTAACGAGCGTTTATTTTCGAATAAGCGTAGCATTTATAGTGACAGAAGAGGTATCTATTTATAAATATCTGAACTAAGAGAGGTTTGGCGAATTGGTAATGCATGAGATACAGAAAGATACAGCGCGCAAATGGACGGGACGAAGTAATTGAAACACGACACAGGCCCTTGTGTTGTGTTTTCTTAATTCGTCCGATCCATTCGCACGCTGTATTTTTTCCTGTTATGAATATTTATAGAGGTAGCTATGGTTTGCAGAGGAATTCGTCGCTTCCAAATATTGTCCCTTGAACTTACCGTCACCCTGCAGCGTTCGAAGTTTGAGGCTGTCGTCAAGCGAACTACCGTACACCTGGGATCCGTCTATGAAGGAAGTTAGGGAGTCCATCTGCTGCCGTGGGCCTGCATGAAGAACGTGAATACATTTTTTAAAGAATGCACGTTGTTTCATCTACGGGTTATCTATACGGCCTCGCTTCGCGTCGCATATTCAAGCGTGTCGAAATGCGGCTTTTGCGCTTTAATGACGTTAAAGTTGCGCTGTCTCATATAAAGTTATAAAACACAGCGATTGTAACTCTCATTCTGATGTGAAAGGCAGAAGAACCGGTGTTGTTTAGGTAGCGCTTACATTTATACGCAGGTTGTAACCGACTATAGTCATTGACAGTAGTAAACTAGACAACTGTAGCTCACTATATCAGCGGCCAACTGCATTCACTAATGATATGCCCTGCATCAGGATTCTTTGAGTCTTTTCGCCGTTGCTTTTCGCTTACGAACGAATCTAGCGTTAGCGGTTTTTCTGAATACGGGCACACATCTGAAATTCAGTTAGGAAGCTTTATAGCTCGTCAGCGCTTTTCTGTCGCTGGTCAGCTGTGGCTTCGCCAATGACACTTCTACTGCACCAGAACTGGCTGAAATTTTCTTTTACGTACAATCCCATTGTAAGTGAAAACACAGATGGATGCCGACCAAGGAAAATAAAATTTACTGACGTTTCGGCTTCCACACGGGATCCCTGTCCAATATATATATATATATATATATATATATATATATATATGTGTGTGTGTGTGTGTGTGTGTGTGTGTATAAAGTCCATCCCGACCAGACGTGATGTCCTCAGACACTAGACTCCATTAATCCTATGGCAAATAGTGTTATGTAATACGCGCCCTGAGAAATAATGCACGATTATTTTTGTTCGTAAATGATTTTATTTTTGTCACTGGTTCTTGGGTTCGCTGATGATGTTCACAGCGTTACCAATCGCTTAAATTTTCCTTTACGTACAATTATGTAGCTTAAGACGTTTTCTTTTTATATGCATACGGAGGCAAATGTGCTACTCACCGAGGCTGCACAGCGGGCACCTGGCCGAGCGAGGGAAGTTCATGCAGTGTTCGCCGTACTTGCCGAAGAAGTGGTCCGTCGGCGGGATGTCGAACGAGAAGCAGCGCGGGGAGTTACGCGTCTCCGTCGAGCAGCAGTCGATCACGTCGTTCGGATCTGCGGAACGATACACACGTTGCCGTCGTTTGAAACAACATGCATTTCTAAACGAAGTTGTAAAACCGTATTAGTTGCACAAAACTACGTCATGCTGTGCAGTACGTCTCTATATACTACTCTAAGTTATATTGCATGTCTTACTGTTCTATAACACGCAGGTCTCTGTAGTTCAAGGTATCCCTACTCACTTCCTAGATCGACGATCTCTCCGGGCACACTCGAAATGGGCGCCAGAGCGAAGTCGTGGTCCAGGAACTGTCCCCACTGCATGAGCATGTGCGTTGTGTCCCGTGACGGCCGGTCCAGGTCCACATGCACGGTGGTGGACACCATGCGAGGGTTGGGCAGCTCGGCGCCCGTCTCCGAGATGCGGGGTGCCGACACGCCTGCACAGAGAGAATGCAAGGTTGTGCGATGTCGCTGACAGTCAAGAAAGAACCAGCAGAGAAATGGACTGCTATCCTGCAGACACTGTCAGATTCTGCCACCTTGTCAAATTCTGTAATGGCGGCATTTTTGAGCCATTCAGGTAGCCCGTAGCTGCCCTCTGGGCCAATCAGAGCTGCCAAGATGGCGGAACTTGACAATATGGCGGAATGTGACAGTGTCCAGGATAGCGCCCCTGGTTCTTTCTCTTGTTTATGGACCAAGTGAACGAGAGTCCACACGGAGAGAACAAAATTGGAACACCTTACGCATCCTTCACTGCAGAAAGAGAGAGGAATAGAAAAAAAGGTATAACAGTAGACTAGACATTGTACAATTTGCTACCCTATAGGTAGGGATGAGAAATGCGCGGTAAAATACAGTAGGAAGCTTCAGTCTAGAGGCCTTTGCCGTAGTGCGCGCATAAATGTAGTGTGTAGAAGCGAACTTTTCGCGTTGTGGGAGAAGGGCACTCAAGTCACGTGATCGGGATCGTCTCACCGTCGGCGTATCTCGGCGGCAGCAGGCGGCGCATGCAGGAGAAGGCGGCGCCCCAGTCCGCGTGCTCGAGGTTGTTGCACGATCCGTCCAGCTCGCGGAACGGTCCCGGACGGCACACGTGGTTGCTTAGCCGCTGGCATCGCTCGCGCACCAGTTCCAGCCGGGAGCCGGACAGGTCGGTGCGCACCAAGCCGTGGAACTCGTCCTCCCAGAACATCTTCATCCTGAAGGTGGAAAAGGATTCGAAAGAAGGGAGTTAGTGCGTCGGGGACATCTTGCGTTCTCACTTGTTGCTTTCGCCTACAACTTACGCTTACAGAAATGCCGCTTATGGCCTTATCAGGAATTGGACATCATCATCATCACCATCATCAGTATCAGCCCGTTACGCTCACTGCCCACAGCAGGGCAAAGGCCTTTCCCGTATAGTTCCCCAATTATCCCGGTCCTGTGCTAACTGCGACCGCGCGCTGTCCACATCTCACCTGCCACCTATTTTCTGCCACTCCCGACACGCTTGCCTTCTATTCACTTCGTTACACGTAATGACCAACGGTTATCTTGCCTTCTCATTACATGCCTTGCCTATGACCATTTCTTATTGATTGTGAATTGGCCAGGCCGGGCTACATATAGCGCGCGCCGATCTGTAAATGGTCGAATTTCCGCAATTCGTGTTAGAGCCATATATGATCATTCTTGCATATGTATTGCCCTGCCACAAGTTAGTTGGATGGCCGTGTAGGAACGCGTCCTGTATATCGCCCGATATGCCCAATTGCTATATGGCCATATATTCATATCGAGCCACATATGGCACGTGTATATCATAATATTTTTCCCAATTCGTGATAGACCTGTATCCGGCTCTTTTTATATAGGTCTTGCTTGTATTGCCACATATGGCTCGGCCCTTTGCACGGGCAATGAAGTAAGTCACCGCATTCAGTTTGTTTTGCCCTTTCTTGCACCCCCGGATGACGCATGGCTTCCATTAGATTCAGTGGACAATAATAAATTCACAGCATACTCAAGAAAGCAGTCACGGTTAAATACGGCCTGCTTGTTTTGCGCATGGCGAATATCCAACAGACGCCACTGCGACTACCTTTAGTCTTTAGTCACACCTTTATGTAGTTAAAATTGCTTATGAGAAGACTCACTTGTGCGACAGGATGCGCGTGGTCTCCTCGAAGAGGTGCGCCATCTCGTCCATGGCTATCGCTTTGTCCTTGGCCACCCTCGTTTGCATATGTCGTGCCGACGCTGGGCACACGGGCACGGGCGACACCCGAAGGCCTGCACCGAAGCGACGCCGACATGACACAACGCACTGTAATGCCTTGACGTGATCGCATGGAGAGTGCCAACTATGGTATAGCGAATGCGCTGTTCATTTTTTACAGCGAAGCTGTACATCTCTCGATGGTCGGAAAATTTCGTGGCGTAAACACAAAACGTCAGGCTTAACAATTGAAGGCAAACGGCATATCTTTCATTACAATCGGGCATACACAATAGGGCTCAGTATTCGCGAATAAAAATTCTGCTCAAAGGAGGGCTTATCGGTAAAGGTAATGTGTTAGCTGTGCAGACAGTATCGTGGATTGAAAGAATATGAATACATTCGCGGCTTGCATGACTAGACCAAGAAGATCTTACTAAGAAACCTTGTGCCATTTCTGTGCCCGAAAGAAAAAAAATCCTAAAACCAGAAAGAAAGAAAACTACAGAAGCATCATGATGGAAAGCCGCATGATGAATAATAAGGCGCCTGTGAACAATGGGAACATCCTCCCACGCGTTTCCGGTAAAGGTTAGGTTGCAGCTGCTTTCGAGATTCGAAGCCCTCATGTGAGGTGCAAACCGCATAATCAGCATGTATGATGTTTGATACAGCTTCGCTACACATTCGCGTTCGCAGGGCGGGATGGCGGCCATTTCTTTTTCTTGGTGCTCTTTTTTACGACGAGTAACTGACGCACAAACATAGTATTGGTCTCAAAACAGCACGTTTGACCAAAACACCGTGTCCACTTATGAATCTATACTGTGGGACTTTTAGTCTCAGTTTTTCCTTTAGCTTGTTAAAAACGTAGCTGGGACGTCCCGTATGCAGCATAGCCAGACTAATTTCAAGGCAGACAGCGGGCAGTCCTTATGGTCCGAGTATTTAGGATCAAACTTACATAAAGAGAAACTACAGAGGTTCACAGGGCGGGCGCCAACAGCTATCTCAAGATACGAGCTCAAGGGTCAAGTAAGGGGTGCGTCAGGAACTCTATGTTGGTCTATTTCTATCGGTATGTCTGAACAAGTAAAATTAACAAAAGTTCCGGAGCAGTTTGGCCCGTGGCTTCCAGTTTCATCGTAACGTGCTTTAAGGGACTTAAGTACCCAGGTAAAACACCGTTGCTTTACTTTCCAAAACCATGCCCCCTCCCCTTCTCCCCAGTGCAGGGTAGCAAACC
Source organism: Hyalomma asiaticum (assembly GCA_013339685.2). Classification (NCBI taxonomy): domain Eukaryota; kingdom Metazoa; phylum Arthropoda; class Arachnida; order Ixodida; family Ixodidae; genus Hyalomma; species Hyalomma asiaticum. The sequence continues at coordinate 33,559,093 of CM023489.1, forward strand.
GAAGTCTAATATCTGGTTAACCTCCCTGCCTTTCTCCTCTTTTCTCTCTCTCTCCAAAACCATGATGTGATTACGAGTGGAGGGCTGCAGGAGTTCTGACCCTGGGGTTCTTTAACGCACACTTACGACGCACAGTACACGGCCCTACAGTCTTTTCGCATCCACCGAAAATGTGACCGCCACGGAATTGATACAACCCGCGTCTTTCGTGTAAGCAACCAAGCACATGTCTAAGCAACTAAAACAAACAAAAATTCCGGGACATCCTCACCTAGGGCTTCTATTTTCATGGTTACATGCATTATGGAGCCTTAGTATTATACAAACACGGTTTTTGTGTGAATGTAAGCAAATGCATTTACTGTAAGGTATGAGCTCAGGCGAGTTGGGCGCAGCGCGAAACTACAACGGGCGCACAGGCGAGCAGATAGGACAGTGGGGCAGACCAATAAATTACCACCCCTTCCACTCCGCGACGATTGTCTAGCAGCGTTAGCTACACCGATACGCTCGTCCCAAACAGGCCATCGGAGTTCTTTCGTTCTTCTTCTTGTTGTTGTTGTTGTTGTTGTTGTGGCCTCTATAGTTCTTAGCTCTCTGCTTCTGTCATTCTTTCTTCCTTTGCTTTGTCCTAGAACGCCTACTGCACTAATGGAACACTTCGGATTCATGAGATTCATGAGGATCAAGATGCGGTCACTAACCAAGTCAAGGTGAAAAACACAGAGACGTTGTGGGACCCGTACGGGTTCCTTGATCACACTAAGCAGGCAAGCTCTGTGTTTTTCACCTTGGCTTGGTCAGTGACCGCATCTTCGTCCTCATCACAACACCTGAGCAGACGAACTTTCGTCGAATTCTTGACTACTTCGGATTCATTCATGTTGAATAGTGGTTTATCGACGTGCACCTCGATGCATCCTCTCACGCCCTTGAATAGACATTCAAGTGCGTAAATTTTTTAGCGCTTGATTAGACATTCGAGCGCTGTAAATCTTCGCTGTGAAATGCAGTTGCGACTGTGGGGGTCAATTGCGCAACTTCGAGCTAAACAGACCTACGCACGCTCACTCATTATAGCGCCTGATGTTACGTGGGATCGGACAGACGGCAAAAGGTCGACCTAGAATAGCTTTCAAAGCTCTTGTCATCTTCCAGAACTTTCCCTCCCCTTCCCCAGTGCAGGGTAGCCTACCGGTCTCCGCCTAGGTTAACCTCCCTGCCTTTCCTATTCATTTTCTTCTCCCCTTAACAGGACAACATCGCATGTACTGTGCTGTCCGCTCGTCTGTGTCCCCGTCGTTTTGTGCTGCACCCATCAATGAATAAGGCGTCCGAATCTTAACTCGAAGGAAGGTCTCACCCTTGGCGGCGTGACTTTTCTCGACAGCCTTCTGCTTGACGATGATGCGGTGCGCCTCCCTGGCCGCCTCGTCCAGCATGTCTACGGGCACGCGGGAGATGGTGGGCGAGCTCGGGTCCAGCGGGAACGAGATGCGGGGACGCCACAGGGGGCGTCCTCCGGGACCCCGCTGGGCCGTCGAGGAAGGCGCGAGGAGCATCACCGCGGCGAGCACGGGAAGCAGGTGGCTGCAAAGGAGTGAGCACGGTCGTTACGCACCAGGTGAGTCGTATGGCCGTCCGTCATATATGCATTCAGAGGAAACAACAGAGAAGGAGATAGGCACTGGAAGGAAACCCAGGGATGTTAACTGCTAAGGATCCAGATGTCTATAACATGTTTTTGACTGTATTTCGTTCAGTAAAGTTCAGTTCAATTAAATTCCTAGCAGACGTCCCCGTCATCCCTTCCAGTTCCGTAGAGAGAGAGAGAGGGAAAGGAAAGACAAGGAGGTGAACAAGAGGAGATTTCCAGTTAGCTATCCTGTACTGGGTAAGGAAAAAGTGGAATGAAAGAGGGAAAGGAGAGAAGAGATTTGAGAGACATATCACCATCACTGTCACTTGTCAGGGCACTGTCACAATCGGTCACCAGGTCCTGTTAGTCGAAGAAAACGCAGAAATGTCCTGAGAGCAACTCGCCTTGAAGACCAGTTCCGTAGAAAGATATATAAATCTTTACTGCTAAATGCCCGTCGATGGTGGTCTGGCTTGTCACACGGCTTCCTCCTCCGGGTGTTTGGTGACGACTATGGTACTACGTACAGTGGCCACATGTACGCATGATATACACAGTTAACAACGTAGTAGAGACGGGGAGGTTGTGTATAGACCAGAGCTGGCTACCCTGTGCGAAATGCTATTACTTGTCAACCGCCCTCACAGTAGTGCCAAGGAACCACGCGCTTTGTTAATTTTCGCATCTGAGCTCTTGTTCACAAAAAAACATCTGGCAAGAGAGGTTTGCGTAAGGGAACTTTCAAGACAGCTATGTCCTTAATGCTGGACATATTAGCAAAAGCAATCAATGGGCTAATGGCAAGAAACGAAAGAAGAAAAACATTTACGAAAGAATTAGAGAATTCGTGCTTTAGGTTCTTGTATCAACAAAGGGTCAGTGACAATCACTAACGAATGAGAAACCTTTATAAATTGGGTCCATGGTGTCGAACTCGCACGGCTTACCTTTCGTTAATTCTGTTTATCATTGGCCCACGCGGGCCGCTTTCGCTAATGATAAGATAAGTGTGACATACTATGATTGGCCAGTGCCTGCTCGTACGGTCACTTAGAGTTGAATTTTTCTTTTGCGAATACAAGCCTTGATTTGCATAACTTCGCATAAGCTTTGCACTGTCTCCACATAACGGAGAACGTATATCTCCGTACAAGCCTACACAGAGACAGGAATTCTGTCTATGGCGTCTGTATACTAATGCTCCGTTTGTAACTTTTGTGTAATACATGGCGCTAACACTGAATCGACGAGGGGCTGAACAGAGCACTTGCATGACCACCTGTCCCACTGTTTTCCGCTTGTCAAAATGTGTTCACGCAACAACCTCTACTCCGCAAGGAGCTATCGTTCCTCCGCGAGGACAACTGGTCGCGATACCTTGTCACTTCGTTCCGAATACGGTCGTAACTACACGCCCCGGACAACCTCTTTGGACAATAGTCGATTATCGCACCGTGTCGGGCAGATCAATCCGCCGGCGTCCACTTCTTTGGTGCAACATTATTGAAGCCAGACAAACAGTTCATGGTCTAGCGGCGAAAAGTGAACCGAGAATCTGTAGATGTGGGGCGGAGGGCAGGGAGCGGGGATATGTCTACTCAAGCGTTATTGTGCAACTATGTTGTAAAGCCCGTGAGTCTCTCGCATTCGCATGGGCGTAGTCCTCTTGGCCAGCTGCAATAATCGAGCCGATAAGCACTACCAGTGCACAGCGGTCGTCTGCAAGGGAAGGATCGTTGTCTGGAACAGCTTTGCTTGAGCAAGCGGGCCAAGTACCTCGATGCCATCGAGGAGGAAGTGGAACGTATGCGACGAGGTTCTCGTTTTTTTCTGCGCTCACTGCGCAGAACAAACGATAACTGCGCGCAAGTGGCTGTGTCTACCCGAATGGCTATAACATGTTATGCCCGATGAATCGTTTATGTGTTTGTTGTTTATCGTTGATACGGTGCTTCAAGCCATACTGCACAACTATCCGGTGGTGCCATTATGGTTCGATAAAGAAAACGCTAGCTACGATAAGACGTTCCGCACCTATAAAGGAGTCCGTCCTGCAACAGGCATGGGTGCCAATCATCATCAAGAGCCATGAAGACACTCGGAGCTTCGACCTAAAGAACTGTTGAGCAGTGTTGATGGAGCTACTCAGACCAACAATAAGCTTCGCAGCTTGTATTGGAAAGTTTGGTAGCCTCGCACTCACAAGGGCATTCCATAATGCGGTGTTGCCCGTTCTGACAAGTTTTGCGTTGCTACAAGCACATATGTGGACTTTTCGCTATCCTACAATGGCTGGTTAATTAATGGTGTAGCTTCACGACAAATTAACAGCTTGCGAGTCTGTAGAGAGAAAGGTGCAAGCAGACAGGAAGGCCAACCGCTGGGGAGCTATTCTGTAACTGAACTGTCCACCTTGCGGACTGTCCATTTCAGCCTTTGTAGCTAATTAGCCAAAGCTCGAGAACGAGCGGTGTAGAAGGGGATCCGATGGCAGCTGATCTGGGAGACTGTGCATTAAGTGATTCTCTGAAGACGTCACGCAGAGCTATAGGCAAATCCACTAGTGCACAGTTACAGAATAGCTCTTCAGGTGTATCGCCAGTTGACTATCCTGCAAGGTAGGATGGGATGCTAGAATATGAAAAGGGTGAGAGTGGATGGTGAGAGATAAAGAGAGAGAGCGAGGCAGAGAGAAGGATTGACGTATAAGGCTCGAAAGGAGCGGTAAAAATAATGTACTCGCGCACGATATTCGGACGTGAAAGACTGAGTTGTTTTCGTCGAGCTATTCGCTCCGGCTGTCTGAAATATTTACGCAAGACCTTGTCGGTCGTGAACGCCATGGGCTATTCGATTGAGAATGGCTTTGAAATCCACGAGTCTCTTCGGAAGCCACGTACTCGATCACCGTATGCGCAAGGTCGGTCCGCCGCATTGACTCATGGGTGCCGGACTTCGCAAGGTGACGTCATTATGGTCTACCCCCCTTCCTCCAGATACCGACATCGACTCCTCCCGGATGCTCGCAAGCGTTCACACCGACCGACTCTGTTTAGCGCGTTTGTATAATAGCGCACTTTCTGTCTGTACATTCAGTCGGCACCAGCTTAGGAATCCTCGTGTTAGCGCCCTCAGCAAACGCGGTAGGAATTTCGGGCTTCCAACGTCGTCTCCTAGCGTCCAGCGGTCATTCATTGTTCGTTCTTTGCAATTAGGGCTGTCGTTAAAATACCTCCGACGGGAGGCCTTTCAGACGGAAACAAACGCGCTGCACAGGTAGCGCGCACGTGCTGCTGCGCGCGTGCAATTTTCCTTGCTCGAGCAAACAATTAGATTGGCGTGGCCGTCAGAATTCTGTCAGGGTAGCGCGGCGACCTTCGAACGCGCGCGTGCTTCCCTTTACGCTTGGTGGGACAAAAGAAGGCGCCCACTCCTATATGCGCAATAATGCCTCTGCATCTCGCTGTGGTGTCCGCCGCGGTGGTGGTGTGGTTATGGTACTCCGCTGCCACCCAAAAAGCGCGGGTTCGGTCCCGGCCGCGGCGGTCGTATTTTCGATGGAGGCGAAAATGCCAGAGGCCCCTATACTGTGCGTTGTCAGTGCACGTTAAAGAACCCCAGGTGGTCAAAATTTCCGGATTGTGGTGATGATTGTAGTTCGGTTAGGAAAGGACGCTAATTTCTGCTGCCCACGTATTGAGAGCGCGGCCAAGTGTTTGGAGGGGGCGGGGAGAGGGAGTGAAAAAGATAGAGAGGAGAGAAAGGCCGTAGTGGAGGGCTCCGGAAATTTAGACCACCTGAGGTTCTTTAACGTGCACTGACAACGCACACTACACGGGCCTGTGGCATTTTCGCCTCCATCGAAAATGCGACCGCCGCTACCGGGATCGAACCCGCGTTTTTTGGGTGGCGGCCGAGTACCGTAACCACTACACCACCACTTAGGCGAAAATGCCAGAGGCTCGTGTACTGTGCGTTGTCAGTGCACGTTAAAGGACCCCAGGTCGTCGAAATTTCCGGAGCCCTCCACTACGGCCATTCTCTCCTTTCTATCACTTTCAGTCCCTTTCCCCTATTCCCACGGACGCTTAGCCGTGCTCCCGACATGGGCTGCAGAAATAGCGTCCTTAGTGGCTCTGGTGGCTCACTGCTGATCCCAGGGTCTCCGATTCTATTCCTTATCGTGATGGCATCATTATGATAGGTGTAGTATGTGCAAAACATTTTTGCTACTCATTGGGTGCACGTGAAACTCAGTGGTATAAACCTCAACGTTCCCTTACAACGTCTTTGGTAGACCTCGTGAAGAATGGTTACGCTAGAAATTATCGTACGAATAATTTCGTACGAATAAGTCTCTTCGCTTTCAATAATTTTTGAGTGCTCAATGTGAACTGCGGCCTTCTCTCCGATAATGTCCTGAGGAAATTTTCTTAAAAAGGAAAGTGCGTTGTGATAAACTTTCTGTTTGCAAACCTTCTCTAGGCGGCAATTCGAAGGCTACCGGGTCTTATTCTTAGACGATTGCTTTTGGCGGGGTCTCCAAAACTTCGCTTTCAATGCAAGCTCATTGGCTAGTTTGCGGAAGGGTGACGAAGTTGTCTCTTCGTCACTGGACAGGCGAGGCGTCAAGTAAAGCGACACTGTCGCCGGAATCGATCATCTGAGAATACTGCCCCTGATCTCGTTTCATCTTTGAAAGCTACACCTCAAATCTATAGTATGACGGAAACGTGTCGGCCTTGACGGGAATTCCACCGTACGTGGCGGAAGATGATCGAAAGAGTCGAGCATGAGAGATTCGGTAAACTTATCCCTTCGGATTGTCACTCGATCGTAGAAGAAGCCGGAGCGTTAATGCTATATCGACTTTACTTTTAATTGGTGTTTGGAAAATTAATCAAATCTACACGTGGAGTAGCGGCCCAGAAGCGCGATTGGACAGACCGGCATAACCGGCACAGATGCGACAAAACCTTCTTGCTGCAGTCTTCGTCGTCCTGAGTACGCGTGCTGAAACGAGAGCTTCTTAACAATAAAGCGCCGTCTAATCGGGAAACGAGTGTCAGTTTGCTTTCCACTGAGGCATAGCTGGTCTGCACAGTATGCCAAATAATGTAAGGTTGCAGATCAAATTTACGACGCGAACTTCCTCCTTAAAGGGGCTCTGCGACACTTCTTGAACATTGCCAGAAAACGATGCCGATCAGTGGTAAAGGCTTCTGGGAACGCGTGAGCCAAATATTATTGCAATGCACGCCACCACGATATTCGCGACTGGCTTTCAAACACAGCTGGAAATCCCCTGCTGTTTGAACAAATGACGTCCCTGGAAGCACCGACTAGGCCGCTTGATTTTTCTTGTTGTTCTGAAATGTAGATACACACATTGTTTGTGGAACTCAAAACGAACAGATAAAGCATTGCGGAAGATCTTTCCTGGTCGTGATATCACCCAATGCTATTTCTTTCTCAAGAAGTGTAGTCGGTGCCCCGAGGAACGTGATTTGTTGAAAGAAGAGGGGTCGCTTCATAGCTGCATACGAAAGCGAATTGCGAGTTTCATGGGGGCGTGCCGTGCAATAATATTTGGCTGACTTGTTTGCAAGAGCCTGCACGACTGGTCGGCAGTTTTCTGACTAGGTCCACAAAGCATTGTAGGCTTCGGGCCTATACCGCACCACGGAATACGGAATACTGTTTCATGTTGGTCCTTCCTGATTGTTCATTCTGCTTGTGAACGCAGAATGGGCCAATCAGGGATTGAGGATGCGCCCTGCATTGGCCCATTCTGCCTGTCAAGGCAGAACTGACGAATCAGAGCGTAGAAACACGAGAACGGTATTCCGTATTCCGTGTTACTGTCTAGGCCCCCGGAATAAGCTTTTCTTCAGTCATGACACCGCGGTACTTTGGCTAGTGCCGGTAGTAAATGGTCCCGCGGACACGTGACACACAACGGAATGCCCACAGTTGCTGGCCGTAAACCGCGTCGGGTGCCTAAAGGTCACGACGAAGAGCCACTGATCATTAATCTTGTAGTCATAGCGCATTCGCCCACCAAGGTCGACGTTGCAAGGGCGTTCGGGAAGCTCACATTGCGTCCCCGACAAGACTGGTCGCGTCCGGCGTAATTGAATTCGTTCTGCGTACTCAGACATGAGGCAAGGTGGCCGGCTCTGCGTCGGGTTGCGACAGGGTCCTGCCGCAGTGCGCACCGAGAGACATGCGGAGACATTGGAGAGTGCTACCTGGCATGAGAATTGAACAGACGCAGCACAGAACGCATGCGTGCGTTACATAGAATGAAAAGCCTGTTGCACCACGCCTGGTCGCATGCGCGCCCTCTGATTGGAACGCTCTTCCTAAAACCATTTTCGAGGAGGCTCATTTTCTAACGGCACTGGAAAAATTGTTGTGATGTAACCCTGTTTGAAAGTGATGTAACCCGTTTGATTGCTAATGGCGTTATTCATTTGTAAACCCGATTTATACTAATTATGTTTTGATTTCCCACTCCTGCTTGGGCCTGTCATGGCCTGCAGCATTGTGAAATAAAGAAGGTTGGACCGATTAGGGCTGAGAGAAATCGAGGATTTCCTTCGGTTGATTACGATCATCTGTTGTCCTCCATATGTCACGGCTGCGGCCATGATAATTGGTGATAACGACGGCGGGATGCAGGGCAGACCATTGAATGGGTGTAAAGAGTCTGTGGGAATACGATGTCACATTATCGGTGCCAGGCTTTAGTATGGGGGCAGCTACCAGACTTGGGCTTCAACTCACAGGAGCGTCTTACGATAAAAGTGTTCGCAACACAAAATTCCAGCCAATTCTGATGCCGCACACATCATCAGAGAATCCAGCTGACCACAGGGCACTCACTAAACAGAAGTTTTGTGAATTCGGCCCTTGATGTGGAGTTCGTCACAAGGGGCCGTTGTCGAACGCTAGTGCTGCATACGTAGAACTTGTAGCGTGCATTGAACCCGCTTGTACCATATGTCTTCATACGGATATAGTCAGGCCACGTGATAAATATCCGTCGACAAATCTGGGTCGGCCAGTGCCACGGATGGCTCGAAGATGGAGGCATTGCTAAGTTCGACGCAAATTGACATTGCCGCGCACTCACTTCAGCGCACATGGTCTTCTTAATGTCTTCAGCCCACGTGGTCTTGCAAATATAAGCTGAAAGTGGAAGAGTGCATGCCCTGATGGACCCAGTGAGCGAACCTGGCGCGTAATACATGAATATTCTAGATCGCAAATGCTATTTTGCCATTGGCGAATAGACTTGGCTAATTATATGTCCCGCATTCCGCTTGGCCGCCGCCTACTCGTACAAATTTTAGCCCACCCAACAACGGTTTTGTGAGCCCGTTGTAACGGTATAGTATTTACGTGCAAGAAGAGAGACAGAGTGAAGTTATAAGTAAAGGCAGAGTAATAATTGCAATGGCGAATATATTATTAGCGAAGACGGGGCCTGGTTTGTTTGCCGAGTTGTCGGCATGACCACAGTACTTTCGTGTCGGTAGCGATCCCGTTCCACACCATAGAATACACGCCGCAGCTGGGACATTGTCGCAGTCGCGAATACACGGCACCTATACGAAAGGCCTCCAGCGATGGCGAACACAGAACGTCAAATGACCGACAATGACCTTTTGAACCCAATGACGACCATTTGCTTCTTCCTGGTGCCACGGAGGCTTTTTATACCCGGAACCCAAGTGCGGCATAAAATTGTGTTTAATGGCTGCATCGTGAGTGCCAAGCGCCGCGGGGGCCCATAAAGTAATAGGAGTGCCGGCCCTGCTCAGCACGTGTCTTGTATGGACGCACTACGTAACGTCAATTCATTTCAGACTTGTGAACCTCGCTGCCCATTTGCATTACTTCGCGGATATTTCACAGGAGGGAATACTTAAATGTCAGCTGATTTATCGCAACAAATATTTATGGCCTCAGCGGACGAAGGTCGCGGCCGCTGCCGTAATTGGTAGCTTCTAATCGTAGGAAGTGTAGTACAGGCAATTCACGTTTTATACGGTTGCACGCTTCGTATCACCGATTCTGTGCAGTACCCGTTACCGTCTGGAAAGGGAAAAGAAATGCTTACAGAGAAGGTTGCAGCCCGGAAGTTTCCGTGGCTTTTATTCCTGTCTTAATTTAGCGAGAGAAACGGAAGGATCAGAGAGAGCCCGTGTACGTGGGAGGTCGTGGTTTTTTCTAGCTGTATATTAAACTGTGAACGTTTCTTCATAACTATACACCGTCCGCGCGCTCTGGTGAGACGTACAAAGGGGGATAAAGAGAAGAACGTGAGCAAGGTATCGTAGGCAGCGTATTGTTCGAAAGTGAATTGCGTGCCTCAAAACTAGAGCCGTGCATACGCCTACTGAACTTGCTTCTTTACATTTTGAAGCAAGGTGGACTGAATAAGGGATGCTATCCACCTACGGATGCCGGAAGACACTCGGGATGATGCCAGAAGGGTCGCTGACCTCCTTAACCACAAAAGGCGTCAGCGCGATGAACTGTGTTTTGCTCAGCGGGAGGCTATGCAGGGCCGCGGTGTCTCTCCGGCCGAACATTATTACCGTATTAAAGTCGATGCAAACGCGAGAATGAATTAATTAAAACTTAGCGCAGTGGGGCTGTAACTCAAGCGGACTCCAGAAAGGCCCGGTTCCAACATGAAGACGTCAGGCCAACCTATCGATGGGTTCACAAGGTTCACGTCAAGATCCGCTCTCCTTTTTTATACCTCACGTTTTCATACCTACCAACAGCAGTCTATTCTTTAATTAGTGACTCCAATTTGTTACGAATAACACCTGGTTCTGTCTCATTGTGTTCAAATTTCTATCTCTCCTATTGGTTGCCCGCTTAATGTCAGTACTCCATTTAGATGAGCACCATGATGTAGAACAGAAGGAACGCCCTAACGGAGCCCGGAGGAGGCAGCATCCTTCGTGAAACATTAACTCCCCCCTTCCCCTCCCCAAAGCGCCAAAGAGCTCCCCTATAATTACTAGTTCCTCCAGACTTGCTCCTGCACTTCTTACGGACCCCTTCTATTGCAGTTGCCCTCCTTCCTTCCTCGGTAAGAATCTCAGGACCGTTTCTACTCCGAGGACAAGCGACCAAGCATGAACCATCACTCAAGAGTAACTCGAAGATATCAACGCTCGCGTGGGGAAAGACACAAAAATAGGGAAAGCAATACGTCACAGTTAAACTGTGTCACTCACCTGGACACGGACGGCATGTCGGAGGAGTTTACGAAGATGGGCGAAACCGAAGAATAGGCGTCGTCCGCAAGCTGATACTGCAAGGAGCTCGTCAATGCCAGGATGGCTTCGGCGGCGGTCTCGGGGGGCGGCTGCTACCGCTTCGGTGTCGAAGACGACACGGCTCGCCGGCGAGTCAAGGGCGCGCTGGGAAGAACGACGGTCAAGGCCTGCCCGGCGCGCGGACTTCTCGCGCCAGCAACGTTGCGGTGGTGGTGGTCGTCAACGCCGGTACCGTCCACGCACAGCCGGACTGCTGCTGCGTCTCCCTCGACCGCCGTACCTTCGGCGTACCTGCGTTTAAGTGTGAAACGGCGCAAGCGCGTCCATGACCATCCCGGATAGTGACGGTCTGGGCGTACGTCGAGGGTGACGCGGACGCCGCCGGTGTTGACGCCTTCGCGGCTGACCGCGGACTCGTGCCAGACGCCCTCTGGCAGGCAGCCCTGCGGCGTGTCTTCGACGACGTCAGCGGTTTGGGAAACACCTTCGCCCTTCCATCGTTTTTTTTTCAACGGCGGAACCGCGACGCTATGTGAATGCGCTGCACTACACACACAACCGCTCATTAGGCCTAGAACGAGATGGCCCCTGCCGGCCGCGGGGCCGAAGACGTCTGACCCCTAGCGTGGCCCCGTTGCGTAGGAGGAACCAGACGCACATCCGCCATGCGTACTTCAGGAGCGCGAGCCGGTCGCTTGCGTGCTAATTGGCCTGAGCCAGGTGTGTGTGTGTACGCGATGTGGAGGACGTAACTATCTCTCTCTCGCTCTCTTACTATTCCTACCTCACTCTCCCTCTGATTGAAACGGACGTTCCTTACGCCACGGTTTCTTTCTTGCTTAGTGTAACTCTTGCGTCACAGGGTAAGAGAGAGAGTTTTGAGTGATAGTTTTCGCTGGCGCGTTCCTTTCTCTCCCCGTCGTTTCTGGTTGTTTGCTTTCCTTCGACGGTCGTTACGGAAGTTCAAGGACGGGGTTGGCGGAATGCGGAACGAGCGACGTTTTCCTTTCATTCAGGTCTGTAGGTCGCGGAGTAGAGTGGGTTAAACTTCAAAGAAGAAGTAGTATTTTTGTTTTTTGTTTCATTTGTCTTCGCCGGCACATTACCATGCAGGCTGCGAGTTGGGTAACGCGCGTAACTGCCCGCTTTAGACAGAGAACGTTATGCCTGCGCAATCCACTGTATGACCAGATGAGATGTTACGCCGTCCTTTCATGACCTCCTTGATCCCTAGCATGGGTAACGCCTGCGATTGGATATTTCCTCTAAACTTACGCTTGGCGCTGGAAATCACCTGGCAATGCTCGCTGCGCGTAAGCGTTACAGCTTTTCTTTTCCTCTTTTTGTTCTTTCCTGCTTTTCTGGTCTAGGACCTAGTGCGTTAGCGCCGTGCGTTCCCGCGTCACGTGTCAGGTGACAATTTCAGCCATACGCAGATCATCTCACTTCACTTTTCCTTCTACCCACGTGTGACAATATTAATGTCTTATTGCCATCTGGCTTAGCCCTTCCGATTGCCGATATGTGACCTGTCGACATTACGTGAATGTATGCCTAAGCTTCTTTTCATCGATGTAAAACTTGTAGTTCGTATGTAGCTCACGCGGCTATGTCGCAGGCGACGCATAGCTGAGTTTAACTCTGCGATTGGCACCACTGCGCATTATAAACCATTTTCCTGCGTAAAGCGCCGGATATAGCCCGGAAACTAGAACTCTTCGTCTAGTGTCCTGGCTACAGGTAGGACTTCACTCCGGGCCTGAATAAGAGTGTCGATCTCCATTGCCACAAAACATAATTCAAATGAGTGTGCCTTCTTCCGACCCTGTACTGGTTAAAAAAAAAAAAAAGAAAGAAATACCTCTCAGACGTGTCTGTGGGGAAGTCGAGAATTAGCTATGTGTAGCGTAACCTGTTTAACGCCTTTCTGCGTGAATGTTATCTAGATATGCATGCCTTGGTATGCTGACGCAAAGCCTCCGAGTGATTACTGCGAGCTGTGCTCCCCAGAACTCTGACAGATGAGGCTTTCTTTTTTTTTTTTTCTACACGAACCTTTATGCTGTAGTACGGTGGGCGTACATGTTATATGTTTACAATGGGCCTTATCTTGAGTGTCTCGTGCCACTCATTAACCATACCGTCGGACAGCGGTGCTTGTATTGGCGGTACATTAGTGCGTCATCACTTCCGATCAATCTTTCTATTTTTCTATGATTTTAATTTGCTTCGTCCCAGATTTAAGAAGTATACAGGCAGAGATGCATGCCGTTGAGTTAATCACTCCATGTTTCACTCCTTTATGAAACTTATTTGTGCTGTTCTTGTAGAGTCATAAGATGACCGCACCTTAAAATGAGGTATCAAGACTACACATTTACTAGCGGAAGTTTAGACGCTATACTTTATCTAAGCATGGTTACTGACCCAAACAGGCTAAGCAGAACAGTGGGCCTGAAAATTAATATGCAGAAAACTAAAGTAATGTTCAATAGCCTTGGGCGAGTACAGTGATTTGAGATAGCTGGCGAGGCATAGGAAGTAGTAAGCGCATGTGTCTACTTAGGCCAGGTAGTGACCCGTGATCCGAATCATGAGGCTGAGATGATTAGTAGTATAAGAATGGGGTGCAATGCATTCGGCAAGCATTATCAGATAATGGATGGTAGCTGACCACTGCCTTTGAAGAGGAAAGGGCATAACAGCTGCGTCTTACTGGTACTCACCTACGGCGCAGAAACTGGGAGGCTAACTAAGAGAGTACAGCTTAAGTCTAGGACGACGCAGCGATCTATGGAACGGAAAATGGTAGGTGTAACCTTAAGGAACAAGAAGAGAGCGGTGTGGGTTAGGGAACAAACGCGTGTTAGGCACGTATTAACAGAAATTAAGAAGAATAAATGGGCCTGGGCGGGCCATGTGACGCGAAGACAAGACAGCCGTTGGGCATTAAGGGTAACATAGTGAATTCCTAGAGAAGGCAAGTGTGGCAGGGGGCGGCAGAAAGTTAGGTGGTCAGATGAGATCAGGAAGTCTGCGGGGATAAATTGAAGTGAAGTGAACTTTTTTTTGAAGTGAACTTTATTGCCACATACGTACAAAACATGTTTAAACAGCAAGGATGGTGGGATAAAAGCTGCATATAGGCAGCTTGACTGGTCCCACCTCCCCGAACAATAATAAATTGGGCCCAGTTAGCACAGGACAGGGACAGTTGGAGATCTATGGTAGAGGCCTTTGCCCTGCAGTGGGCGTAGACAGGCTGATGATGATGACTCTATTTAAGAATTCGTTTCAAGGAAGGGAGAACGCGGAAAGCACGCATGCGCGTACCTTGTGCCAAGTGGGCAGACATGAGACTCCGAGATCCTCTCCGGAAGCAAGTCGTCAGTCACGGAGCGCTGGCCGGGTATCCGCAGTGGATGACCTTCCTGCGTCGAGCACGCGAGAAGAGGGTATGAATCACCGCGAAGTCTTAAAAAGAGAACTTGTTTTTTTTTTTTTTAATTGTGGCAAAAGGGCGCATATGCATGCTTGTGGGCCGACGAGCGGGGTGGACCCAGCACGGGAAGCGGCCGATCAGTTCGTGCAAACGCCTAAATGACTGATGGAGCAATCCTACACATTTCCTTATTCCCCCCCCCCCCCTCCTCCACCTCTCTCTCCCTCTTTTATATATCTGTTCCCTTATGAGGTTCCACGTAATGCAACAATTTGAGGCTTGGTGCGTACCGTCGCGTGGGACCAGATGTACGCGCGGTTCTTTGATTATGGTCCCCCCTTCATTCTGTCCTGCAATGCGAGTTTGAAAACTAATGTGCACCATTAGGTGGGCCCAGATGCCTACGCCCGTTGCCCCCGAAACAAAAGACAGACCCATCGAAGCCCCTCGGGTTTTCCTTGGTATATAAAGCGGACAGCCCTTGTGCGAGATTAACACAGTTCCAGTCCATTCCCGGAGAAAGTGCAAGCGCACGCATATGGCGTCCAGTTCGCTGCGCGCAACCTTGGCCCAACGAAACGAGCAAGAAAGAAAAAAAAGACGACGAGATAAGTCTACTGACAAGCGACCACCGCCCGCCAAATCACAGGTTTTCTCCGAACACCCTCAGGCAGTAGCAGCCACTTCGGTAAACAACGGCGGTACGCTAGTTTCTTCCGTGGCATTTTTTGTTGTTGCTGTTTGTTTAATTGGCCACAACCGCCGCTGTACAACTTGCAATCTGTAAAGCCGCTTTAGGTAAGGCAGCGATTTTTTTTTTTTTTTTGTTACGTATCGAGGTTCTTGAGATGTCTATTCAGTATTCGATGTGAAAGGGGCGTATAGGGCAATATGTTTTACCCTTCGAAGCTCGGCTTCCGTAGCTGCTGTACGGCCTGGCGACCTCGAATTTTTTACGAATGTGAAGTGCTACGCGACCGATAAGTTGGGCGTGAAGCCACAGGTGTCGCGCATAACTCCGGTACATCTCGCGTCGTATCTCGCGCTGCATCTCTCCGCTCGCGAAGACCCGGCATCGCTGTCGAACGGCAATTGAGAGCTTGCTATATCAAAACTTCGACCGCTTTCAGACGATGGCTAAAATGTCTTCATTTTAATTTTTTTAGGAATACTACAGTCACTTGACTCCAAGCAGGAGTGGACACAGAGGAAAAAAAAGTACATCAAAAGAACACACCAACCGTATAAACATGAAATGAACGCATAAGACACTGCTATTCAAACACAGTAAACACGAAAACAACGCATGAAACACTGCAATTCAAATACAGCGATGTAAGGACACCTTTACCCACGCATTTTCTCCTCAATTGTTTACGGAACACTTCCACAATGGGGCTGTCGACAACTTCTTTTGGTAGTTTGTCCCAGGCGCTTATGGTTCTCGTAAAAAATGAACATTTAAATGCTCGTTTAAAGGGCTGTATTTCTGTATCACTTTTCCGTTATCAAAACGTGCACTTATGCGCAGTGTGGTGGGTAATGTGATTATGATTGTTAATTTGTATTATGTTGTTATATATTAAGTACAAGTATTTTAATTTGGTTTCGGCACGTCTTGCTTGAAGTGTATCTAGGCCTTTTTCTTGCATAGCGTCGTATCTTCAGCGCAGCCTAACGAACACTAGGTTCTTTAGAATTACGTATCTATGTATTTTCTAGTAAAGGAACACACCACCTAATACTTACGTAATCATGTTGCGCCTCAGATATGCTTTTTGGTCAACAGTGTTCACAAGTATGAACGCACCTACCATTTCAAAATGGCTGGGCGTTAGGCAAGTGCTTAAACTTTGGCCAGGTGGCTGAATCGTGCGAGAGCAGAAAAACTGACAGAACAAAATTTCTGCGTTGAAGTATCCCAAGAAAGACTATCGTCTTTAAAAAAAATGTCCTTAGCTTTCTTAAACTAGGTTTCAGCGCGGCGCTTAGTGTGCTGATGCCCAAACGTCTCATTCCTCTAAGCTTTCCTTTCATGTGGATTATCTGTCTTGTAACCCAGGAGCACAACTTCTTATTCTTAATCTTGTCAGGAACAGGCATGGTAATAGCATGCAGACAAATTTGTTTGAATTTGCACCACAACACATTCACATTTTCATCAACATTAAAACCATCCAAACTCATCTCTGAATAGTCTATAGGAGACCCTCATAATTTGCTCTGTTGACGTCTTTCACAACAATCACTCCCTTACTTCTGCTGGGACGCTTCTGAAAGGAGGAGGTACCATATACCAACCAATGGTCAGAGAGTCCGTTCATGCCAGCAACAGAGTCGCATCTCATGGTAGAGCTTATAAACAGTAAATCAAAAATATGTTTAGCGGTAGCAGTGGTGATGGTAGGAGCGGTAACAATCTGGGCCAGACCACATGAAAAAGCAAGTTTAGTGACAATCCCTAGTGCCTAATATTCATGCCCGCCGGGGTCATGGCAGACCCAATCAATGTCAGGTAATTGAAATACCTAGCTAACAAAATTTTACGTTCTCGCCCCGAAAGCGCTGTACATAATTGTAGAGTTGTTCGAGAAAGCGAAAATATTCTGACGGTGGACAGAAATCAATAAGAACAATTCTTTGAAGCCAATTCACACGATACTGGCGCTAACTGGGTTTTTTACTTGCGAGAACAATTTTATAAATATGAGGCATGCCGCAGTGGGGGGCTCTGGAAATTTCGACAACCTGGGGTTCTTTAACGTCGTACAATATTGATTGATTTATAGGGTTCTACGTCCCAAAACCAGCTCCGATTATGAGAGACGCCGTAACGGAGGGCTCCGGAAATCTTGACCACCTGAGGTTCTTTAACGTGCACTGACGCCGCACAGCAGCACGGGCCTCAACATTTCTCCCTCCATCGAAATGCAGCCGCTGCGGCCGGGATTCGATCCCGCGACCTTTCGGATCAGCAGCCGAGTACCATAACCACTAGACCACCGTGGCGGGGCAGCATCGTGCAATACACGGGCCTCTAGAATTTCGCCTTCATTGAAATGTGACCGCCGGGGCGGGGAGTGTCCAGCCGCCGAGCGCAGCAAGGCACATCACACCGGTGGGTTAGAGCAGAAAAGTGCGTTACGGAGAGCCAACAGTGGCTTCTTAAAATGGATACCTAGAAAAGAAATTCTCGTTAAGAGGGAATCGAACCTGCGACGTCCGTCTCAGCAGGAAGAGCACCGCAGCTGAGCCGAGGCCAACCCGGCGCGTCCAGGGCGATGCCTGCCTTCGGATGTGACGGCTGGCGACGAACTAAACGAATCTGTTTCTCTCAGCCAGTCCCGTTATATTGTTTGCGCTTCGTGTATCGCGCCTTGTGCATAGGATCTCGTGTACTCTTTCTCAAGATTGAGAGATCGAAGGTTCGGCGTGTACCCGTTATGTTGAAGCGAAGATGAGCTGTCCCTGCGGGCAGCGAACGTTGATTTGATAATGACTGCCCCGGGAGACGACGAATTGATAGTAACTGTGCTAGAAGCGGGCGCTCGCTTCGCGGTTTGTTGATAGGGTCCAGCTGGGGTCAAGGGTCAGCAGCAACGCTAGTTTGTTCATTGTGAGCTCGAGCCCATTTATTTTGGGCAGTGTTGGAACTAGAGCTTCGAGAATCCAGGAAAGGCTGGCTGGGACGGGTGGGTTGAAGGAAAGAGAGAGGTAGCCGTTTTATTGGCACGAAAAGGCGGGAGGTCCTTGTGCTTTGTTTGACACTCCACAAGTGAAGTAGAGGTTCAGAGGTGAACGAAGTAATTAGGTCTGCGTGAGTAGGCAGCTATGCAGTTTGGTCAGCGAATAGAGTGTTTGCATATACAGCACTGAACTTAGGTCTCGAGCGCTGTGCAGTATTGTGTTCTGGGCGGGGTCTGGTGCGTTGTCAGGCATCTTTTCTCCACCGCTTCCCGTAGAACCACGTAATGGATGTGATGTGTATGATTGATGATGACGATGAATGAAAAGAAGAAGAATTTATTATTATTTTTTTCTTATTCATCATGGTGCGGTATTCGCACAATACCAACTAAAAGTTAAGCATACCAGGTCTTGGCCAATCTCTCGACGTGGGTACGCGCCGCATATCAAGGGTCATCTTCATAATCATCATATAGGTCGCGTAAAACACCGAGTCCGACAGTCTGACGCAAACAGACTCAAAGCGCCAACGCATCGAGCACGTCAGGCAACTCACACTGTCGTGAAAGTGTTTATACGCGTAATGCACGTGGCATAAATGCGAGTGACGGCGAGACGGGACCACCGGGGGTGCCTCAGCAAGACCTCCTAAGAACACGGAAATCTCGATAGACAACGGAAGCGGGAACTACGTAGGAAACGACGACATAGAGTAGCATCCTCTCGAACGACTACAAAGCTCGGCGTAGTCACGCTTCCCACGCTGCCGCCGGACCGGGGCAGCTCTTCAGTACGTTAAAATTAGGACCGTAAAACTGAAAAAGAAAAGGAAGAGTGCGTGAGACTGTGTAAGATCTACCGCCTTTACTGGCTTAATAGCAGCAGTGATCCCTAACCTGGGGTAGTGTTGCCTACCAAGATAAACAGGTAACTGGAAGTAATTGAAAGTAATGGTCATTACTTTCACGTTACCGATAACGTGTTTTTCTAGCATGTACCACCAAACCACCACTGACTTGCGGTTAATTTCTTGCTGAATATGCGTGACCCGTCGTGGTACAGCTTAGCGGCTATGCTGTTAGCTTGCTGAACTCGAGAACTTGAGGTAGCGGGATCGAATCCCTGCTACGGCGGCCGCACTTGGAGGGGGTCGAAATATATAAAAAAGAAAACTAAAAACACTTGTGTTCTTTGATTTAGGTTAACTTTAAAGAACACCATGTGGTCCAAATTACTTCGGAGCCCTCACCCGCTATGCGATAGATCCCAATTGTGTCGTCGTTTTTTCGCGTAAAATTCCATCAATTACTTAACATTATACGCGTGCATTGATCAAGTATCTCACTGTGCCTTGAAGATTGGTTTTTTATCGTCGGTATAAGCGTCAGTCCTTGGTTTGAAACAAGGCACGCAGTGATTCAGCAAAGCTTTCGGACTTTCAAACTACGACGCTGCGATTGCACAGGTTCGTGGCGATGCCTCTTGTTATGCCCTCGTACACTACTCAAGGTCGTCTCAATCTAATAGTAATGGATGTTTGGTTGATTTGTGAGGTTTTACGTCCCAGAAACACGATGTGAGTATGAGAGACGCCGTAGTGGAGGTCTGCGGAAATTTTGACCACCTGGGGTTCTTTAACGTGCACTGACGTCGCACAGGACACGGGCCTCAACATTTCGCCTCCATCAAAATGCAGCCGCTGCTGCCGGGATCCGATCCCGCGGCCTTCGGATCTACAGCTGAGTGCAATAGTCACGAGATCAACGTAGCGGGGCTGAAGTGATTTCAGGACCCGAGTGATGCGTAGTTTGTGAATTCAATTTACGCGACCAAACGTCGAGTGCGCTGCTGTGGTGGTGATGACTCTGACGTCATCGTTGGTCATTTTGTTCTGTACGACTGGCAGCTTCCAGAGTGCTTTTTTGGAGATGAGGTGGTCGATACAAAAAGCAGCTTTACAACGTGCTTGTAGCGCAACCGAATGGCGGCCTCATAATTGGAAAATCGCTTCCACACGTACGGACTATGGTCTCTTCATGATAAGCTGTTTACTGCCACTAACATGGAGCGCGTGTTCATAGTAAGCGATTTTATTGTTTAATTTGTGGGGTTTAACGTTACGAAACCAGCTGTGATTATGAGAGACGCTGTAGTGGAGGTTTCTGGAAATTTCGACCACCTAGGGTTCTTTAACGTGCACTGATATCGCACAGTACATGGGCCTCCACATTTCGGCTCCATCGAAATGCAGCCGCCACGGCCGGGATTAGATCCCGCGAACTTCGGATCAGCAGCGGAGCGCCATAACCACTAGACCACCGTGGCAGGGCACATAGTAAATATAGTACAAATATAGTCTTTTTTACGTGCGTTTATGTGTTGGAGTTGATGTGGTACTAAAAGAAATGTTTGATTTTGTATTGAACATTCATTATTCCGCGCTGCTTTTCCTTTGAGTCAAATGCAATGAAAATCTTCATCAAGCCTTAATGGTATTTTCTTTTTGCCTTAGGCTCACGGTATTACTGTTTTGACTGTTATATTGTCTCCTTTAGTGTATAAATAACCTGATTTGATTTGATTTGATTTGATACCAGCGGTGTAATTTCTACGTGTGGTACAGGCGGTAGCGAGCCACGTAAGAAATGTGCTTTCTCTGTATTTTTTCTAAATTTCTTCCCTGCCGAAAATGCTGTATTAACACGGCTACTCAGCGCATGCTGCCTGCAATCCGGAAAGCGCGGTATTCACTCGTACTACACTACAACCAAGGAGGTTTAAAAAGGAAAATAACTCCTTGACTACAACTTACGCGTGTGTGGCGGACATGAGTGATAGTACGCGCGGATGCTGTACAGCGTAGCCCGCGGTTACTTGGCATTCCGGCTACGCCATGGATGAGACAAAAAGAACACATCGAGAAGATGGATGGGAGCTAAATTTCTTTTTCTTTAATTTCCTTTTCAAGTTATTTTCGGCTCCTGTTCTCATCGATAACGCCCGACACACACCCACCGTCTTCATTTTTAC
The DNA here is from genome assembly GCA_013339685.2 of Hyalomma asiaticum. Lineage (NCBI taxonomy): Eukaryota > Metazoa > Arthropoda > Arachnida > Ixodida > Ixodidae > Hyalomma > Hyalomma asiaticum. Next base: position 33,580,196 of record CM023489.1, read on the forward strand.
TTTATTTTTTCGCTGCTTTTTCTTCGCTATGTGGATGCGTCAGGTGCCGTAAAAGGAAGCGTATATAGAGTTAAAAGCGAGATTATAGTTTGTGCTGGTTGAGGAAAGAAAGACTCAGTAGCAAAAGGAGTCACGAAGCGAGTTAGGAGAGAACACGACGCGGCAGTGTAGACAAGAAAACCGAAGGAAATTACTCTTTTTTTCCAAGCTTTAGGTGGCACCTTAGTTTCTCTTATAAGCTTTTGTCTCGCATCCCTGCATTAACGACGACCAGTTTTCGGGTCAATCTGACGCTCTACACATGAGCGATGCGACGATCTATCATGGATAGCAAGAACAATAAAGTCGTGTTCGTTAAATGCAAACGATTCAGCTTCACGTTCAAGAAACGCCGAGTAGTCGTACATAACCCGGACAACCTAGCCACGGCCTGCCTCGAATTCTCGTCGTGGCATTTGACACATGACGCCGGGGAACATCATTTTATTCCCGTCTTGCCACCATGCAGCGGAGGCAGCGACGTCTGATCGACGTATAAGCGGCGTATCATCGTTAATCGTCGCTAATCACCGCTAATCGTTGCTAACGTATAGTCTAAAACACGGCTGTTCTGTTTTATCCGTGCTTTCAAAACTTGCCATCGTTACTTGGGACGTGTCTTGGTGGATAGGTGGCTGCACAGGCTTGGTGGTGTGTTATTTTGTCTTGGTTGTAGTGTGGACACCTCACGGCACACACAATTGGTCTCTCTCGGAGTTCTGGTCCGTAGTGTTGTTATGCGGCGAGTTGGTCGAAAAAACTGCCCGTGAAACGAGAAAGACTATTTGGCTCGACACCCGAATTCACCTTGAAGACGTAGCCCCGCCGCGGTGGTGTAGTGCTTATGGCTCTCGGCTGCTGATCCAAAGGTCGCGGGATCGAATGCCAGCCGCGGCGGCTGCATATCGATGGAGGCGAAGTGTTGAGGCCCGTGTGCTGTGCGATGTGAGTGCACGTTAAAGAACCGCAGGTTATTTAAATTTCCGAAGACCTCCACTACGGCGTCTCTCATAATCATAGCTGGTTTTGGGACGTAAATCCCCAGAAATCAAGAAATCAACCTCGAAGACGTAACAAAATTACACATAAGTCTACTTGTCGAAATGTTGGCTTCTGCGAAATTCCCAGTTCTAAATCGTTTTTAGCGATCTGTTCATCTATTCAAGCCTCCATCTTCCCCTGAGCTTCTCTTCTAGTCATGATAATTAAAGAGCAGAGGAATAATATTTGCGCATGGAATGTCAGTAAGCCAGTTCACCAAAGTCCTACACCAAGACAACGACCACTGCATATAACGCTACACGGGCAATTATCGCGACTTTTGATATTACCTTTATCAGATTTTAAATCTTTACTCTGCATTTTTAGTGAAACCAGCAAGAACGATTTTTTTTTTTTGGCATTGACCACTTATTCAGGGTTGAAGCTCGATTTTTGAAACGCTGATATCGTCGTTCACTCCATCATTAGGCGATTAATGAACTGAGTCACTTTGCGTAGTCCGTGACTAATACAGGGAACGTGGAAACATTTGTATCGACTAATGAATAACATGTTTAAGTTTCTTTTCTGTTCTTTTATGAAACCGAAAATGCTGAAACACAGTACTCTGTTAATTCTCCTTGTTACAACTATGATCTGTATTTTTTTTTAATTTTTACTGTATTCGCCTTTGCAACATTTGCAAGCGTCGGGTGTTAATAAGTGTTTCGTCTTTTCATTCGTCTAGTCCTCTATTTAACGCCGGTAGGAAAGTCCGTCGGACCAATAAAGAGAAATGAAAGAGAAAGAGAGAGAGCATTGCGTACAGTTCGCGTTAAGGGATGTTCTGCTTAATAGTACGTAGCATTTTTGTTAGTACCGTTGCTAGTGAGAGACATCGACATTTAAATCGCCTGATGGAAAAACCTCGAAGAATTTCGCTATCAAGTATCGCTACCACTGTCACTGTCACTAACATCACTGTCACATGTGACAAGAACGGGTCCGATTTTCCCTTCTCTGTGCCTGAGACAACAGAGGGGCGATGAAGCTTCTTTTTTCTTTTAGGGGCGAACACCTTAGGGCCCAGCTTGCGGCGTACACCCGGCGTAGCCATCTAATTACAGTTGCGCCCGTTATGGGGCGCGTCGTCTCGTGAGAGAGAGCGAACGGCGCGCGTTGACTATAGAAACGCTCTTTCTGCGATGAACGCTTTAGCAGCTCGCAAGGAATGAACGCTTTAGCAGCTCGCAAGGAACGAGAACGCGCCCTCGCCCGCGAGAGACAACGCTGACGCAGGCAGCGTCTGCTTGCGAGTTTCTTGATTGAAGAAACCGACTGGTCGAGCTGCACAACCGTTCACAGGCCACTCCATATATATAGGCACTGGATCTTGACCTGCAATGTAGTGCCGGTGCGAGATTTCCCTTGTGCGTAGATGAACCATAAGGATTCGCAGCGTGCGCGTTAACTAAAAGTAACGCGGAACTCGGCACGATCTACGACGCAGGAACATCATAAAGACCAGGAGCATAAATGACAACGCGTGTGTAAACATACACACGCGTTGGCACTCATTTACATGCATGAGTGGGCAGTGCCACGGGTGATTTACGGTAACACCGAACGATCCCCAGTGCTTAGCCCACTCGTCATGGTTCACTTCGTGGATTTTCCTTTTAGGGGCGAAGCTCCTTAAGGCGTGGGTCGTGCGTCCCCGATGTATGTAGTAGTAGTAGGTAGCCACCGGCGCGTGCCTGCCGGGAGGCACGCACGCGCCGAGGGCGAGCGCGTGGCTCCCGGCACGCGCTCGCCCGCGAGAGACAACGTTGGCGCAGGCAGCGTCTCCTAGCGAGTTTCTTGATTGAGAAATACCGACTGCTCGCGTTGGAGAAGCGTTGGAGAACCGCGAGCAGGAATTATCGGTTACCTTGCATTATCGGTTACCTTGCGAACGGAGCAGGAATTATCGGTTACCTTGCATTTCACGGACCACAAAGTAGTCATAAACAAGGGACCACGGAAACCAGCAATAAAAGTTTGATGACATTTACTCAAGTGTTTCACTTTTAATTGTGGGGCGAATTGCACGGAAGAGTTTCACGGTTTACCGATGATTCCTTCCGGAGCTTCGCCCCACTCATCATCATTCACCCCGTGAATATGCTGTGATTTCTTTCTTTCTTTCTTTCTTTCTTTCTTTCTTTCTTTCTTTCTTTCTTTCTTTCTTTCTTTCTTTCTTTCTTTCTTTCTTCGTTGCCCTTCGCGTAGTCAATATCATGCAGTTGTCGGGATGACAACTTGTCATCCCGACAAGATGTCATCGCAATTAGGGACGTTCTCAATATAAAGTCAACTGCTCGATGAGGGCTGTGGAACAAAAATTAAAAAAAGCATGAGCATATTCGAACTATAGGTTACTAGTTTCAACAAAAAGGTTTCGTAGAATTTGCGCCATTCTCGGGGCTCAAAGGAAAGTGCTTGAAATTTTGAGAACCTTATGATCGTAACCTCAAACCGTATCGTCCGCAGTGATATGAGTTTTGTTGCGCTCGCAACATTTAGGGACAGATACAAACATCTCTCCCACAGTAAATGCTTGCTATTTTGAATTGTTCATTGTAGAGCACGCAGTACTCTGTAATCGGTTACAACATCAGAATTAAAGAAACGAAACCACGACAGCTCCACTAACGTGACTCTGGGAAGGTGCGAAGCATGCGGCGATGCGTCGGTGTTTCCAACAGGAACACGTCAGCCTCTTCTAATGGGCTTGCTGTACCGTGGCCACGACGACGACGTTAGAGGCTGACAGCCCGGGCGCATTAGCAGAAACTCGTTAGAATCGCTTGTGACAGCACCACTCTACACATACACTGTCTGACTGCACTGTATGCAGGATCGGCCCACTAATGCACACACACACTTGTGTAATGAAGGCAGGAGATGAAGACTGTGGAAATGTGAGTGCCAAGTATAACATCGCAGTGAGAGCTTCCATCAGCAAGAGTGCCCTTGGAATATGTATATATGGGGAAACCCTGCCCGGGTAATCAATTCACTTGTGAGTAGCTCCTGTCCTCGCCTTCTTTCCGCATGGCTTGTCCTTTCGTGGTTAGCGATGAACTATCTCGGAGAGTTAAGCAAGGCCAACTAGACCAACAATCATTCTTTCTGAGGCTGTGGTCGCGAATATGCAGCTTAAATTTTTCAAATTAGAGAGTGCATTTAAATAAGGGAGCAAAATAATGTATAGTAGTGCATGATCCGCCGTAAAAACGGTGTAATTTCGACTTAGATTATATTGTATCGTTAGATCTTCTGGTTTGTTAATATTCTTCTCAGCGTTTCGTGTTTTGCTTTGTTTTTGGAGTTCTGTGATGTGGTGTTGTAAGTGATGTGCAAAATCGCTAACTTACTGAGCTGTTATTTTTATTATGTTGTATTTCTTTATATATATCCAGTTCAATGTATTCCTTTTCCCGCAAATCTTTCTATAACTCCCCTTACTCAATGCCTCTGGGCCTGTAAGGTATTTTTCAATAAATAAATAAATAAATAAATAAATAAATAAATAAATAAATAGTGATACGCACTGTGCACTGCCGTCTCGATCGGTTCATATTATCGCCCTGGACGGACGCGAAATATTTCCGTGATCCTATAGAGGATATAGACATAGACACTTTCGCTGTAAAAAAAGAATCGCTGTATATCGCTTTAACGCGACAGAATTGGCACCGCCGCTAAGCGTCGTTCGCGTTAACGACGTGTTCGACCGTACATTACGTATCACATCGTCTCGAATTCGATACGGCCGGAGCGTTCTCCCGTTAAGAAACATTAAATCGCCACAGCCTATACAAGCAGTACGTAAACTCACAGCCCATTACCGGCTCTGCTGACCGGCACCGCTGTGTTACGCGTTGCACAACCGTCGGCTCCCCGCGTCGAAGAAGCGAGCGAAGGCCGTGTCGTTATCATGGGTGGCGTAGAGCGGGAGAAGAAGAATGGGAGCAGGTGGAAGTTTGTGTAGTTTCACTTTGTCTCTCTTGCCCCCGCCATGTGACCGCATGCCCTCGCCCACGCTCTCTCTCTCTCCGGCATCCAGCGAGCGTCCATTTCGGTTTCCCGCTTAATACGAACGCAGCGCAGCAGCAGCTCGCCTTGAAACAGAGAGGGAAATCGTAGGCCCGTTTCCAGTGCGGCAATTAGCCGAAGCGTGTGCTGCTGCCGTGTGCACGGGGATCGACGCTCTACTGCATACTGGCGGCGCTACTTTTACCCGCCGCTGAGAGAGGCCGAGGAATAGTGTGCAGCGTGTGTTATACCGTGCACAGCGTGTCTTGTCTTACTGCACTTTTCTCCTCTTTATGTATTTTTACTACGTTCTTCCTGTTTCTCTGCTTGCAGTTTTATCGTTATTCGCCTCTAATATAACTCCGTGAAAGCTAGGCCCGGAGCACCCGAAAACTGGACACCGAATGAAACTTTCTTTCTTTCTTTCTTTCTTTCTTTCTTTCTTTCTTTCTTTCTTTCTTTCTTTCTTTCTTTCTTTCTTTCTTTCTTTCTGTCGCCGCTTCGGTTCTTCCCCCCGCTGATTGACCCAGAATGAAGTCCTTGAATTGCGCTGTGCGATAACAGGAGTCGATGCAGAAAAACAGCTTCGCCTTCGGTTCTTTAAGCGCTGCGGCGCCTGCTGCTGAAGCAGTTTACCGACCGGGCTAGAGGCGACCACTGTTCGTGACGACGACATACGTTGGAACGAAGGCTTTGCCGCACTTTCCATAGACCAACCCTTCCTTTTTTTGTGTGTTCTACTTACCTGCTTTTATTCACTCTTGTGTGTATTGTGTGTAGTACGCGCTGCGTTAAACGTGACAACGCTGCGGAAGGCATAGGCACCTTGCGCTCAACCACCACCCCCCCCCCCCCTGCGACAGCAGCGCACCGTAGTGAGGGAAAGGGGCAAAAGTGGACAGATGCGACATCCTTATGTCGATATCCTTACCGCGGCGCGGGAGTGTTCGTTATCAGGTACGCATGAGATGTATGCGGTGAGCGACGGACCTTCGATCGCGTTTTCGTGTCTTTCCTTGATGTCGGAACACCTTCTCTGCACCCCTATCGGCCGATGTCGGCGAAACTGAAGTAATGAATGAGAGCTAGGTGGTTGCGACTGGCCGGTGTGCAGCTCCTATACTTGGAGCTTATAGTACGCGCAACAAACAGCACGTCTTCTTCTGTCATTTTATACTGACTTTTGCGTGTAATGCGTGTCGGCCAACTCAATGAAATATGTGCGTCGACTAATGGCATGGAACCAGCGTTGTGATGGGAAAACGGAAGAACGCTCACTTATTGCTGCCACTGCTGGCTGCCAGTGTCCCTACGAGGGCAGTAGTGACTAAGTAAATGGGACAACTAGTTAACCATTCTCGTGCAAAACTAGTTAAAATCATCGCGCACAACACTGTCGCAAACATCGTCGCATTTGGCCAAACCTCAATTTAATATAATTGAAACAGCAAATCCGACATGTAATTTACCGATCGGATACAAAAAATGCGGGAATTCTTTGCTGCCATTGAATTCCATTTATGTGTACTTAGCTCATTGCTGAGCCAGTGGAAAACAGTGAACGAGGTTTAGTCTGACGATTGTTCCTTTTTCTTTTGCGGGAGCATATAGTTATTATATTCGCGAAGTTGTTGACCGGCGCCTGAAGTCCCTGCCGTACCTAAAGCAGCCAGCAAACTTTGTCAGTATGCCCACTAAACCGTTCCACAATGTGAGGGTAGTAATATTAAAAGGACAGAAAGCTAAGCGACTTGGGATGGGACTATAGTGAAAAGAACAGGCGCGCAAAACACGGACACAAGGGGGCAGAAGTGGACAACACAAACGTTTGTGTTGTCCACTTCTCCCACCTTGTGTCCGTGTTTTTGCATGCCTGTTCTTTTCATTATGGTAGTGGTATGCCGTGCACTTGTGTGAACATTTCGCCGCACCATGCCGTTCTGTGCCCTAGCTGAGCAAGCAAGCGGCAATATCTCACGATACGTTTGACATATATTGCTTACTGAATCGTCGCTTGGCGATGCCATTATTGCGGTAAATATTGTCCAACGGCTGCATATGAGTGCAGCTTCCGAAGCAGATGCTGCAAGTTTTTATATGCTACGGAGTTCGATGACCACCGTGTCAGAACAAACGCGAGCAGGCAACGTGTAAGCAGCCCGCCTCTCATTCCCGCTTGCCCCACATAGGTGGCGGTAAAGGTGGGGAGGGGCGGGGGGAAGGGGGATATCCCGTGGGCTATTTCGTGCGGCAGTTAAAGCTCGTCGTGTCCAGGTGATCCGGCGGTGGATAGGCGACGTTGGTCGGTCCGCGGAGAATGTGAGGGAAGGCACCGCTTAGATAACAGAGCAAATGTCGCTGGCCGCTGCGGCGGGCGCGGCCTTCAGATAAGGGAGAAATTGTCAATTACGGAGGCGTTTCTCCTATATGCTGCGTGTATCTGTACTTCGTCTCAGTAGTTGCGTGCAGAACCGTGGAAGCTGGGGGCCTATTCGGCCAATCAGGAGACCGAACACATCGTAAATAGGGTGTTTTAGCGATGCTTGTTTGCCGCGCTTTCGGCAGGGTAATACCGTGCCGCCGTGGTTTGGCGTGTGGCTATTTCAGTCGGAAAACACCTGCGCTGTTGTAGCTCTGTGCGTACAGTGACACGATGAAAGGTTCAAGGTGCCCTATAGAAGTATTTGAGACTAATACTGGTGTCACACGGGCGCTTCGAAGGCCTTCGAACCAACGGTCCATCGACACAAAAGTCATGTTTGAGCTGCTACACGGGTGGTTTCGATGGCCGTCGAGTCGATATTCTATCGAGCTCGATAGTCTATCGACATAATCGATGGACTGCGATACTCTATCGAGCTCGATAGTCTATCGACATAAACGATGGACTGCGATAGTCTATCGAGCTTGATAGGCTATCGAGCTCGATGGACTATCGCAGTCCGTCGATTATGTGGATATACTATCGAGCTCGATAGACTATCGAGCTCGTTGGATATCGACTAGACGGCCATCGAAACCGCCCGCGTAGCAGCTCAAACATGACCTTTGAGTCGATGGACCGTTGGTTCGAAGGCCTTCGAAGCGCCCGTGTTGCACCAGTATAAGATAACTTTGTGACAACGAGGACATGGTATTAGCCTGCTTAGCCTACGGTAATCCTTAGTCCGTCCTTCTGCGGTCTGTCACCTGCTAAATGGCTAGCGCTTCAGCGGAACCAATTGACAGGGGTATCTCAGAATCACTGGCCCTGCATTTCGCTTCGCAAGAGTCAGCGCTCGGTGGTCGCCTATAGCCTTGGCCGTGCTGCACGGAACTAGCGGAACGAAGTATACACGGGTAACGTTCATTCTTAGGGGGTTTCGAAGAGAACGTCGAGGAGAGGGGAAAGTACGCAGGTTTTCGTTTTGTGTCTCCTACCAGCTGAAAGCGAGAGGCCGTCGCAGTGCTACTCGGGTATAAGTATGGAACTGTGACAGCACGACCGCCTCCACGGGCGCGTCGTCGTTTGAGCAATTGATATCTGGCTACTGTATGTGGAAGTCGGGGGACGAAGTGCACGAGATCTTTCGAATTGGAGCAGGACGGAAAAGCTGGCTTTTGAATTCTATATTTCTCGAAGACCGCGTCGCAATCAGTCAAGAAAGAAGTGGAGTGTCCTGGTTGGAAAATATTATTCGGGAAGTACGTACAGGTAATAAAGTGGTGGTGGTCAAATAGATACAGCCATGGCGGACGAAGCCACAGCGCCGCTAATCGAATTGCCTCAATAGCTGAGCGGGCTATCAGAAGGCGTGGCGGTAGCGTGCCTCGGGAGGCATGCGGCTTCGGCCACTCGGAACCGTGAGAGGTTGCACTTTCTTTCTTTCTTTTTTCTTTTGCTTTTATAAAGGAAACAAGTGCACCGAGAAGGCCGGCTGTCGTTGACCCCTGTTTTGAGGTACACTCATAACGTTTGTTTCTGTCGCCGAAGGAACGTGCAGGTTCCCGATGTTTCTATGTATCTGCGTGTCTTACGTTCTTTCTTTCTTTCTTTTTTGCCCCCTAGAATTCCTGGAATGACTTTCAACGAAATCAGTTTGGGGTCGTGTCGCTTTCATTCCGCACATTCCTGGCGTCGACGTGCTCATATCGCTGTACTCTCTTCATTACGTGTACTTTATTCCTTTCTTTTTTTATTAACTTTCGTTCATTTGTTCTTTGGTACGAGTGAACTTCGTCGAAAACGAAGCGCCGCGGTAAAACTTTTCCTTTCCTGTCATTCTTACGCCACAACGATCTGGCTGTTCTTGAGGGGTTCTTTTATTTTTTGCATTTTTATTCATTATCATTATTTCTCGCGATGCCACGATTGCGACACGGTGGGCAACGCTGGCCCCCGATGCCCTCTACGCATTGCCAGATGCTTCTTCGCCGAGATTTGCGAAAGTGCATTCCGGTGTTGCGGACGTAGCTGGGCACTTAGCCAGGTGAGAGAACTAGGCCTGGCGTAAGAACGAGCTCGCATAAAGATCTTCTATAGCAGGTGCTGTAGATCTGCGTGGACTTAGCGTCTGTGTGGCTATTTCGCAGAAGACCTCATTAGAAAACGATTGAATGTGTGCCTCCCGCGTGGCATACTTAAACTGGGGACACGGTTAAGTCGGGGATCAGGCTGTAAAGATGAGAACGTTTGCATCTCCCAACAATGCATTTATTAAAAATGAATCTGTGTTATTTACGACCTGTTCTATATTAAAATTCCGGTCGCATAAGCATACCTAGCAGTTTGCAAAAAATAAGTAATAAGGAATATTGCATAGCGCGGATTTAAACATCAGGGGTAGATAAAGGATACTGTTAAGCATATTCAGGAAGTCAACCAAAGCGAATATGATGCCACTACTTCCGATGTTAAGTCGCACGTATTCGTAGACAAGAGGAAGAGAAACAACGTCGCACAAGTCCAATGTCTTCTTGCAGAGGTCTTGCAGAGTTGCAGAGGGTAGAGAAATTACAGTACAAGGATCGTCCCTGAAGGAAAGTCCGTGTTTTCCCACTGTGTCCCAAGCTTCATGAGCAGTACTTGCGGGCATCAAAGAAGCAAGTGTATAGCATTTTTGCGAGACCTGCTTATCTTCTGCGACGAGCACATGAACAGTATACAGAGCACAAGATCACATATGCAGAGGAGGTGGCTGGTAGTGGAATCACCTATAATAGGTAATGGTGAAGCGATGTTTCTACAACTGCCTTGGTAAAGGATATGAGAAAGTCTAAATTTTTACTTCGACTAGTCTGTTTTATCTCATTATCGAATCACGTTCCCAATGAAAGATGTATATTGTTTTTACGGGGTGTTGCTTATGCATTGACTGAGCAGATAAACTACGCGCAGGTTTCGTGTGCATGAATTTTGTTCGTGTGCACTCTCACATAAGTCAGTGAAGCTGTGCATGACACGCGCCCAAGATTCGATATGTGAACTTCACCGTTTCCGGCGCGTCCAAAAGATTTGTTTTCATTAATGACGTCGAATGAGAAGTATTTGTCAGGCATTGCTCAGGACTGTAGAACAACGATGGAGACACATTTACCGACGATTTACACGTTTACCAGTACTCAATACATTGATTAAGAATTCATTCTTGTATGAACGTCAGTAAAGGTGTGCCATGCCCATGCAAAGCCGCCTTAGAACTTTGGCTAACCATTACTCCTGTTGGAGAAATACATGCGCCAGCGTTTTAGCGGCAATGGTGAGAACATCGTGTCGTCTGAGTAACTACTGGGTGACAGTGCACGTCATTTCCGGCTGTGGTTGCGCTTACAGAGATACTTCTGCTGTACGCAGAACAGCCCGCAACGTTCCAACTGACATAGCAGGGCAGACTATACGCTGTATATAGAGCAACGGAACACGCTTACACGCCACATCACCTCGTCAAAAGGTTACGCCCCTGTATTTAGCAATCAGCAGCCATAGGTATGCCCGCTCGACACCTATGCACCTGAACTTGTTACGTTGTCTTTCACGATATGAATCAAGTCTGCTTAATTAGTCGCTTGCGCCCGAGGGTGTTGCGTTTAACAGGAACACCGCGTTTATGAACGTCAAGAGCAACACGGCCGACGACGCTGAGTGCTACGCAAATTGCGGGGAGGAAACAATAGAACACCTACAGCGCTTCCTTCGAAGGTCAACGACCTGTACGCATCAGCGCCCGTGCCGTGTAGTATAGGTCGTCTTTTCGCTGAAAGCAAGATCTTTGTACGGTGACTTCCCATGCCTCGGTTGATGCGAGGGCTTATTGGGCAGCAGCCATCTCATCGTAAGTTCACGTTCTACGTGATGCCTCCTGGCAAGAAAGTGTGTTCCACACACGCCGTCATGGCTACGATTGGCGCTGTCTAACACTGCCAGGATAATATGTACATAAATACCCAATTAAGTGGACGGGGGGGGGGGGGGGATGACCGCATTCGTAGCTCAGCGGTAGAGCATCGGACGCGTCATCCGAAGGTCGTGGGTTCGGTTCCCACCTAAGGCATGTTTGTCTTTTCGTCCGCTTTAATTATTTTCTACTTACTCCACAATTATAATACTACAATTAACTTCCCCTATGCATTCCTAGGCTTCATTGTCTGTTTGCTCATTAAGTTCAGTTGATGTGAACCGCACGACTAGAATGCCTGCCTGCATCTGTCTGCCTGTCTGTCTGTCTCGCTAGTTAGCTTAAGCACCATTTTTTTCCTCAAAGGGTCCTCAAGCAGGATGACTATGTCCGCACTTCGCCATTTGATACGAGCTCTGCACGGCATTCTGCAGCGAAACATGGCCGATGTTTTCTGACCTACTTCCAAGCGCACGCCGTTCACGAAATCCTCATCAAGCAACTCTACGTGATGATATATGACTGGAGGCCACGTCGCGGCATCGTCTTTTTTTTCTTTCCCATCACGTTTGTCTTCCCCACCGGAAGGAAGGAAGGAAGCTCGCGGAACTCGCATGGGTGGAGCGTGCAACGCCTTGCTATGGGGAAAAGCCCTTGAAAACGCCTGCCGTGACGACGCGTGGGTGAAAGGAAGGAACTAAAAGAAACGAAGAAGAAATAAACGTAGAAAGAAGAAATGTCGAGGAAAGGGGACGCAAGTGCCGTCAGCCGTGTCTTATGTCACAGTTCTTCACGCCTGGTCTCTTCTCTCTACCTCTCTCCCTATTACCCTCGGTTTCACTCTGGGGTCGTCGCTATTGTCGCCAGCGGTTTCTTTATTTTTTTGTCGGCGTCTTCTCTCTGTGGTGTTGGGCGCCCGCGAGGTCTCTTCCGGCTGACCCAGAGGAAGTAACGTCGGCTGGAGACGGGTCTTCTTCGTTGACCCCTTGTCGAAGGCGAGAGTCACCAGAGGGTGAGCAGGGTTAACGGAAGGCGCAAGAAAGCTTAACAACCCGCGTGGTAAGGCTATCCAACGTTATATGACCTCGTGCCTTCATATACTATTCTATAGTATACTCTTCTGGATAGGCTGTTATGCGAAGAACCGTTAAGCCTTTGAAAGCCCAACCACCCGTCCACATCCATAAACATAGGAAAGCTCGCTGGTTCCTTATGGCACGCTGAGACGATTTGACGGGTAAACGCGCTGGCGGGCATCGGAGTGAGAACATTAACTGAAAGTTTCCACAACTGCTACAAATCTAGTTCTTTATTTCCTGAAGAGCACCGCGCTAGATGCCAGGCGTTAGACAAGGCACTGTGTGTTGTGAATGTACATACACAGCACTTCTTCCTGTCCCCATCATATATTTCATCCATCTTCTTTCACACCTGTGCAGGGTGGCAGGCCAGAGTGTGCTTGCTCAGGCCGACCTCTCAGCCTTCCAATCAATTCTCTCTCTCTTTCTCTCTTGACAGTTAAAGCCATTCCGCATTGTCATAAACGTGCCTTTCGGCACCATGCGTGTTGGTCGACGCAGGATAGTGAAATCCCAGGTCTCATGAGGCACTTATTTTAATGAAACTTAACAATTCAAGCCCGTATTCACAAACCTACCTTTACTTTATCTCACTTTGTCCTCATCGTCTTTTTGCCCGTAACATGTTTCATATCAGATTAGTACAATAGCTACGAACAATTCTTATCACTGTCCCTCACTGCGCTTGCCATGTGAGCGTTTTGTAACGTGCCCTAAGGGCACAACAACAATAAAGGAAACAAGAATATAAGAAGGCATGTTTTTGAATATGGCCGTGAAGTCTTCAGGTGTTACGTGGAAATTAGCCGCGATACGCTCCGGAGACACGTCGTATCGCGGTGCTCCAGATTATGACTACCTCCACCTGTGATCGTGACCACCTGTGTTTCAGTCACGCGCACCTAAATGAAAGTACACGGCCCTTTAAATGGCTTCGCCGCGGCCGGGCCCAGCAAGCTGAGCAGCGCCATGCCATCACCGTTGCAAGCTAGAACCAGAGTCCGCCAGGAAGCATTGATGGACTCTGCTACAATCGAGGATGGTTCACCACATCCTTCAGCGCATGAAACAAGACACTCGGAGCGCATGGCCGGCGATTATTCCTGCGTCATCGCTTTGCGCTGGAGATACCGAACTGATTCGTTGTCTTGCTCAGTGAGGCCGAGAGACTTCGTGAAGCATTGTGATTCCCTTCCGTCCCCCGGTGATCACCCAGCGCACTACGATAGCACAAAATGCGCCAGCCATCACGTGGTCCGAGTATTACGTTTCAATCGCTGAGCACTGTACGTGTGCAGTAAGGCCACTTCAAGGCTGTAATTGGGCTGCATCAGCCGCACAGTGGTTACGGCGCTAGGCTGTTGTTTGACCAGGAAAGCACGCGCTCGATCCCGGCCGCGCTGCGGTCGCATTTTGAGAAAGGCAAGACGCCAGAGGCCCTTGCACGCAGTGTTACTGTGCCAGCGCGCGTTAAAGAACACCACCTCTATAGGCGGCGTGCCTAATGTTCATATCGTGGTTTTGACTCGTGAAACGCCATTAGTCATGATTATTATTATGATCAAATCTGTCATCACCCGTCTATGCTCCTTCGTTCTTTTTGAAAGCCTCAATAACACGCAACATTGCTTAGCTTTTGCCATGGTTCACGCGATGCCCATACAGTAAGTCATCACCTGTGTTCATGTTTACTGCGTGCTGAGCATTAAAATTATTAGTGGTGAGACGTCCATGTTGGAAGTGCGACTCTAGGCGGCGTTGGTAATAACGAATCCGCGTATTTACGACGGCAAACAGGCGATAAATGCAAAGTTGTCAGCTTCACAAGTATGATTGGTTAAATGGTCACTCACACAGTGGCAAAGTGCCAACAATACGGCGCTGTTTTTCACACACAACGGCTTCGATAATCAAGCGCTGTTTACAAGATAAGACACGACAATTCATACCAAAAACATCGCACTTTAGCCAAGTGCGTTCAGACAACGATCCGTCCTCGAACGCGGCACTCTCATTCAGCTACGGCGAGGTTCCCTTCACTAAAGCTTTCTTGACCTTACTAATGGCCTTCCGCTTGCGCAGCCTCGCAGTGTGCTCCCAATATGCAAGACGAAATGTAGCGCGGCACCATATACAAAACTTCCGCTATTGCAATAGTGACGTTGCTAATGAAGCTACGGCCACACAAGGCGTCTAGTTGCCCCAGTGATCTCGAGGCCAACGGGCGTCTATACTCTACAGAAAGGGCGCTGCAAACAAGCGAATACAGATGACTTGACAAATTTCGGAAACGCCCGTGCGGAGATAGATTTGTATGCGCATTACGGAACGCCAAGCTCAGTGCTTATGCTAATCCGGATTCCGTTCCTATAATCTATGCACTGAGTCATCTTACGGCCTCTCTCTTGCCATACTTCCGCAACGCATTAGCCTGACCTACAGACTTTCAAGCAGCAGCCGCTCGGCATGTTCTTCACGGCTATAAGAATCAGGGGAACGGGAGATATATACATGCATATGTGTGTATAGGGAGCACAGCGCCGCTCATGTAATCGCACAGAGCACGTCTCATTTGCTTAAGCACATGCCACAATGTATACATAGCGACCAGCATAAGAGCTAGGGAATAACTGGGCTTTCGAGAACGTGGGAACAAGATGGCGGCAGGCTATTTTCGCGAATGAAGCGCCTGCGGTCACAATTCTGTGAACGGAATACGCGACTCGATCTCGAGGTCTTCCGCAAGCGCAGAGTGCCCGCAGACACCAGGGGAACGACCTGGTCTATCATGAACTGACCTGGGTACAGAACGTGGATGAGACGCCGCTCTTCGGGTTGCAGTGACCTCTTGCGTATGAGGAGCGAAGCGGGGGGTCTAAACGGGCCGATTGGAGTAGCCGATAGGGGCCTGTGGGTCACCCATAGTACGTAATAACACCTCTCTGTTCTTGCGAACACGCACACGCTTATGGGGCTAGTGGTGTACACTTCCTATGTACACCGATGGACGTGTTTACACAGTGGAACGGCGCGGCGGTTCCACCGCCGTGTATATATACCTTCGGTCGCTCTGAGAGATCGCGCGTCATTGATGTCCTGGTGTATATCACTCGCGGTGTGCAAGTGGGAAGAAATGCTCGCGTTGTAGGGTTTGCGTCAATGTTGGCCAACGCTATAGGTTCATTCCGGGAGTCGGCGATAGGATTAGGCAGACACCGCGTTGCTCACCATTGCTCACCCCCTCTACGCGTCGAGAGAGCGAGCGTCTCGATCCGATAATTGCTGTCGGAAAACATGACGCGGCGCCGCACGACACCAGAAGAGAGGGTCGTGCCCCCTTTCGCCCGCCGAGGAACGTAAGCGTAGTGTAATGTACGCAGCGTAGCGACGAGCGGCCAAAACAACCTCGTGACGTCACGATGGTTGCTTCTCGGCTGCGTTTTGTTTGATCCTTCTTCTTCCTCTTTTTTTCTTTTTTCGTCGTCGTCGTAAAGGCTTCGTTCGACTCGTTCTGTCTCGGCGATGCGACGACGGCTTGAAGAAGAGTCGTCTCTACACGGGTGATGCCGCCGGGGGCCTGGTTTCTAATGTAAGAGCGTGAGTCAATGCGAACTAATGAATCACGACGGAGAGTGATTAGGCGCGGTCTCTCGGGGCAACGATAGAAAACAAGCGTACGGTGTCGGCACAACCAGGTGCCAGCCACGAGCAGGAATCGATTGCTGACCTGAGGTTGCTTGTTTGGCCTATCGTAGATCGCGAGAGAAACGGAATGATGGTTTTCTTGTCGTCAGAGAAGAGGAAACAAACGCGGGAGCTTTGAAAGTCGTGGCTGCAATAATGGCACCCGCTTGGATGTATTTCGGCGTTGTTAGCACGGAGTTGGAGAAAGTGGAATAGACAAATATCAATTGAGCGGCGAAATGCAGATAAGCACCAACTTCAGACCATCGACGAAAGACACCAACACGTCCGTAACTGTCCTCTGGTTAGGCTTCCGTCCACTTTTGCGTGTAAGAGGTTGTACTCTCTATTTATGTGCTTGAAATATTGATTGTCGCGATGTTTTGATTCATTGATTTATAAATTTTTACGTCCGAACACCACGATATGATCATGAGAGACGACGGAAATTTAGACCTCCTGGGATTCTTTAACGTGCACTGGCGTCGCACAGTACACGGGCCTCAACATTCCGCCTCCATCGAAATGCAGCCGCCGCGGTCGGGATTCGATCTCGCGACGTTCAGATCAGCAGCCGATTACCATAGCCACTAGATCACCGTGGCGGAGCGATTTTTGTGATGCTCACCACATATCAATTCACAGTGAGATCAGTCGCACCAAAGCCATGTTCGCGGTGGGTCAGAAGCTGCTTTGTAAGAGCGTACTGACCTAACAATCATCGTACAAGACAGACACATATGTCTTCCTCATTCTCTTTGGCAAATTTGTGAACTACTATCACAAATGATATCAGCGGACTTGCGAGCCTTGATCACTGCAGGATGCTTCTGAGTACAAAATGTAAAGCGTTTATATCTTGTTTTTGTTAGTCACAATAAAGCCGCGATTTCCTGCCTGATGGCACTCGATCGCCTGTGACCACTTTTCACGATATGCCCTCCCGTACCTCTTGTATCTTTCTGATATGTCGTATGGCCATAACATTGGGATACACAGTAGGGCATTTACAACCACCAACCAGTCGCTGCGGTCAATCAGGAAGCCATGGCACAAGCAAGAGATTGGCAGGTGGAATGCCATTACCGCAAACGTCAAACATTGCTATGTAATCCAGTCTTCATCGTCAGTCAGTCAAAGTTGTGTGCAGCTTGCGATTAGGGACACCGCGCCGATGCCAGCTTCCCAGTTGAATCGGTACAACAGCGCTGACAGCATCGATCATTCGAGATCGACAGCTGACCGGCAAACAGCAGCCCACTTTGGTTGCACGGTTCAATTCGATACCGCGCTGTAGTCCGTGTACACAAGTCGTGCGCTGTCTGCTAGCGGAGTGAGTCGCTTCCACGCGGCAACGAATCACCAGGCTATACAGTTGAAACCAGGGGCGTAGCCGAAATTTTATTTAGAGGGGTGAGGTGGGGGGTTCGGCCACTATCTTATACATGTTCGCGTGAACTGTACACGTTCGCGAACGTGCACCAAACGTGTACATAGACACCGCAAAATAAGCCCCTCCCCCCCCCCCCCCCCAAAAAAAAGAAAGAGAAAAAGCAAAAAGTTCGATGTTCACGGGAACAACAACAATAACAACATTTATTATTATTATTATTATTATTATTATTATTATTATTATTATTATTATTATTATTATTATTATTATTATTTGTTATTGTTGTTGTTAAATCAAAGGTAATATCTCGTTATAAGATTCGCGAGCTTCGATGTCATGTTACTTACACTCTACCTTCGTTACACAGTGAGGTTCCTGACCTGCAGATTTCAGGCAGGTTATCGACCTGCGCTTTCGTTGCGATGTATTTCGAAACACACCAACATGCATATACCTGCTGCGTCCTGTGTTCTATCGCTATCGCTAAGAAGGCAAGGAAAGCCCTAAAACACCAATTGCCGATAGTAAGTGCATGCTCATTGCACGCAGTACATTCCCGCAGGGTCGTCGTACCCGGCTATGGAACATATATTTCGCTCTAATTGGCCGCAAGGCGGAGCAGAGAGTATAGAGAGTAGAGTGCATAGCCATACGAGTGCTCCTCGGAGTGAAGATAAATATAGAACAGGCATTTATATTACTGAATAATCGAGCTTCAAACGTAGCCTTTATGTTCAGTCTGTCTATACAGCGGGAACAAACTGTCAGACTGCCTACTTTTTAAGCACCTATATGGGCTCTATAGCTTTAGCGTAAGCGAGGTACTACTCCTATGCAAGCGTAACTGGTTCTCCCGGCTACTTCCTAGGCATTTAGTCTCCACGCACTTACAACCCATCCGCTACTTGATATACACATATACATCTGCGTCGTCGAGTGTTGTACCACTTACAAGCGCAAGACAAAAGGAGAAAGTGACAGGGCAATTTCCTAGGGTATAGCTATACACGCTTATTACACCTAAAACAACGTTCCCCGAGCGGGTCGTCGCACGGGTTACGGGTGCTTGTTTCACTCTTAATTGGCCGTAAAGCGTATAGCGAAAGGTATACTCTTCGAAAAGTGAAGCTAAATATGGAACGAGCATTTACGGGCGCTGCTCGTAAACGAGCTTCAAACGCAGCCTTTTGCGTCCGTATTGTGTGTATACAGTGCAAGGACCTAGCGGCGGACTCGCACTATACGTTTGGTAATATAACGAGGTGCATGCATGCCCTCGTTATATTGATTCTTGTTGTGTGTCTTCTTTCTTTTTCGCCTTTGTGCTCTGCTTCAGTTGATAGTCCGCGTTCGTGTTGTTCGCTTCTTCCCCTTGTGTCCGTGTCTTGCACGCCTCTTCTTCTGACTATGGACCCTTACCAACTCGCTCAACTTTCTGTCCTTTTGAGCAGCCATGCCTACATCCACAACTGATTCGCAGGGACGCTCGTAAAATGGCTCAGATGACGGCCACTATCAAGGAAGAGACCCCGAAGAGGCGGGGGGGGGGGGGGGGGGAGCCTCTGTCCGGCGTAGGTCAACTGTGCAGCCCTTCGCGCGAGCGTACAAAGAAAAAAGAAACGACACAAAACGAAACAAAAAAGAAATGTCTAGCAAAGCGCATAACGGCATGACGGCGGCGAGCCCCCATCAGGTCACCCCTCGCAAAGGCCACTGCGCAGCGCGCCCAACCGCGCGCTCTGGGCCGAGCGGAAGCGGTAGAAGGAAGCGCTGGAAATAGCCGCAGCGGCATGCTTCCTTCCGCGTGGCAGGGCCGGCGCCGGCGCCGACGGCGACGAAGACGCCGTCTACTCCGAGGTCGCGACGGGGTCACGTTTGAAACCACCCTTGCCCACCTGTCTCCATGCCTGCCGGCCCAGAAATCCTCCCTCCTTCTTCCAGCCCTCTGCCGCCGGTCGGTGGCTGGACAGGGTGGAACACGATGACTGCGCGGAACTGTACACCGTTCTGTCGCTGGGACGAGCGAGCGCTAAGCACGAGGAGCCCGGGGCAGGTCGGCAAGAAGCGAGACGTCGAAGAAGCGCCACCGGTTTGTATGCTTTTGGGGAGATAAATGCGTGCAGGGTGACGTGTGGTAAAGGAATGCCACCGCTGCCACCAGTATATGAAAGCTTTGCATTGTAAAACGTCTAACCAAAAAGTGAATGGCAGAGTACCAACGTTTTATTGCCAACGGTATGTGAGCAGTGCGGTGGAAGTTACATTAATCCCACCGCAGCCACCAGTAAAATAATCCTGCAGCTGCTGCCGGTATATGCGCAGCGGGATGTTATGGAATCCCAGAAATGTTACGATTTCGCTTGAAGCCTAGTGTAAATAGAAATAGCCTCACCGTTTCCAGTAACTGCACCGTATCGCCCGTACACAGGTCCTTGGAAGATAGGACCAACGGTCATCCGTGGCCACCTGTTATGAAAAAAAGATGGGTTTGTTGGTTACGAGTGTGATGAGATCCGAACTTACAGCGCTAATCAGGCAAAACTGAGCGAAACACAGAGGCTCAACTCCGGAAAATTAAACTTTTTATGAAGTGGTATTAGGTACTACGAGTCTTATTGTTATTTTGAGAGGCAATACCTGAACAGCGAATTCACGGCTTGTTAAACGCAAAAGTATGCCGTAGTGCACTACCTCGGTCGTTGATAGCCAAATATTAAAAACAGAATTAATAAACAGAGGTCAATGACCTCCATGGAACACTCCATGAGTACATGTGTGTACGGGTGGTTGCATGGCCAGCAAAGGTCGCATTTATGTACTAAACTCTGGAGCGTATTCAGGAGGTAAATGCGACGGCACTCTTGTTACGATATGGTTCGATATAAAGGGTAGTACACAAGAAACAGCCAATGGAGAATGCGTGGACAAAAATGCAACCTATGCAATTGTTTTTCTACGTGCCTAAGCTTTAGAGTAGCTACATGTTCTGAGGTTAGCTTGTACCTATTCTCGATAAATGCCCATGCATCTTCTACGTGAGACCTCATTCTTATTACGTCAATCTGGGGGATACCTTCATTGGTGGCAGGTACGAAAGATTGACAATGGACACAGGAACGTCATGAATTCGTACCAGCCGGGCGGCTCACATGGCCTGTTAATGCACTTTCAATGCGCTTTGATTAGTTCCACAAGGAAGAGGCACACCCCTCAATAACGGCATTTCTTTCACACGGAGTAGCCTTTCAAGCGCTTTGGCGGGCGCCAACCCTCGAAGAGGAACGAGACGCCGGGCTTTAAGCAGCGCGTACTTATTATTTTTTATTTTTTTTAAAGTTAAACAGTAAGAACTGTGGGGGCCGCTACAAGGATTGCGGTAAGCCTGCCAGGCGGCCACATGCGCTTGCCGGGGTAGTTTCGATGATGCCCACAGACACTGTATACAGAGAAGGATATACAAATGCACAAGCTTTACGATTGTTTCTTCTCGATTTCCAATGTCGTAGCTTGTGCGGTACTATTTTAAACAGACCAACGCTATAGTACCTTGTGCGCGTGCAGCGCTGCTTCAAATCGAGCGAAAAAAAAGAAGGAAGGAAGGTAGGAGTCCTGCTGCTGCGACGGGGTGTGCAACGGGCGGGCAGTCCTTGTGATCGAACGACCATAACCGCTGCATGTATATGTATACAGAGCATCGGGCTTTCTCTTTTAGTCTCGGCCTAGACGATGACGCGCCCTGATTCGGTCGGCTTAACGTTGGTCGCTGTGGAACCATATAAAGAACAGAGGGAGGGTTCCAGGCAGGAGCGGCTGACGGTGGATGTCTTCTTCCTGGACAGGGAATTATAGAAGGCGCACGCGCACACGATAGACAAAGGTGTGCTCGAAGTATAGCTCGAACGGTCGTATATATCGGCGACGTCGTTATTGATGCCCATCAATATGTCAGCCCCAAACACCGAGCTCGACGTCCTGGAAGAAAAAAAAAAAAGGCACGTACAGCCCTCTAGACTGCACTGAATAGGTTGAGTAGTCCCGTTTCGGCAAAGGGGGCGGCTTTCGGAGGTCACGCGTAAATGCCCACTGCGTCATATAATGCTCTTCGAAAATAGATCGATGCGCACGAGGTCCAGCTGTGGCTGTTTGGGTGCGGTGTGAGAAGAAAAATAAGTTCCAGTATGCGACCTGTAAAGGCCTGAAGACGTCGTGAGAAGTGGAAGCGAAAGGAAAAGGAGCTGCTTTCCTGACTATTGTGGTGGTACCCAAAGAGCGTCGTTTTGACTGTATTACATACTAGACGTAGTCACCACCATCCGTGGATTTTGACTATGGTGTTTGAACACCTCTGTGCGTTGGTAATTAGGCAGCGTGAATTGCTATGATGGCAGCTAGAGAGCGAGAAGGCGAAGGACGCGGCGCTAAAATGCACACTGTTTTGTCTCTTCCCGAGTCCTTCAGTTCTTTCTGGTAGCTCGCACTGCCGAATTAACCGTGCATTTATACCAACGCGCCTACTTTATTTATTTATTTATTTATTTATTTATTTATTTATTTATTCATTTATTTATTTATTTGCTTGCACCACCTGTGTGCGTGTGCATGCGACCGAAGTATACTTAGCACGACGTTGTTGAAGAACATGTCTTGTCGCTGCGTGGAATGCCCTCAGCACACCCTACGAGCACTCGTCATTGCAGAAACACTGTAAGAAAGCGCAAACGCAATGGACGCAACTTGGTTAGCGCACAACTGCGAATAGTTTTTGCAATGGACCCGGTGCCGTATGTAGCTTACTGGCTATGTCGCATAGCTCTGTGGAACTAGATGTAATGGCTCAATCCCTGCCAAGGCTGCCGCGTTTCGGAGGGGGCGAAGATTCGGGTGCTCGTTCGCAAACCACCCGGCCAGTGGAAATGATTTACTCTCATAATGCTACTATGGTTATGTGGCCTTATATTCTTTACTTAAAAGATTCAGTCGCCCTGATCGATCAAAAAATATATTCGCAGGACCTTACTATTGCGATTGAGGGATACATTTATTGTGGTAGAAATGCTGAAAGGTCAACTTATATCAATGTTCTGACCATCTAAGGGCGTTGCTGGGGAAGGTAAATGAGTGTAACGAGAAGCAGAGAGAGAGAGAAAGAAAGAGACATGGATAATTGGGATGAATGTGATCGGGAACAAACGTGAAAAGGCGCATGTACTTTTCAAACCCTCACAAAGATTCCGCTTTCACGCAAGAATTTGATGAGATGCTTCATATAATGTTTATGACCTACATCCAGTCATAATCCGAACTGCTTCAGGTGATTTACGGATAAATTTTGACAAAAGAATGCTCTCGTTGATTCTCTACGTACAAGCACATCGTGGGCAGACTCGCGAGGTATGTCTTCTGAGATCGATAAAAAAAAATCGCATTTCTCACAAATCGTGGACCGCGTATGCACGATCTATAAGGTGCCCGCATCGCAGAAGGAGCGCCACAACTTGTGATCTATGGCTATGCCTTATCATGGCGGAGGGTGTCTTGATCTGAATATTTCGGTCGAGTTCGTAGAGGCAGCGATGACGGCGACTCGACCGTACCAGATATATGCTTCAGTATTCTTGCGCGAAAGTGTATGGAGTAAGTCATTTATCTCTGGTTGAGTAAACTGGATTGGCGCTGGTGTGACTTCATTGTAGGTCGTTCCTGCCTCTACATCGATGACCTCACGTACATGCAAGCCATAGTACCACGGAACCCTCCGAAAATTTTATGCGATGGCCAGATCTCACAGCGAAGGTAATGTAGTTCGAGCAATCCGACCTCAGCTTTAAAGAGCGGAATCAATAGCATGAAGACGCAGTTCTAAGCAATGGCGGATCGTCAGAACACGTGTAAGTCAATATATATATTTAATAGCGTCACGTTAGGTATTCCTTGGATTAACAGAACGTACTCCTTATGCCTTCCGAGTCATGCATAGTCGAATATCGCTGCTTGCCAACAGTTTGCTTCGCGGCAAATGCGTGGGACGTGCTATCGTTTACTGTCGGAGTCTAAATTTAAAATTGCAAACGATGCATGCCTCTAAGAAAAGGGAACTGTTCAATGTCCCACCGCGTGACCTATACTTCACGAATTCACCTTGACTCTGAAATCGGACACTGCAAAGCGCACTCTAACATCAGCGTGGACGCCCGTAAGCCCGTCCACAACGTTCGAACAAATGGTGCTCCAGCGGGGAAGAACGTTTGAACTTTGAACAATGGGTATTGTCTTCGTCGTGGAAACTGCTGCTTGTCTTGGCCGCACTATGGTTGCTTTGAAAAAGACAAGACCAAATGTCCAGACACTGGCTACAAAACGAGGGAAGCAACAGTCGACTACTGTTGAACAGTAGTTAAAGAGGCTTTTTCTTTGTTTTTTGTTCTTGGAAGATAAGGTTCAAAGGTCAGAGAACACTTTCTCAAAGCGTGACAGCGAGTCGAACTTTGCCACAATACACGGCTGTGAAAACATTTCCGTTCACCATAGCAGCAGAAGTCGAGATACACAGAATTTACCCACGATGCTAAAGGAAGACGATAAACTTAACAAATCAACGTACATGAATATGACGGTGAACTAACATTCAGTAATGAACGAGGGAAGTTGAAAAGTAGATGACAAAGAAACAACGCAGAGATAGTGTGTATTTAGAAAACCGCTATCGCGGTCGACTGACACCCAATGACGTTTCAACATAACTTTTCTATTGCAGACGGGCTGATACTATCACGAAGTGCTAGCTTCAGTATAACAAGATGGACGATATAGAGTTCTATATGTTCTACCACCAGAGGGATGAACACAGCTGTCCTTGTATACATTTTCTTACAAAGAAAACGTTATGTGTATATTTCCTTCTTCCTAAATGCCGCCTTAAGTCTTGGTTCCGCTATACCTAACCTTTATTCTTGGTGTAAAAACAACGTCTGTAGTGGCAATGGACATGGGCCGGCTCGCTTCGTCATTGCTATTCTGTCATTGATGTGCAAACTTTTTGACTACAGTATTTCAAACAGCAAGCATTTCTCTCAGTTCTCACAGCGTTTTTGTTTTGGGCGAGAGTGATCTATAACTGGCAGTGTGTGTGCGCCCGTGCGCTGTCGTATCCCCCCCCCCCAGAAGTGAAAGCCAAAATGGCGCAGATGCAGCCAACGCGCCGTACGTGATCTAATTCAAGGGTCGACTACCATCTGTGTACGTCCGAACCTTCGGACAGCTGCCTTCCCTTCAGACGACCCCGCATCTCTCAGCGCATTCGCAAAGGAACGTCTTACATACAACAAAGCACATTCCAGACACGTGCAAAGAAGCCTGGTGCACTTCGCTTTCCCAATCGCTTCCTCGTCTATCGCCCGTCCTTCTATGCTATTCGGAGTCCCGCTGCCTGGCGCGCTCTCTCGAGAGTACATATATCTGGTCTCCCGCTCGACAATTTATCCTACGCATTCTAAAAACAGACCGCAGTCGCGTCGCGAGGGTGCCGTTTTATGGTCGCTTCTGTCCTCGAGCCAAAACCGCACTGTCGATACAGTTAGGCATCACCCTCTCATCGAATAGCGATCCGGATTCGCTTGCGACACGTCGTCGTACGTCCTTTTCTTATTTCTTAATTTTTTTCCTCGTGCTATGGGCGGCGCGATGGGCCGTGTCGATAGCGTTCCATCCGGACCCTCTCCGCGAAGGGAATGCGCTCGCATACGCATGCTTAAACGCTGAGCGTAAAGGAAAGACAATGTGTCGCAAGTGTGAACGTATATAGTGCGGAATTCGACCACGGATCCCGGTATGGAACGTGCGTGTCGAGATTGTACTGCGATTAGATTAATGGCGGAACATGTGAGGCTCGAATAAATCACGGGCAGGTGGTTGGAGTAGAGCTTTCATATGGTGGTCGTACGGCGCAGCGAGATATGTGACTGCGCTAGAGGGAAGCCGCGCACATTGCGGGCATCCTGTAAAGCCAGGTCTCGGGTATATAGACAAGCCATCATTTGGTGTAACTGTTGAGGATGGATGGATGATTGGACAGACAGACAGACAGACAGACAGACAGACAGACAGACAGACAGACAGACAGACAGACAGACAGACAGACAGACAGACAGACGCCATACCAAAGCACCAGCTACCCTCCTACGCTCCTTCTTCCGAAGAGGTACACATTTACCGCGGACTCGAGTCTAGCGTGCGTAAATCGATTTTACCTGCAAATTTTCTAATCTCATAAGTCTATCTAGAATCTTTAAAGGGCTGCATTGACCTGTTTGATGGCATCGTCGTTCAAGGAACATATCCTTTTGCGGAAAGCATTATCAGCAGTTCACATGCAGTTTGTGCAGAACTATAATTTCTGTCTATTCAGCTTGTTCACGTACGCCTGTACCCTTCATTTCTTCGTACAATGAATGAATGAATGAATGAACTTTATTGCACACGTATCTTCTACAAAGTACGGAGAAACTGTTTGGACGTCTGGTCTCTCACCAACCGAAAGGAAAGACCTTAACGATTTCTCTAAAGACATACAGTAGACGTAGTTTGGGCATATTTCGGAATTATCTCGGCAATTTTAATGACGACATGAAAGCGGTCCGTTGTTGTACGCCTTTTACGCCGTCCCCTTCGCATTTCCCCGATGTCGTTTAGGTCGAAAAAAAACAGTGCACCGACCGTATCGCGCAGCACTTCCAGCCATTGCCTTGCTCAGCTCATGACAGTAGCATGCTAACAGGGATTTTTTTTTTCTTTCAGTTATCTGACGTCATTCCTTGATGTCGATCCTAATGACGATGTTTCTAAGGCATCATTGATCATTTGACTTGAACAACCACTTAGTGAAAATGCAGCGTCAAAAGATGGGAAGTAGTAGGTACACCCTACAAAGAGAGATGAAGGGACACGGAGCGCGGGAAGTTTAATCAGTACAAATATCTGGCTTGCTACTTTATTCTGCGGGTATGCGAATTCGCAGAAACAGATAGATAGATAGATAGATAGATAGATAGATAGATAGATAGATAGATAGATAGATAGATAGATAGATAGATAGATAGATAGATATGCAACTTTTTCTGTAACCCCCTTAGGCCTGTAAGGTATTTCTTCAATAAATAAATAAATAAATAAATAATATAATGCAAAGTTGTTTGTAAGGTAATGCAAGGTATATAACGCAAAGTTGTTTTTATAATTATGCAACGTTAGCTAAAGTTTGTCGGAAAAGATGGTTATTAGCTATTGCAACGCTGCCTTCAGGTAGGTGATTCCAATCTACTTATTCGGCCCAGTGTATACGTTTCTTTAACGACTGTACATCTCATGGTTGCTCTCAGAGTCGTCCAGGCACCTGCGATACCGCCATTCCACTGCGTTCACCTCTTTAACAACGCGCACTTGTTTACTTCGTCTCCATTTAAATTCCTCGCTTTAAAATTCTCACGCGTCGTGGTTACCTAACTATCCGAGTAACGAGCCTGCTCGCGCTTGTCACCGCAAGTCCCACGCTGTTCACTAAGTGGTTAAACGCATCGCTTCCCCATTGCTCTTTCCTAACCACGGACGAATAACAATTAGTAAATGTGTACTGCCTGTGGAACGGCATGGGAAAAAACTCGCAGCCCCCGTGTGACGTAACGCCGGCGAGCCTAAGCGTACGGAGTGCTTGCGTGAAGCAGGAAAAAAGAACGGCTTTGTCGCTCGGCTCATTGAGGCGCGGGGGTTAGCGACCGGCAATTTTCCCAGCGTTCCGGTGAGCAAATCTGTTGCGTCGAACGCGCTTAAAGCATTCCGGAGGACGGCGACATCAGGGCCGGTGTAGTATAAGTTCGATGTCGATCTCGCTTCGGTTCGCTGGACGTACCGAGAAACGCGAAGGTATAGTTTGTTTCAGTAGTTCCGTGCAGCATTGTGGAGGCTACAGGCCTCTCCGGCCAATCCGGAGGAGGAACACATGTTAAATGTGTTTTTCCGCGGCTCCTCATTTCCCAAAGGCGGGCGCTGCAGTAAGAGCTCCCGCTTCGGAAAAAAAAGGGGGGGGGAGGAAGATGAAGCGGGGCTACTATTTTATTTTTGTCCAGTATACTGATTCCAAATTGTCAGATTTATGCCGTCATCTAATCTACCTGTTCTGACTGCACACATGCACCAACCTCCAGTCCGTCCTGTGTTCTCTTTATGCGTTTTCATATGCAAATATGAACAAATTTATATTTGTTCATATTTGTCCGTTTATTTACTTTATTTTAAATATGTTATAATGCAAGATACCTCTGTGAAATTCGTAATAAGTTGTCGATACCGATTCATGGCTAGTCCCCCAGAGTGGGTACAAGCCATTAACCCAGTCATCATCATCGTCATCATTTCCAGTACCGGCTCGCAGATGCATGTCCGAACAATGGCATGTCGTGTCGCTTCGGAAGAATTCTGCTCTCGATGGCGTCGTAGCCTTGGCTCTGGTGCACGGAACTAGCAAAGCAGAGTATAGTATGCGTTCGTTGCGCCCTCGTGCGTGTTACATTGTCGCCGACGTGATTTCGTACTCCGTACGAGTGTGTACGAAAGGTTGCGGAGCCACTGAAGTTTAATTACGCGTATTGAAAGCGAAAGCGCATTGTTCAGCTTAGTTCAGTTTATTATTCGTTCAAATTAGACAGGTCGGTTGTTAGTAGCAGTAGTATGAAGGCGAGGGTACCAAAGTGTAATGACTGCAGCGGGACCCTTGGTTAATAAGAACATCGGTATGAAACGATTGAAACAGCAGGTCAAAATTCCGCATTCTACTAGCAAATGAATAGTGCATGTGTAACGGGGAATAATGAACGTGAATGGTGAACATGAATAGGAACCAAACTAGCTTTATGCTAAGGATCCAGATGCTTCTCGTGTATTTCGCTTTTGTATATTTCTGGCTTAATAAAATTCAATTCAATTCAATTCAACGTATTATCAGAAAGAAAATGTATGGCATGCTACACACGGAGTCATATTTATGTCTGTCAAAATTACGCACAATATCATTCTAAATTGTACAAACCTATTTGTAGCCACCTCGAGGATATTATTCTATTACAATCTCTATCACACGCTTAGCATTTACGGCAAGTTTCTGTGTGCCGAACACTAACTAGGTGCACTATGGTCTTCTGCGCCTGCGTGCATATGTGTGAGGCATTCAGAGCAGCGCACCCCCCGGCCATGCGCCCGTAAATATGGCGTCGTTAAAGCCCGACAAAAGTATGCACCGTTCGGCTGAACCTTGACGGTTCTGACCTTGCTCCCTTTTCTATTTTCCTTCTTCTTCTTTTTGTGTAAGCATCCCTTCGTGTCGTTTCGTTCGCCGGCTCATTGTTTTCTTGAAAACTACCAAGAGAAAAAAAGAACAACATAAATACACTAGTTCCCTCTCCAAAGGACGATGTTCGGAACGTGATCGATATTGAGAGATCGCCTTCACGAAGCGGATTCGATTATCGACCGTGGCGACCGTATTGTGACGGAAGAGAAAAACTAGGTAAGGGTATACGTTCGTGCGCGAAGCATTGAATGCGCGGCCCACGCTGTCTACATTTCCCTGGTGGCATCTACTGTGGCATTTGTCGTGGTAGTCCTCGTGTAGCTCTTTGACAATCGAGAATGAATGAATGAATGAATGAATGAATGAATGAATGAATGAATGAATGAATGAATGAATGAATCCTTCAGTTAGTGAACCTGTCAGTAAGTAAATGAACAGATAGCTAAAAACGATGGAGAACAGGGAGTGTCTCCGGAGCCAACGTTTCGACAAGTGGGCTTAATTGTCTTCGTCAGTGCCCCGCCATGGTGGTCTAGTGGTTATCGTACTCGGCTGCTGATGCGAAGGTCGCGGGATCGAATCCCGGACTCCGCGGCTGTGTTTCGATGGAAGCGAAATGTCGAGCCCCGTGTACAGTGCGATGTCAGTGCACGTCAAAATTTCCGCAGTCCTTCACTGCGGCGTCTTTAATAATCGTATCATGGCTTTTGGGGACGTAAAAGTTAAAACTCTAGGAACCATCAATGAGTACTGAGAGCAACTGTTTGTCGTACTAGTCGACGGGTTGCGCTTTGACACGTTAAACTAAAGTAATAGGGTCAATTGGTCACTCGAATTTTTCAGTTCTCGAGTTTGAGGACACACCTTATACATGGCGAGCTACGACGGTGGGCTCATTGCTGCACATAACCACACTGGCAAATTTCGCCCCACATGCAGTGCCAATCCCTTGCAGCGTACTGAGTATGATTAGATTAGATAGATAGATAGATAGATAGATAGATAGATAGATAGATAGATAGATAGATAGATAGATAGATAGATAGATAGATAGATAGATAGATAGATAGATAGATAGATAGATAGATAGATCAAAGCTGTCCCTTATAGCTACCCCCGTAGCTACCTCACCTATTCCTGCTGATATGTGTGTAACTGTGGACTATGCACACGCAGGCCGTCGCATCACAATACCGTTACATCTTGCCCTGTATACACTTTACTCAACCTTCGCACCGAAGGCGTGGTGCACTGCACCCGTCGCCCCGCTGAGCAGTGCGGCTCCGTTAGTTCGAGGAAGTGGTGGGCTGATATATCTCGCACGAATATCAGCGCGGCTGGCCGTGGTCGCGGTCGACAACGAAAGTGTTGAGTGTTCTTTTTTTTTTTTTTTTCTCAGCCCCCCGCCCGCCTGTGTGGCGGGTGAGGACAGGCCGGCCTTGGTGTCAGAGGCGGCGCACACCGACCATTCCAAGCGCCCTGCGAAAGCTTTTCTTGTTTTGTTTTTTTTAACCGTGGTTTGGCCGTGCAACAACGTTCATTAACGAGGCAACGAAGCGGCTCATTTCTCCTTCGCACTGCTATAAGAACCCGTTTCGACCGCTCGAGACGCAAAACGCAACGCGACGCGACAGAGTGTTTTTAAGTATGCCGACGACAAGAGTCTCGCTTTCTCGGATCGAGACGTGGTGGCGACCGCGACGCCGAGCCAAACAGTCGACGTGCGGGACGTCGACGCGGACTTTATAAGACGCCGTGTGCCTTGGAGCGTGCGAAGGTCGTCGTCGGATAATCCCCCGTCCTGGCCGCCTTGGCCACCGCTCGGGTCAATACAAACAGCTAAGGGACAATGTGTAGTGCCAAACAAAGCATCGCGTAGCTGTTGGTGTAGCTGCGACAGGGTTTACCTGCACACGCGACCTGACGTTGCTGTATATTCTTAGTAAGACGTGCTTATTAGCGCCGGGGTTAGTTACAAACTCTGGCTGAGTGGTCGTAAGGTCTGTGGAATTAACTATAGAACCAGCTCTTGATGACTCGCAGGTGTCTTTGTACGCAGCGCGCATTAGGCAAGTCTTCTCAGCCGTGATTGTTAAAACTGTCCATCCTGCTACTGCTACTATTGTGCCAAAAATGTGCGCTGTAAAAAAACAACAAAAGACATTGCATTCATTTGGCAGTATGACAACAATGTAGCCGCGTGTTTTCCTTATATCGTTCCGCAGTGGATCGTTTTCTTTATTGGTAATCCTTGCGTGAAGCATGAAGTGTTTTGCATATGTTATGTTTGTTGTTTTGTTTTGACGTTTGTGTCGTATATAATTTGAAGGAGTGTTCTTAAGCGCTTGTCGTGAACCTGAAGACAATTGATGGAAGTATATAGCTGTTGCAATAGCCGGTTTGCTGAAGCTGTTTGGCGGAGGACGGTTCAGGCATATCGCGTCCACTGGAAAGTGCAGTGTGCTGCAAGCGCACACGTTTCAGACAGCACAAACGCGAGTACAACCAACCTTTCAAATACTGGTTATGATTGCGGCTTGGGTGGGCTGCTAGCGTGCTTCTGTAATGGACTTTGCGTTCAAGGCCGGCGACGAATACTGAAGCTTAGATATAGTTCTTGACCCAAGTACGGGGAAGAGAATAGACGCAAAGTGGCACACCGTTTTTTCTTGTGTGTGTTTCATGTAGGAGCATTCCACTATTTATCCACATTGAGTTGACATATAAACGGACTGTTTAAAGTTTTTTCGCACAGTTTCCCTCGATATGTGTTAATTTAACTATACCATCTCTATAGCTAGTGCTTCTTATGGACGCCCGTCGAATACTCAGTTGTTTACAGCGCACGTGGAACAGTTGATTAAGGCTTATCCTGGAGCGCTGAAATTCAAGTGTAATCAGATGATGGACTGAGAAGCATAACTTTACTTGAGCTTGTTAGTTCGCAAGTTACGCTTTTTACAGTTATATCGCCACATCATATTCCTTTCTCCTCCGTCACATTCCTTTTTTTTTTCTTTTGCTGATCCTTCGCTGTCAGTTACCGCTTTGCGTAATTGACACCGTTGCAGAGTCGACCGTCATCAGAGAGCTTAGCTGCTTTGCAGGCACGTAACATCCGTGTAGCAAAAATTCCGCGTTTGGATTCTATATTAAAGTTAACTAATGGCTACGCTATTGAATAATGTTGAAAATTAAATACAAAATTTGCCTCGGTCACCACGGAAAGCCGCGAAATTTCCTGTACACATCAATATACCGCTACAACTATACGTACAGCTTACCAGCAGCAATAAATTGGGAGATATTGGTTGACATTTCCCCCGAGAAAAAGACAAGACAAAAAAGGCAGCAGTTCGGACGTTTGCCTCGTCTGTGGGGCTTGTCAAAGTGCGACTGACGAAAGCTAACTCATTCACTTTCAGTGACCGCGATTTTTCTTGTTTCGGCCGCCGCACGGAGCTCGAGGCTTTTGCAAGAATTCGCGTCGACGCGGAGTCGGTGTTCGCGCGACTGTTGCTTCGACACGTAAGGCCAATGCTTGCACAGACACAGAAAGAAAGAGAGAGAACAGAGCAGTCGGTAGACTGCCCTGCATGTCACCACCGTGGAGTCGTTGGAGAGACCATCTTAAAAGGAGTGCAGGACCTTGAGACTCGGCGGCGCGAGACGAGATTGCGCCGCTTGCTTGCATGGTACGACCTGGGGTGCCCCAGTGAACTGCGCTTGTGTCTTGTTGTGACGCAAGCTCACAAGAGCGAGCAATCTCGAGTCCTCACGACGGTATTACTCCCTACACTCTGCTGTCACAACCCCTTTCCCGCTTCCTTTCCAGCCGGCTTCATACTTTATAGGCTTGCAGAAACCTCTAAGAAGGGTCGCCGTGTGTTCGCTACCGTTCAGTCCGCATAATAGCGTCGGCTTATACGTGTCTCTAGATCAACGTATCGTTGAACCCGCATGGGTGAGTCGTTTAGACGCGGGGCCAGCTCAGAAACCATATGGCCCACCCTCAAGCACCCCCCACCTCGAGCCCGTTCAACGCTAATGCGTTGTTGCTCAACCTCTATTGTCGCGCAGGGACGTTCGATGTTGATTGAAGTCGGTACTCGTGTGTCTTCGGTCCAACAATGCGCGGGGGGTGCAAGCATGTCAGCGACGAGAAAAAAAGATAGTTATTACAGTGCGATCTTATATCGCGCAGCAAGCACGCACTTAAAATCGCATATCAGTGCATTCGCACACGACTTGGTGTCGTAAGGCTTACTTGGTAGACCGACACCTAGCGGGACTGCGTCCTCTAAATGATCGTTTACCGTTACTAGAATTCACTGCTTACAAATCTCAGGTGTGCGCGTCTTTAAGAAATATTTGGAGGTTCATGAAAAGAAAATTTGGTGCCCACATTAAAATGCAGTGCAATCACCAAGCGAATACGCTCGGGAGAGAGGTTTACTGTTCTTTAACGGTAAATTTTTGAACTGCCTGCCCAGTTAATTTCTTAGCCTTTACCATGTGCTTTCTTCTCTGCATTATCTGCGCTTCGCTATGCGTCACTTTAGGGATGAGGGTTAGTTAATTGCGAATCATTTTTAATGTCAGTTGGCTTCTCTACTCTAGAGTATCACATTCGTTCAAGAAACATCGTTCATTAAAACATCGTCAAATTTTGATGAATGCTTATGAAAGTCATCTCCTATAATTATCAGTGGGCAGTGGGCACATGTTCCACGTGTCTAACTTTAAACGACCGTCGAGATCGCCCGACCGAGGCATCTCGGCGTGCTGATCCAAACAATGCAAATTACGAGCCGAACGTTCGCGATGCTCATCGCGCGTCGTGCCACGACCTTTGACCCCATCGGGCATACGGAGATCCTTCGTCGGTACGCCCGCGCATCGGTTCGTGATCGAACTGACCACACCGGAAGCAATGTCTTCGTTCTAAATGCTCTGTGGCCGGTATTTAACGATGACGTTGGAAGACGGAGCATCGTTCCTGACACAATCGGGGGTCAAAGGGTGCGGGGTTCCAATCATCCGCAAATTGCTCGGCCAGCCTGTTCACCCAAAAAGAGACCCCCCCCCCCCTCCGGCGGGAATCGGCGTCGTTCATGTCTGTATATCAGCTGGCGCAGCTATCAGCGCCACAGTACGGAGCCGTAAAGTGAGGTGAGAGCATTGTTTGAATGTAATTGCATGTAGGGGGTACACGGCCGATGCATAGAGGGCACTCTTGTATATGCATCCCTCTAGGGAGCCTACATGTGCTCACCTCCGTGCCTCCGTCTGTGCTTGTTGTCGTTGTTTGCAATGAATGTGGTCGTTGTTTTCAGTGAACACGTTCTTTCTGTTCTAGAAAACAGCGGCTAACTTCAGAGAACAACCCTCCAACTTTCCAGACTTGCTTCATAAACGAACTACCTCATTTTTCTTCAAGCCCCCGCGCTACCTTTAATGTAAGGATTGGCGGGCGCCTAAGGCGATTGTAGGCAACCATGGACAAAATTGTCACCATCCTTAAAGACGGAGGCACGCGCATGTAGGCTCCCTACACCCTCTGTTTACATCGCCTCTTAATGCCATCTGGAGTCCCTGGGTTAGGTGCGGTCGATAAGTATAGCGACATCATATGTGTATCATGAATTACGCACTTTCTCTACGTGTTTGCTGTAGAAATTTAAACGTTGACTTTGGATTACCCTAGGAGGATTGGGATTACCGCGCTGAGTAGGAAGTCCAGGGTTCGTACCCTGGCCGCATTTTGTTGGCTAACGTTTAGGCCTCCGTTTGAGAAACGCATAGGCTTTCGAAATTCACTGCGGCTCCTTCAACTGCCCCTTTCCCTACTCCCTCAACTTTTTTACGTACCCACAAAAATACTCCTAATGTATCAAGTGCTTCATTGCAACCGTAATTTTATTCGATTACGACCGTACTAATTACATTATTTCACGTTTCGTTCTTTACTGTTACGCGAGATATGAAGTACCACACTTACACTGACGTAGGAAAATACACAATTCGGTAAAATATCCTACGTTTCCTCTGGAAACGTGCATTTTTCTTCGTTTTAAGTGATTCTCGTCTTTCCCGAGTGTTCATGATTAGCACCAGGGCTCTGATGAGTATCGCTCTTTGTGATGGAACGACGGGGTACTCGACAGAGACTGCGGTTATTCTGTCGGGTATATAAAGTCACGTCGTCTGTGTCCATGAGTCATGAATTTCACGTAAAAAACTTCTGTGGAGCGCTGTAACGGGTTGTGAACGCAACGTCGACGTCATCGATAAATTTGTCGAAGTCGCCTGAGTAATATGCTTGAGGCTTGCCTAAGCTCTATTCAAAAGGTGCTTTGACCTTCGTAGTGCCTCAACAGAGATGATCTCTCAAGACTTTAAGGGCTTTTCCCACGGGCAATCGCACGATAACTTCTTTCCGTGCAATAATTTATGTGTATCTTTAATTATTACCGTGCTTTTCTTATGTCTATGCCGGTGCTCTTCGTGTAGCCTCTTAACCTTTTCTTCTCTCGCTATCTTTTTTTCCTCCGTGATTCGCAGACTTTGTTCACGTCAATGTTCGGATATTTCTCAATGGAGTTGTCACAACGTTTTGTATCTCGTTACTGTATTTTTTTTCTTTTCTTAATGAGATTTCTTTGGTGTCCATTCACGTGCGCTCACGGCCGAACACAAAGAGGCGCGCATGCGCATGGTCCTCGCGCACGTCAGCCGAGTCATGTGACCAGCACTCAAGTCCCACAAGACAGCAATAGATTCGACTGGCCACTTCCAAGCACTCTATAGAACGTTTGTAACCAATCCCAGCGCTTGAAAGTTCGAGTGCGACGACACTTGCATTCCACTCAGTGCGACCGCACTGCAACGCACTGGGTTTGAGCAGCTACCTCACTGTAGCTGCACTGTAGCCACTGCAACTCCGGTGTCGTAACTGGAGCTACAGGCGTTACATTTACGATTTAAACGTCACTGTAGCCACTCTAACGATACGGTGTAGCCACTTTAACTCAAGCAGCAACATCTGGCTATGACGCACTGGAAAAGCTTGCTCACCCCGATCGATCGCTGGACAGCGAGACCCACTGGAGGAAGGTATAAGAAGGCGCTAAACAAATACTTGTTTGTACTTTGCATATACATAACGACTCGGCGCCTTTCTAAGGGAACTGACCTTCACAGTACGCGAATTCTAGGACTCGTTCTTGCGCAACTCGCGACTTCGCGCACCTGGATGGCTTTTCCGAACCCCATGGACCTCAGTATTGAATGGAGAGGTGAAGGCCTCCGCGCGGAAAGATCAACGCCTCGTCGTTACCGCACCAGGGGAGGTCCCCCTCGCGGTCTCCGGAATAAAGAGAAGGCGCTCGTTTTGGCCTCCGTCACCGCCTACGCCGTTATGAGGCGTCAATGACTCCATTCCTTCTTTTGTTTTCTCAATGGCGTACATTTCCCCTATCTTCCCCCCGCCTCCATGAAAAGGGGCGGGGGGGGGGGGGATAGAGCCAGATTAGCTCCCCGATAGCATTGTCGTCGAAACCGGTGAGGCGGGGTGGACGATGATCCCCGGGCAAAAATATGCAAACACCTTGCGCAAGAACGCGCAGCTTCTCGTAGCACGCGCTGTACGGCGGTTTGTTCTCTCACCGGAGAAAGAACGAAAGAAAGTAAACAACCGAAAAGGAAATGCGGTGAAAAGAAAAAAAACAAAAACAAGGTCAACAAACAGAGCAAGCACAACAAAGGGACGAGCAATATAGCCGTGATGCAAGCCGCCGGGTCGTCTGCTCTCCGCGGAGAACCCATTGTTGTGAGTCCGCTAGCTGCGTTGCCGCCGGGCTCCCTTGAACGCGAAAGCGAAAGTCGTTTCTTTCCACGCATTCTCCGAAGAGTAAAGGGTACGCACGGGCGCACATGCACTTCATTTTGTCTCGTCCTCTCAGCTTTCACACTTACGACCTCAGGTGTTCGTTTTCTCTCTCTCTCTCTCTCTCTCTGTCACGCTTACGGCGGAGTAGCAGCTCCTTCCGCTCCATCCAAGAATCCCTCTTCTCTCTTCCCCTTTCCTTTCCGTCGCCTGCGTTGAGCCAGTTGAGCTGCGTACGCAGCCGCGTAAATACTACCGCTCACCTCCCCCCTTTTCCGCCCCGCTTCTGCCGTAAACATGCAACTCCGGCGCCAGGAACCGGGAAGCCCGTTCCGGTAAGAAGCAGCCGGGCTTGCTAGGTGGCCCCCTTTTCGGTAAGAGAGAAGAAAAAATATACGCATGAAAGAAAGTTGCCTGCCCTCGGCCTCGGTAGCGCAGTTCGCAACCCCCCCTGCACACAAATTGCGTCACCCTTTTTACGTAACAGGTCTGTCGACGACGGGTTTTTACCTGTCTTCACGCTGTTTTAGCTTCGCGAAATTGCGCGGGCTCTTAGCGCGTACACGCGCTCCATTGCGCTCGCGCGCTCGCGTTACGCAAAGAGCGTGAAGAGGTAGAGGTGCTTTAGTTGTATCTCTGTAGCGAGACATATAAGTTCGGCACTCAAAAAAAATCACTTCCTTCAACGATCGCATGTCGTCAATATGTTCTAACGCAGTTGGATCTAATGGTTGCAGATGCGTTACCGCGGGACGACAAACCTGCGTGATGGCCTGTAGTATCTATCTATCTATCTATCTATCTATCTATCTATCTATCTATCTATCTATCTATCTATCTATCTATCTATCTATCTATCTATCCGTTCATTTTTATTATCTTTGAAGTCAGTCTCCGCCCCCAGAGACGGGAAAGAAACCGAATATGTGTTGTTATTCAGCTCCTTACAACGTCCCCTTTAAAGACGGCAGTCTTTCTTGGGCTGCCTAAACGCGAAAATTTTTGTCTGTCTGTCTGTCTGTCTGTCTGTCTGTCTGTCTGTCTGTCTGTCTGTCTGTCTGTTTGTTTGTTTGTTTGTTTGTTTGTTTGTTCAACTGCCTGGCCAAAACCGTGGTCAAAACCTACAGAGCTACTGGTGCTGATGGCACGGGGTCGAACACGTCAACATTATACAGCGGAATGAAATGTCAGTCCTACTTAAGGCGAATTATGTGTACATAAACGTGATCCGCGGCGTTAATTTAATTAGGAATACACATTGGATTGGTCTTTACGTTAGTATATGAAAAATCGATGCGTTACAAATGGTGGTGAAGAGACGCTACGCGTTAAAAAACAAAGGCTTTGAGCCAACACTAATAAAAGGTACCAAAAGTCTGTGCCAAAGCAAGGCAGACGCGGGAGATTTGAATTCAGCAAAACCTCCATTGGGGAGGAGTGAGGGAGGAGGCGTGGGAAGGGGAGAAAGGATGTTACGTATCAGGGGTGGCAGAAGGCTGTCGTCTTTCGAAGTCATTTACAACGAAGCAAGCTGTTATGCGGCCATTTATTTTGTAGCGAACGCTACCTTTTGTACCGTTCGCTATAAAAGTGAAATGACACACGCTAGAGAGTGTTATTTCGCTGACCTTGACGCTGCGTCTTCATAAGTGGTTGTTTGAGTGAGATGCTCAATAACTGGTTTTGAAAGTTTCGCTATAAACTATTGGGGGGGGGGGGGGGTGGGGGGGACGTCAAAGAATGACGTCAGAAAATTAAATAGGCCCTGTTCCCATGTTACTCTGGGAGATGTGCACGGCAAGGCTCAGGGGCTGCGCAATATGGTCAGTGCGCTTTTTTTTTCTTTTTTTTTCAATCTTAACGGTCTCGGGAAGTACGAAGCGGCTGTTGTAAGAGATGCCGAACAGCAGGCCGCGTTCGTGCGATCATTAAGATTGCCGAGATATTTCCGAAATATATCCAGCGCCCGTTCGGGTCTCTCAAAAGACCTCTTGGTTTGTTTGTTTTTTTTTCTTGTTTTTTTTTTCGCTGGTACAATATTAGCCGTCTAAAGACATTGTACGGTGAAACTTGCATGCGCACGTGGACATGCCGAATATAAAGAACTTAAGTTTCTGTATAAGCTGCTTATGAACTGCTGCTATTGCTTTCCGCACAAGAGAGATCGAAAAAGTATGTTTATCATCGACGATGTCATTAGGCAGGTCGATACATCCCCTTAAGTACTATAGATAGGCTTACGATATAAGAAAATTTGCGGGTGAAATCAGTTTGCGCAGGATAGACGAGAGTAAGCGTATATCTCTGCGAGGAAAATAAAGATGGGGGCGGGGGGCGAGGAGCTACTGCTTTGCTATGGCTTGATTTTGGCTTGCAGCATAAGGCTAATAAAAGGGTCGGCCCTTGTTGTCGATACACTTAACAAGATCACTTTGTTGTGGTCTCGCGGTGGCGACCGTGTCCGGCACCACAAGATCACGTTTTCTGTAAAATTTTTACTTAGTCAGCACAGGAAACAAAATGTAATAAAGTATACTGTAGTGGGTCACACTGAGAGGCAAATGAGATGCGAAATTATGGAAATTGGGAAATACTCATTTTCGCTTTATTCTAAAGGCCCAAGGAACGACATGACAGTGATGTATGCAGCACTGCTTTTTTTTTTTGTTCTCATATGTTTTGTATTATGTCTAATCTTTTGCGTTTGTATGTTTTTGTAGCGCATAGTCGTCCCTGTCAACTATTCGAACCGCATGCGCACACGTGTGTACCAGCTCTGACCCACGCAATGTCGAACTGTATAGTGTGGACTCTTCCAGTGTTTGTAGTGTGTATCTCTTGTGAGAATTTTCTTTCTTTTTTATTTCTTTCTTGAACTTTTGTTTGGACTACTGAGGGAGAAGTAGTAGCCGGTGCCGTACTAAAGGCACTATCCTCTCCTGTTCACTACTTCAATAAAAATAAAAACATTTTGACCACAAGAGATGACTTAAATTGCTACCCTACATTAGGAACAGAGCAAGGGTCGATCGGAGCACTAAGGGGGGAAAACGCAAACGGAGAAAAAAGCGTATAATGCTTAAGGAAGGAAACGCATCAATTCAGGGCTAAATAACGCGCGAAATTCCGTTTCTACCGTCATCAGTTCGTGTCATAATGCTTCACGCTGGCTCGCACACTCACACCCGAGCGGACATTACCGTCAGCGGTGAGATTAATGTCGATTTGACGCGGTAATCTCGAGCAGCCTTGCAGACCGGTGGTGCTAATGTTTGCAAACCAATCGTATTTACTGTTAAAACCAGTTAACAAAGGGTATTTCAGCGCCAGAACGCTTTCCATATGACGTCACTATTATATTATTATTATTATTATTATTATTATTATTATTATTATTATTATTATTATTATTATTATTGTTGTTGTTGTTGTTGTTGTTGTTGTTGTTGTTGTTGTTGTTGTTGTAACATAAAACACACAAGGACGCAAAGGGAAAAAGGAAGGAGTAAGCTGGCAACTGCCACCGCGTGGGGCACAACGCCTGCTTACTCTTTCAGGAGGAGGGAATAGATAGAAGAAGTGAAAGATGGGAGGAGAGAGAAAATAAGGTAATGTCAAAATAAATGAAGGAGTTGTCGCCATTTTTGGCCACAGCTACCCCTTCAAGGAGGTTTAAGATTAAAAATTTCTTTAAACCTCCTTGTACCGCTTTCAGCTTAAGTGCGTCACCATTGTTCCATCACTGAGCAACTTATCGTTTGTGTAAAAGCCAGCGACACAGTATAGTGCACAACTACTTCACCCAACGAAACCATTCACATGGAGAGAAAACACATGCGCACGCACGTACTACACCCATGTGCTACGTAACGATGGCGTTATGGTGTTTGGGTCTTCCAACTAGGTCAAGTTAAGGAAGGAATTTCAACACCTTTGTCGTCGCTTTCTAACAACGAAACGGTCCGGTAGGAGTGCTAATTACGGCGCACATTCAGGTAACTATTTTTTTTTCAGATAATAATGTGGTATGATACCAAGGAGGATAAAGAAAAATAATTTTAAAACCTCCTTGGATGATACGTTCTTGCAAGAATATCTCGCACCAGTAGAGATGCGTAAAACGCCGAGCCAGCAGTGTTTCAAGATTCCCAAACTGGTTGCGGAGCCTTCGCTTTCCAGTGCGTTTCGTACGTAAGTATTTCGAACTTGAATTCTATTTGCGAGCAACACGCATCTAAATGAGGTTCGAAGACCAAGGTCGCATTTTTTTTGCTACGCCGTCTTCCTCTTGACAAGCCGAATCGCATTTCGTTAGAATGACTTCCGCAATTCGTAGAAAGAAAAAGAAAATGGGAGGACACTTAAATTTCTTTTCCGGTTCATGGCCGATCCCCCAGAGTGGGTTGCGCCAAGATACCCAAGGACCAACCAACCAACCAACTTAAAGCTTCGTCTTTAAACAGCGGAACGCTATAGCACCATTGGTCATGGGCGTAGCGGGGGAGGGTATTTCGGTGTTAAAACACCCCCACGAATTATTCTGCAACAGGAACTACTTAGCGCTATCGCATTAATAAATGAACGTTGATGTATAATTACCGAGTACTCTTCGCAGTATTACGTCCCTTTGTATAAGAGCACTTGTCAGCGGTAGATTTATTAACGTTAACTAATAAACAGAGTATTTGCCGAGAATAAAAGGTAAACATTTCTTGTAGCGCAAAACCAAGAAAAAGGTCAAGAAACGAGTCAGAGGAAACAAAGGAGGCGCTACACTCATAACTGTCTATTCGGGTGGAAGGATTCAAATATATACATATGTGCACATGCACACCGCATGAAACATTGACGAAGGGGGCGAGTCATACAGGCAAAACACACGGTCATTTTGTTCAAATGTTTACCAATCTCCACTCGGCATCATGAAGTGTGACACCTATTTGGCTAACACAATCCGGCGTTTCTAATATGGTAAACTTCTAGCAATGCACGCGCAGTTTTGTTTGTGCTTCTGCCTAGAATCTTCAGAAAACGTTTCTCTATTTGTTTCTTGGTTTTGCGCTATAACAATAAATGTTTACCAAACGCTAACTCGCCCAAGAAGCAGCCCTATTGAAGTAAAAGGTATCGCCAAGTCAAAAAAGTGCTATTGCCAACCAGTGCACTGCGCCTGCTCTATGGCGCATGTACGCGCACTTTTCTAAAGGGAGCACTTGCATGCAGATTGTCCAGTTTGTGCTCCCGTACAGCAACACAGTCACCTATAGACTTTCACCAAATGACTTGTGGCTAATAGTCATGACTATTTTTAACACAGCTGCGCAGTACACAAACGCCGTTTACGCAGCGCTTTGCAGATGGAACGCTAGCAGTATGAAATATTATACCTGTGCGCCCCTTTCATATTCATACTTAGGTTTACTCTGAGAAATGTTGATGTAAAATTCAAAATAGACAAATACTGCAGAGGGACCTTCGGTATGTAGTACAACAGGCAAAAGAGAAAAAGAGAAACATGAAACATAAATGATACGTAAGATAATTTTTGAAATATTTCTGGGGGAATGCAGTTTCTCACAGTTCATGGCAACTTACTCCAAAGGGAAACTGCAGTGAATGCAGACGTTCTTCCTCTCTCTCTCTCTCTTTAAGTGTACCGTACTCTACATATCCATCCCACACTGGAATACCCCCAGGTGGACCCGGTATATTCCTCATTACTGCAATACATCATTAACTCAACAACGCATGCGGATGAGCTTGCTTCTTGCGCTTTGTGTAGGCAGCTCAGACCCATTCGTAACAGCTATACTGCATCGGTTCAGTAACTCAAATCGCTAACTGCGCCATTACCAACTGCAGTTGCAGACGAGTTACTGAACAGCCTCCGAAGCAACTACTGGCAACTACTGCAACATTCCTTCTTTTTGTATGCGAAGCAGCTTATGGTCGAGCCTGTTCCGTCCCTGCGCCGTCCACAACCCCACTGCGCATGCGCAACATCGGGCCCAAGCTGGCAAGGAACGATGCTAGCGAGTTTCTTGATTGAGAAAGCCGACAGGCTCACGCTGCACAACCGTTCACCGGCCACCCCATATATATAAGCAGTGGGTCTTGACCTGCAATGTAGTGCCGGTGGGAGATTTCTCTTGTGCGTAGTTGAACCATAAGGATTCGCAGCGTGCACGTTAACTAAAAGTAATCCGGAACTCGGCACGGTCTACGACGTGGGAG
The DNA here is from genome assembly GCA_013339685.2 of Hyalomma asiaticum. Lineage (NCBI taxonomy): Eukaryota > Metazoa > Arthropoda > Arachnida > Ixodida > Ixodidae > Hyalomma > Hyalomma asiaticum. The sequence continues at coordinate 33,623,286 of CM023489.1, forward strand.
CGCAGGAACCTCATAAACACCAGGAGCATAAATGACAACGCGTGTGTGAACATACACACGCGGTGTCACTCATTTACATGCATGAGTGGGTAGTGTCACGGGTGATTTACGGTAACACCGAACGATCCCCAGTGCTTCGCCGACTCGTCATGGTTCACTTCGTGGAGATGTGTGGATTTTTTTGCGCTTTTTTCTCTTTTCTTTCCAAAAGGTGCCGCTTCATTTATCTTTACAACACTCATCCGACTCTCCGTCTTGTTCGAGACGCATACATTTCGAATGCCCGCTTTTCCCGTTCTCCGTCGCTTCCGCTTCATACGACCGCTCGCTTTGACGCTATAATCAGCTCCCGCTCCCCAGTATAGTTCGTAACTGCGCTTCCTTACTAACCAGTTTAGAGGACAACTTATAACAAGCACTCCGTTTCCTCAACCGCTGCCTTGAATGCGAGAACAGATTGTTCGGGCCGTCCCCAGTATTTCCTTTATTTTTTATCTGTTTTTTTTTTTCCTGAACGCTTTTCTCGCAGGATTGTAGCGCGCGGAGGTATGCAAAGATGTGTGAGGCCGACAGCAGCGACTCACGATAGAAGGACAGTTCCTGTTTTAGCAGTTTCTCTGATTTTTTTTTCTTTTTCATTCTTCCAAGTACCTTTCGCGCTCTGTCGACGCAGGAGTGAAAAGTGAAAAGCGGCCGCGCTGCGCTAAGTGCTCTGACAGCGAGATATTTTGGGGTGTATTTGTTGTGTTTATATACGCGATAGGCCAGATGCATGTTCCAGGGCGTTTAATGCCACAAGGAGAAAGCAAAAGTTTATGATAAGCAATTAGCGCCTACTTGTTTCTTTTTTTTTAATCATTCGTTGTTCTTTCTTTATGTTTAGGCGTTTATTTATTCGCTAGTGGTCAGTACAAATGCAGTGTGGGAGCGATTAGTTCAGGGTCACGTGAGCGCGTTAGACCAATGCAGAGCGAGCATGGCCCAAATCAGCGCGCTGCATTGCAGCGCCGGTAGGGCGTTAGGAATTCTTCACTGACATTGAAGTCTGGGAGCCTTGTTTATTTTCTCTACGAGCATTCTCATAAAACAGAAAGAAAAGAAAAACAGCAGTAAAGGGGTGAAGCATAGACGTTATAGGAGATAAGAACACAGCGGTACGGATCAGCAAGTTAAACGTGAAATATCGGGCGATCTGGTCGAGATTAGGGGAGGTAGGAGGAGCGGCGGGAGTGTTTTGAAGGTCACATGGTGGGGGGAACGGGCAGCCGGTGTCCTGTAGGCTTAGAAGCAGGAGTTTTAATTGAAAGTGTGCCAAGGGAAAGGCGACATAGTTGGTCGCGATATCGACGTGAGGCTGTATTAGAAAGTCTGCGGGCGTGTTGAAGGCGTCGGCTGTTTGCGGGAGGCAGTTACAACCGGGTGATCACTGCGAGAGCCTGCGTATGTGCTACAGCGCAGCGGACTTGAAGGGCCTGTGAAATCCCCGTTTACTGAGGACAATCTGGTCATGTTGTTGTTTCTATATGTTGTTTCTATATGTTGCTCAATATGTTCATATCATTGCTGTTTTCGTCTGCTGCAGTCCTGACACCGAGGTATCTTTACCCTGTTGTAGAATATCAAACCGAGCGTTCCTCTCGTCCTCGGCATACGCATATTTCTGCTTGTTATATTATTGCTTTGGCTCTTTCTTCAACGCTTACATCGTGCATAGTGCGTAAATGACGTTGCGGCAAATATAAAGAATGGAATGCATCTTCACAAGTCACTTGGCCTTCGGGTGACGTGTTCCATCGGTCCACTGTTCGGACAAATAATTCAGAATATATATTGACCTTGGGCTTCGAACTGCAATAAGGTTTTTCTTTTTTTTTTTTCGCTCTTTGATATTTAATGAGCTTCCTTTAGATAAGCACCTTTTCTTGCTGTATGCCCTGCGGGGATTCCCGAGATCTTGTAGATCGCTCGCCAAAACGAAAGACGCGGGGCGTGCGCCACATGAAGCTGCAAGAATAACAATGACGCTGCGGTCACGTGGTACTCAGTGCGTGATGATGCATGCGTGGCCGGTGCATCAGGGGCCCCATACCGTACCTGCAGAATACTGAATACTATTCCGAGCATGTCCTACCTGATTGGTCACTTCTTCCTTGACAGGCAGAAGTGACCTCCTTGACAGGCAGAAGTGACCAATCTCTGGCTGCAGTAATTACTCCCTTATTGGTTCCTTCTTCCTTGACAGTGACCAATCCCTGGCCATTTACGAATCCCTGATTGGTCGGACCTGCCTTGACAGGCAAAAATGGCCAATCAGGGAGGACTAACACGGAATATATTCCTTATTCCCTGGTACGGTACAGGTCCCCAGAAAACCGCCGAGACCAATGACCAAAAGAGTAGTCCACGACAGGTCATCGCAACAAGCGCATGCTGTTCGGGCTTTTGCGCCTCTGGATCGAAGATTGGCGCTGAGGCCAAGGAGGTCTTAACAGCATTTAATTTTTGACGTCATCCGAGCCGCATTCTTCGAAAGGTTGGAATGATAAACAACCTTTCGTTCCTGTGCCAACGTCTTCCTCTGGCATGTACAATGTTCAAAACATGAATTGTCACATCAAAACTTCAAGTACAACAGTCGCTGCTTAAAGGTTACGTTGTCGCGCCACTAAGCTCAAGGGAGACGCCTGTAATGAACGCGTGTTGCATTACTTGGCTCCGAGAGACGTCGCGTTTCGGTGGTGCGACAGAACTGTGTCTCACTGTTGCCTCGCGAAACACACACTTGGCAGCTCGGCTTTTGCATTCTCTGCAAAGTGGTAGTGACATTTAACTTCAACATGGTCCCACGTGACAGCTTTATTCCAAAGCTGTCTAGTAATAGCAACAACAACGAGAACAACAACAACAACAACAACTACTACTACTACTACTACTACTACTACTACTACTACTACTACTACTACTACTACTACTACTACTACTACTACAGCTGCTGTAATAATAATAATAATACTAATAATAAAAAATTGGGGGACCGTTAAGCTTCGCCTTTAAGAGTTGAACGCGATAGCGAAATCCGGCCCCTAGTGTACACTTCGACCACTCAGTGCATACTTATTAATGTGTGTTGTTACACACACACACACAGACAGACACAGACACACACGCGCGCTCGCACGACGTATCTATAGTAATGATAGAGGTTTTCGATCTATTTAACAGCACTTTTATACCAACTTCATGAAAATTTTGTACAGTGATATAGAACGCCGTGCATTAACAAAAAAACGATGACCAATTTGGATGAAGCCTTGAGAACAAAAACTACCGAAATCTCTGAATGCTTCGATGCTTAGTAGCTGGTATACAGTACAAAATTGGAATGCGAGTCCGAGTAACCATAACACGCGTAACACGCGTGACAGCAATCGAAGTCCATCGAAACGCCAGGCGATAGCCAGTGGGTCTGTCTGCCAAAGAGGCAACCTTCGGCGCCCGCGCATAAGTAAACGTAAAAATCGCTATCGGACGAGGAAAATACACAAAGTGGGGTCACGCCAAGACCACTTGCACTTTTCCCTCGGAAAGCGCACAGATAGCGGTGGGGGGTCGCGCTTGGCAGGTTCGTGTAAACAGCCAAGAAACACCGAAGGAGTTGACAAGAACGGTGCCATCTCGCGCGCACATTTTTATTTTTTTTTCGTTTTAGAAACGGGTTTTATGGGTCCTGACCATGCATGGCTGATGAAGAGTATAGATTTCGAACTTAGATTAAAAAAATACCGCTAACCGTTATCCCTAGCCACGTGACGTTTACAACGTTGGAAGTCGAGAAAGCCCTTTCCGTTGGCGTGCCTCCTCTGCTCTACGCTTTTTCGGTGTAAGTGTTGTTGCGTGTCTTTGGGCGCTCTACAAAAAGAGAAGGAAAGTATGTTTGTGATGCTCAAGAGGCAGTTGTGTACGTCTTTGTCTATATGTTATGGCTAGTGCGGTAAATTCCATCATTACCTCGTTTTCCATAAATTAAATTCAGTTAAGTGAAATAGAGAAGGCTATACCACAGTCGGTATGTACCTGCTTCTAGGTGCGGTGATAACTTCGGCCGCAGGAGCAGTAAAAGAAAACAATCACATTCGCTTGTACGGTATGTAAATAAAGAAATAAAGTAAATAAACAAGAAAGTTCTACAGTACGCATAGCAATCTATCTATCTATCTATCTATCTATCTATCTATCTATCTATCTATCTATCTATCTATCTATCTATCTATCTATCTATCTATCTATCTATCTGTCTGTCTGTCTGTCTGTCTGTCTGTCTGTCCGCTCATGTACTGATCAATCGTTCAAGCTAATCATTCAGTCGGTCAAATCAGTCACTCAATCGATAAAACATCGATAAACTCTGGCGTGTGTATCTAGAGCACCAACCGCGCTGAGAGCGACCGAGCGCGGCGACAACCCCTCCTCCACTCCCCCCAACACACACACACACACACACATACACATACATACATACACAAACACACATACACACACACACGACAGACGAGAGGCTGCAGCACATCAAGGGCAGCCGCTGTCGTGCGTCTATCGCATGGCCCCTTCGTCGAACGAGACGGGGGCCGGCTGTATAAGGCTCGGCGGAGCGTGGTCGAGCGTTGCCGACGCGAAGCACGGAGCCACCGTGCGTGTTTTTTGTGTGTGCGTGTGTGTGCGGAAGGCGTGAGCGGCCGCCGTCTACGTGTGGGCGGAACAGCTTACACACCGCGCGGTCAAGGAGCGTGGGACGACGCCGCAGACAAACCGCACTCCTTGTGCGCGAGACGGGCATCGGACGTCGCTCTTCAAGCGCGGGCCGCTGCGGCCGAAGACCGCATTGCGGTTGCTCCGTACACAGGGCCGATCTTTGTTTCCTCTTCGACCCCCTCGATAAAGAAAACAAAGCAATTTGCGCTATATGTACGGTGGTATGTATAGCTGATTTGAAAAGGTAATTGAAGCTGCTGATGTAGAACGCCTTAATGATATTTGTGTCAACAGGGCCTCTCGATCTAACCCTCTGTCAAAAAGAAATAGGTTCTTTGTATCCCTCATCTAATTCGCACGCGTTTGTGATGCAGAGTGGTGACGTAGTAGTTGTGCAGTTAATCACGTTTGTTTTTTGTTTCTTTACTGTTGTGGTATGAATGTGCCCAGTCATCGGAAAATCAAAATCATTTTGCAAGCTCGGCGCTGTTGTTCTCTGGTCTTCCTTGGGTCCTGTCAAGATTCAGCGCCGTTTTCCCTCTTCTCTGCAATGTGTGGATTGTTGAGAGGGACAACGTAATTAGCGATCGAAAGCTGAGAGGTTAAGCAGGTAAACTTCAAGTTGGCTATGATCCACGAGGATAGCGGCAAAAGGCTACGACAGTAGAAAAGATGAGGAGGAAACTCGGCAGCCATTCTTCTCTGTGAAGATGTATTCCGAGCGAAGCTGAGTACCAGATGAGCTGCGTCGAAGTCTCTTTCCAATTTAGCCTAGGCTCCATGAAGCCTTCCCCTTAAGCGAAACGCTACCTGCTTCTTTTAGTAGCTTTGCGTACTTCAGGATCTTCGCCATCTGGCATGGCCTACATAGCCATCACAGCTCTCGTATCATATTTCGCAAGTGATCGATAATTTCTTTTTTTACATCTCACGTGTCGATGAATACTAAGAAGGTTAACACTGCGTAAAACCCCAGAATATATTTGCAATTACTGACCCCCCCTCTCCCCTCCCCTTATGTAAAATCCTTTGGAGACCACTTCCCCTCAGCGCAGGGTAGCCAGCCGGATGATTTAATTCTGGCTGACCTCCCTGGCCTTCTCTCATTTGCCTCTCTCCCTCTTTCTCTCTCTCTCTCTCTCTGAGGAGACCCTTTCCGGGAGGACCCATCTCTATAAGGGACCATAACTGACGATCGCAATAAGCCGAAGTATAATCATGTAATCGTTGCAAATCAGATGAACTTGATTGTTTGTATAGACTTCCAGTACGTCAAACAATACGAGCATCATCAGTGCACACAGGCTGAGGAACAAATGTTACACTCTAAACACGGTAACCTTTAGTTTATTTTATAGGTACACAAAATGTGAAAATATGCTGGCACTTTAACCTTTGATAAAAGAGCATCTTTGCACATTTTTGTGTACCTATAATATAAACTAGAGGTTACCGTGTTTAGAGTGTCACTTTAACCTTTAGTAAACGAGCATATTTTCACATTTTTGTGCACCTATAAAATAAACTAAAGGTTACCGTGTTTAAAGTGTAACCTTTAGTAAAAGAGCATATTTTCACATTTTTGTGTACCTATAAAATGAACTAAAGGTTACCGTGTTTAGAGTGTAACCTTTAGTAAAAGAGCATATTTTCACATTTTTGTGTACCTATAAAATGAACTAAAGGTTACCGTGTTTAGAGTTTACGTCCGGCCAGAAGGATTAGTAAATAGCCACTCGTACAACGGTGCCGTATTAAAGCGAGGAAGGAAAAAAAGGAAGAAAAGACAGAAAGAAGTCGAGACCTTGCTGTCGCCGCGACATGCTGCCCGGCGGCCACTTCGTTACGCCGCGGACAAATAGAAATAAATAAATGCATTACGGGGTCGCGTAACCGCGCCTCGAACACGTCCTCTTATCAGAGCGGCGGCCTCCGTAAACACCGTAACTTCGCGTCGCATTAGCGTATTACGCCAACGTTCGCTCGGCGCTGGACGCAAATTAGCTCACACCGCTTTCGGGACTATAATCACGCTCGGTGGGTGTACGAACACCAAATCTTGCACGCTATACATTTCTGCGCCCCGGCGTCTTGCTGACAAAGTATACTGCGTTCCACATGCAGGAGTAGCGTTACAGTTTGTTTGTTTGATTGTTTGTTTGTTTGCACAACGGACTTCCACAAGTGACTGTGTATAGCCTGAATCGCCGTTAGTTCTGATAAACAATTGATGCAAAGTGCCTTGGTAATCTGCGGTGATGGCGATTGGCCGTTATCGTATATACAGGTGCGCGCTCACTATTTCTGTCGTATCTCTCTCTGTGGGGTCTATACCGTAAAACGGAATACTATTCCGCCTTGGTCCTCCCTGATTGGTCAGTTTTGCTTGTCAAGGCAAGACTGACGAACCAGAGAATAGAGATTGGTCGGGGAGTGGTCAATTCTGCCTTGACAAGCAGAACTGGCCAATCGGGAAGGATCAAGACGGAACAGTATTCCGTATTCCGTTTAACGGCATATGCACCCATTTCTATTTCTCTTCACATTATCTGTCTGAGGTGAGAGCGTTGCACTGTCATTGAATATCGGTGCTTTCACACACACACACACACACACACACACACACACACACACACACACACACACACACACACACACAACACACACACACACACACACACACACACACACACACACACACGCACGCACACGCACACACACACACACACACACACAAACACACACACACACACACACACACAATACATACGTGCAGGCGGACGGATGGACGTAAGGATAGAATTCGTAGGGAAAAATCCTAATAAATATTACGCATTGCTAACGCTTCAATTACGTCGCACAGCGCTCAACCTTGTAAGGCCAGCCAGAATTACGCATGCATGGCGGCAATCAGCGGAAACGGCGCGCCGTTCTAATACGCTACCGTGCTGGGTCTCTAAAAAAACAAAAACAAAACAAACCGCGAGCCATACATGCAGTAAGACGAGCACACACGACGTACAGATGTGTACACAACGTTGGCACGAAGATACGTTTCTGTTTGTTTTTCTTTCCTTTTTTTTACGCGGTGGCTGTCGCGAATTCCTGCGCGACACCCCGAGATAAATTGTCCTTGCAGCCTCGCGCGGGGACGTCGACTCAGTGATGCAGGAATGCCCCGCGCGGTACGCGGCCATCGAATCCACTCGCCGCCTACATACCGTGTTCACTCGAACCTAAGCCCGCATGTTTTCGTCCTCCTTATTTATGTTTTGAACGCGAGTTACGAAGTTCCTATGTTGGCTCCTCTATACGAGGATTCTGCTTAGGAGCAGTCGTACAGCATTGGGAAAAATTGTGGCGCGCGTCTAATGCCGACGCCGAAAGACTGGATGCTGCCGGCATTATAGTGCACCCAGTGCCTAAGCTATAGAGTAGTGTGGTTACGTTGTTGTTTCTCTGGCCTCTAATACTGGCACATACAAACGAGGGGTATTGTCCACGCTGCGGGTAAGGATGTCTGAATGGAAAAATTACGAAGCCGAAGCTGAGTGAGCGAAAGTAAAAATTAAGAACGGAGTTCTCATGTTCGTTGGTTGTCCTTTTGAAGCTTCGGCGCAACCCACCGAGGGGGATCAAGTGTGCGCGCGCACAAATTGCGTTCTCTTTTCTTCTTCTTTCCTTGCGTACATTCAACAGCGGAGCTTTGCAGAGCCGAGGCTGTGCCGTGTGTCCGATCTCGTTCGTTGTCACGCAGGAGGGGAAAAGCGGAACCGCTCTTGCACTCGTCCCAATGCCCATTGCATCGCTTGTCCCACTCTTGCACTCAGCCCACTCCAACATGACAGCGATTATGTGGAGGTCAGTGTGCGATCAGTGTACGAAAGGCTTAGCTCGAAGTGGTGAATTCGATCCCCGCGGCTGCATTTCCATAGCGCGAAATGCTAAGAAAGAAAGAAAGAAAGAAAGAAAGAAAGAAAGAAAGAAAGAAAGAAAGAAAGAAAGAAAGAAAGAAAGAAAGAAAGAAAGAAAGAAAGAAAGAAAGAAAGAAAGAAAGAAAGAAGAAGAAAGAAAGAAAGTGCATTGACACCCCTGCCAGTTTAGCGGCTATTTTGTGTGTGTGTGTGTGTGTGTGTGTGTGTGTGTGTGTGTGTGGTGTGTGTGTGTGTGTTGTGTGTGTGTGTGTTGTGTGTGTGTGTGTGTGTGTGTTGTGTGTGTGTGTGTTGGGCACTCGCACAATAGCAACGCGAAGGCGGAGGGGGCCAGTGCAGTGTTCCTATACACTGCACTGACACTGTGAGTCACGGGTGGTACCAAGATACGTTTGCTGGTAGTGGGCGGCGGCGGGAGTTGTGGGAACAATCTGTAGGTGTGTGTGTGTGGGGGGGGGGGCGAAGGGGGATGCTGAGTGCACATCTATCATCCTTCATTTTTGGCGGGCTGGAGAGAGACACTTCATTCACCTAAGGATGATAGTAGGAAGCCTTTGAGTGGGTAGTGTTAAAGGTGTCTGGGGGAGGACACCGAAAAATAAAAAATATTACGACTGGTTTCTCTTAGTTTCTGATGCTTCGGAATTTCCGAACAATTCGCTAAGAATCGAGAGTGGCTTAGATTCGAGTAAGTACGGTAGGGACACGCAGTGGCGTCCTCTTCGGGGAGAAAAAAATAACGATAACAAAGGGTGGGCGGAACGAGAGCTCCCTCGGGAGGTCGCGTCACCGGAAGAGAATCCCGGGACACAAAAGACCGCGCGCTGTGCGCGACACGCGCATAGTGGCGACCGCGAGGCTGTGCGTCGCTGGACGCGCCGACGCCCGCTGGACGACGTCTCAAGAACGCAGAGACGCACAAAAGACGCGCGGAAGGGATGACAAAGCGTTCGCTCGCTTGCGCAACAGTGCAAGAGGTGTACACAAGGAAACACACAGAGCTCTGCAAATGTTAATGCAAACTAGAGACGCTACATCCTGGCGGACGGAATGGGTCTGTCATACACCGGACGGCTGCGATACAAAGACTGCAGGGTTACACGACCACAGTGAATCGCGAACAAGGGGACAGGCAAACGAGAGTGGAGAGAGGATACCATCGTGGCTTAGAGAAGAAGGAAGTATAGGGTTAATGGAAAGTGTCCGCGGAGTGGACCCAGCCTTATGTACTCTTATTTCGCCTGGGTCGACCGGTGGGTCTGCAATGCGGCGTAGTATCACGTTCGCCTCGGTTAGGTGTGTTCGCCGGATGGGCTGAGAAAGTTGCTTTTGAAGTTGCAGCATCGTGTCGACCTGAAACACTTGTGAATCGGTGTGTCGAATAGGTTGACCGCTTTTACTCGCGATCGTGTGAACGCATGCGTGGTCTACAGGTCATACTTGCTCCGCTTGTCCGCGTCTTCGATGCCTAGAGTGTGCGAAATCGCATCCGCCCTTGATATCAAATATAAAGCACTCTTTACAGTACTCCGAAAGACGTGCTATTCAAACCTGATGACTTTCTCCTAGGCGACATTAAATGACATCGAACTGTCTGTCTCAATACTGGTCCAGCGACAACCTAGGAAACAGAGCTGTTGCTCTTCGAGAGCTCCTGAAGCCCTGGATCTTTACCGATGGCTTTCGGTGATGGCTTTCGTCTTTGGATGGAGCCACGTCTCGCCGCAGAATAGACCGGCATGCTGCCCTGTGCTCTTAACCAATAGCAGCGCATTAAAGCCAATATCCTTGTCAGTGGTCCGCCGCAAGCACAACACTATAAGGCAACAAGGACGCTGCTTTGATTTCTGAAGTCTGTTCGACTGAATGAATGAATGAATGAATGAATGAATGAATGAATGAATGAATGAATGAATGAATGAATCTATCCATGGTAAAGAACGGAAGAGAGGGGCCATACTTGAGTCATACCAGGACTCCAGCGACCACCACGGCCTGCACCCCTTAATCCAGGAGCCTCTTGGGGCCTCAAGATCGGCGAGAGTGAAGATGTGTTCGCAAAGCTGAAGGATCAACCGGGAGACATTACTGATCATTCCCGTGAAGCTGCTCAACAGAGGAGCCTTTTTTTTTTATTACTCTGTGTACGTATGCTTTGTGACAGGAGAATAAATTCTGTTCGTCTGCGCTGACGTTCCTGCTATCGTTTCTGCTATAGCAGGAACGGATCGTTTCTGATACCGTTCCTGCTATCGCTGTTCTGTCAGACTCCGTGCACTGCATTACCTTCGCCCTCGCTTTTGGTTAAGCTTTCTTCGTTTTGCATACAATTGCTGGTTATAATGTCTGCCGATATAGTGTTCGTGTACCTGCTTTGGTAGTGTTTGCATAAAGCTTTGTGCACCCGCTTTATAGACGGTGAAATCAGGCGAAAAAACTCGTCTGGACGTGGCGTGAACTGATTTTCGACTCCTATTCGTCGCAGCCAGGGGGTCCTTCCGTGCCGGAAGCCTCCGCGACGCCTTTCCCAATAGTTTCTGCAGAACCGTCGTAAAAAAGAAAAACCTTGCGTATATAACAGGCGCGCGCAATCCGACGGTTTGCTGCACAACGAAGCCAAGCGAACGGTGCGCCCAAAGGAGGCCGTGGTGCGTATGTTATTTGATTTTTTTTTTCTCATTTAAACGCGGCAGCTTTCAGCCGCCTTCTTAGAACCTCCGTGTCGCGTGTCACGGGAATCCGCGGCGGCGGCCTTGGGAGATACGACGGCGGGACTCGGGGGCAGGTATAACGTAACGGCGAACGCGTCGTCACGCACGTCTTGCTGTCTTCGCTCTAGCGTCTGTGTAGTAAGGCTGTTAGGCAAACGGTGACAACCGCGGAGTGAAAAAAAAAAGACGAGTCTTACGGAAAAGATTTTGTCATCCGCCTTGAGACAAGCACGGCACGACGACGCCACAATGGAAACACTTACGAGTCACTTTCGCCTTTCTTTTCTTGCCGTTCACGTCCCGTCCGCTATACCGTGCGGTGTTGGATAGCAAACCGTATATTTGTTTGGGGTAAACTGTGTACACTTCTGCTTCCCTTCGCTTATGCATCTCTATTGAGCGTGTTTATGCGAATGAAGTAAATGATGATGAATAAGGCAAGAACGTAAAAAAGTAAAGGGCAAGTCATCGAAGGAAATCATGATGGCCAGTCTGATTTTAAGTCTCGGCCTAGGCTGAGTTGTTTTGCTAAAATTTATGTTAATATTTGCTAAAACCAGTGCATTGGTTTCTTTCCAACACACAGTTTCTTGCCCCAGACAATTTCTGATTGGAACCCTCTTCCTGAAACCATTTTTCAGGAGGCTGATTTTCAAACGGCACTGGAAATATTGTTGCTTTAGTTTTCTTTTTGCTTGTTACTAAGTGTGTATTATATGTGTAGTGATGTAACCCTGTTTGATTGCTAATGGCGTTATTCATTTGTGAAACCGATTTATACTAATTATGTTCTGATTTCCCACTCCTGCTTGGGCCTGTCACGGCCTGCAGTATTGTGAAATAAATAAAATAAATTAATAAACATTGGGGCATTGCTTTTGACTGGCACTGCTTTTTGTACATGGCGTCTCTTGAGTGAATACCTACCGCTTCTTTTTTTTTTTTCTTCGCGGATAAAGGTTGTTGGAAGTCAGCGCTTTTTTCTGTCTTTATTCCTCTTACGTTCTTCAGCTGTTCACCATCCTTTACAGATTCCCTCCATGGTCGTTCTAGTGGCTATGGCACTCGGCTGCTAATCCGAAGCTAGCGGGATCGAATCCCACCAGCGGCTGCTGCATTTCGATGGAGGCGAAATGTTGAGGCCCATGCGCTGTGCGATTTCGATGCGTGTTGAAGAACCACAGGTGGTCGAAATTGCCGGAGCTCTCCACTATACGGCGTCTCTTAATTATAATCATAAAGTGGTTTTGGGACGTGAGACCCCAGGAATTATTATTATTGTTTTCTTTTACAGAGTTAGATGTTGTGCTTGTTGGTTCATAATGGTAAAATGAAGAACACAAGTAGTAGTATAGTAGCAGTGGTGTTGTGGCTACAGGCGGTGTTAGCCTGGCAGACCTGGCCGGCAATTGCTCCGCCCGAGCATCTCTGTCCATGTCGCATTATTCACCACGTGTCACTCAATCCTGTCTCTTGAAGGAATGCTACAAGCAGAGCTGACACCTTCTTGCGAACCGACCGTGTACCTTCCGGATATATAATTTGGTCAATGCTCCCATGTGGAAACCCTCTTTTTTGCATGTTGTCCATGAGTGCTTTTCTCTCGGTGCAAAAGCGCTTGCAGGACCAGATGTAGTGGTCAATGTCTCCCAGTTCATTGCACTCCGTGCACAATGGCGAAGCAGCGCCCCTAACTTTAAAAGACCATGCGGGAGTGCATGCTGACCCCGTTCTGACACGGTACAGGAGAGTTGATTCGCTGGGGCTAACTCCTTTTGTCACACAAGGCTGGTGTGGTGGCTTCCACAAAGAACTGAGATGATCACGAATTGATTGTTTTGCTGATATATGATTAATAGGAGCTCTTGTCGTCGGTTGTCGTGAAAGCGCTGCGTTGGCCAGGGCATCTGCTCTTTCGTTGCCTTTGATACCAACATGCGAAGGTATCCACTGGAAAGTTATCCTAATTCATTTTTGCGCCGCTTTTTTCAGTGATATAAATGATTGTCGGCAGAACTTGTTTCGAGGAGTTCCACGAGAGAGTTGCTGAATTGCCGACTTAGAGTCTGAGAGAATGACAGCTCCACAGGTGCGTCCATTCTTCAGAACACAAATTAGGTACGGGGCCGTGAAGAACACATGCAGAGCAGGACAACACGCACAGGACAAGAGCTTGCTTGTCCTGCGCAATGTTCTTCACTGTCCTGTACCTAATTTACCCTCTGTGTTTCGTCAGTTTTATCCTCACTCGTCACTTGGTGCGATATACCAACGTGTTAAATTTTCCGATGTCGCGAAAGAAGGCTTAGCAGCCGAAGGAAAACCGGGGCGAACGTCATTGCGGATCGATCGCCACCATACGACCTGACGCATTGCAGTCCCTCAGTGTGGCCGAATCATTTGACTCCTCGAAGCACGTTGACATGGGCTATAGGGCTCAATGGCTCTGCTTATATACGCACAGAGGAGGAGGTTTTACGAAATATCACCGAACTCGTCAATGCGATGTTGAAGGGCTGGACTTACGCATAAGGTTTCGCATAAGGTTCCGTATACGCTCTGCGCTCGTACTGTCATCTGTAGAAAATGTTGTGATGTGATGATCGGGATGTGCGCATGCGCTTTATGCATCCAGTTTTGTGAGGGTCCCTTTAGTGATGCGTGGCGACGTACGGTGCTTTGGTTTGCTTGCCGCGGCAACCGGACGGCTGTGTCGTCGAGCTTCTGGGTTCGGATGGTGCGAGCTCGATCCCGCGGGTTCAGGGTTGTCACCGTTTCGGCGTCGGTAAATGCTGACGGATGTGGGGCTGATAGGGCCGCGTCAAAAGAAATTAAGGTGGTCAAAATTAGTGCGGAGTCCCTCGGACTCCAGCGTGCCTCACTGTCAGGTCGTCGTTCACGTATGTGGACCTCCGGAACTTACTCATCATCGTACTGCTCCTATTGATGTTCTTTGCCTTTTTCCTGCACTACATCATTCTTTTATCGACTGTCGAGGGCGGGTATGTAAAAGCCGTCCTCTCCTCAAAAGTGCTTTGTCAGTGTTTGCTCACTCTGCCAGGCGGTCGCTATGTCTATGACCGTATGCCCACAAACGTTTTTTCCGCGCGTAGACCTGTCCACACACGGTAAAGGAAAGTGCTGGCCGCACCGCTTGGATGACTAGTGCTACAACCTTACAGGACCTTGGGTGCGCGTACTGTCTTCAGGCAGCTGTCTTTCTATGTCCTCTTCCGAGAATCTCTCGATGGCGTGCCACAAGGGCGAGCTTCCGAGGTCCTTCGAAGACGAACGCTGTCCACGCGTGTAGAACGGTCGCGTGCACACGCCTTGCTCGTCTCTGGCTGAGAGAGGGAAGACGATATGCCGGTGAATGCGGAGGAGGACGAGAAAGAGGTGCACGTACGGACTGCAGAATCAAAGACCAACAAGGCGAGAGTGAGGACGTGGTGAGGAAGGGTTGCTGAGCGAGCACGCGCGTCGAACCGCGGCTGTCGAGAGTAGCGTGGAGTGGTTGGCGGCGGTCAGCCATGCGTCTCGGCTCCGTGACCCCGATCGGCCCGCAGCCGCGACAGGCCACCGCATTCTTGGGACAAGGCGTGCGGGACCCATTACGGAGACAGCGGCGACGAACGGCCGACGCCTACCTCCTTTGCCGCGGCCTGCGCGCCGTCGGCGGCGCCTCTGTCGCGGCGCCGTGATGTTTGACTCGTCTTCGGCTGTCCAGGGCCGGACCGCCGCGGGCCGCAGTCACCCTCGCCTGCGACGTAGCGGGCAGGGTCGGGGCATGACGCAAGATGTAGTACACGTGCGTGTGTGTATAAAACGTACACATGTGATCGTGCTTGTGAGTGATGGCGGCCCGACGTAGGGAGGCAAGTGGAGGGCACCTTTAGTTAAAGGCTTTCCAGGATAGAATGACAGGGTGCCGCGTTTAGGGCACTTTGTAGGCGGTCGTTCACGGAACTGTGGTTCACGGAACTGTGGTTTGGATTAGTCTCCGTGGTGAACAGTTGTACAGCTCTTGTCAAGGATAAACATAGCAGCCTCTGGCCTTCTATTAGCGCCGAACAGAGTAAATCTACTGCCAGAAAAACCGCCACGCAAGACTAACAGACTCTTTTTTCCAGCTATATTACAGCAGTGCGGTGGTGCACTTTTACTCCGGATATAGCGAAAGATCCCGCTATAACAAACAGCGGCACCTGCTCTGATCTCCTGGGATTCCAACGGCAACATAAAAAAGAAAGAAACCTATACGTTACAGTTTGCAAATCAACTTTAAGGTAGTTCTTCGTTAGAATATTCTTTAACAAAGATGTATCAGGCTCTTTCATGAATAATCCTCCTGTAAATCCTTCTGTGTATTCGTGAGGTTTATTGCATATTCAAATCTTGCCTAAGCTTCAGCGCATCTTTCTCGTCCCGCCTCGATCCCCTTCTCTCAGCGTAGAACAAGAGTCACGGACGTCTCGTTGACCTTCCTGCCTTCAATTCCTTTCCTCCTCCACGAAATATTGTCAATGAATTGAACTGTGGTGCTTTAAAATGATCCTCCAGCTGCTATACGTGCAAGCCGATCGAATGCCTACAGTTCTCTTGCTTACTAAGAGACGCCTCTGCGTGTACATGCGTGATGAAACACTGGCGGTACGTACCAACAAGAGCAGCAGCAGTCTCTCTCGCTTAACCACCCTAATCTTCCACGGGCGCATCGTAAACCAAACAAAGGAACCGTGTTCTGTAGTAACGCCAGACCGACATCCCAGTCTCATTGTGAAGGTACACATAATCGCGCCTTTAAACGCCGATAAACCGCTCTGATTACTCCCGGCCATGGCAGTGTAGAGGCAATACACATGCTTGCCTTTGTACAGAAGTGCCGCTATTATGAACTACGACGAGAAAAAAAAAAAACATGGACAAGCTAAAGAGTAGATAGAATAACTTCGAGATGCAGATCATAAAGCAATATGGTGTCGGGATCCCTTTTTTTGTACGAACGAGACATTCTCAACAAGCGACCCCGCCAAAAAAATGCAGCCCTAACGTTCGCGACAACCGGCCGGGAATTTTAGTCGTCGACGGCAATAAAGACATCTCGGGTTACGATCATAATTACCCGTTGAGCTCGCTACGAAAAAAAAAATGAGGTCATATAAAATCATTACGCCTTGTGGGCTGTATGCGAAGGGAAGGAGTGAAAGCAGGCGTAATGAGTGTTATGCGGTGTACACTGTCGCTACAGGCGCTTCGTCCGGTGTGCCTTTGTGCCTCAAAGCGCCATGGCGGGCTTGGTCTGAGGCCGACCAAACGGAACTTTTAGAGCCAAGGACAGTTCCGAGGACGAGAAATACCGCGCAGCGAGTCCTTGCTCGCAATTTTTGCGGTACCCTTCAGGGAGCAATGCAGTGCGTCTACCGAAGACGAAAAAGCGAAGGAAGTGCAGACTGCTGCTCTTTTTGAAAGCGAAGGCTTCGGTGAACTGTTTGTTCGGGTCTTACTAAGGGTAACGCTAAAATGAGTGACGCTAAAAGCGCGCAGATGCCTCGAATACATTAAGACCCATAGTGCTCCGAGCTCTTGGTGTGTTTTGTTCGGCCGAGCCAAGGGCGTTAAGTAATAAAAGGAAGAATTCCACGGTGCGAACGGCGCGTACTGATCCATCATGGGTGCGCGGCTAGCAGAATACAAAGGACTTGGTCTTTGGTGAACGGTGGCCGCATCCGCTGGCGTTCTATAAGAAGCACAAGGTCAGCGTGCGGAGAAGATGGAACGAAACGCTGAATGCATCGTTTAGATGAAGCGCCTATAAACTGGACTCTCGTCCTCTCCTTGAAGAAATGTGGTCCCTCCCTATCTCCTACGTTATTTTCTTCTCTGCTTCTGCATTCTTAGTGGCGCTGGGCCGTGCTTGCTTGTGGGCTGCAAACTTTGGTGCCTATTTTTTTTTCGTGTTTCCTATGCCAATAACCAGTCCTCATTCGCATGTTTGGACGATCGAGTCGCAGCTTTAATGATGTTAGTGCGGCGTCAGTTGTAAGGCCCAGACCGGATTGGTTGTAATAAACAATTTGAATGATGTTGTCTTCAGGATCAGCCTCACGTTGATTATGAGGTGAACGAAAGTAAGGCCGACCACATCTAGAACATATATCAGAGTCTGCGAGACATGCAACTTTCATGGAGCGCCTAATTAAATGTTACATAAGACCAGCATTCATTGCCAGCGGCGTATTTTGCAGGATACAGAGACTATGTGACGGACTGCTGGGTCGAGACCACGGATTACATTGACCCCCGGGATCTGCACTGGCTTTGGCCGTAGCGAAGAGAGAGAAATAAGGAAGGGAAGGCAGGGATGTTAACCAGTCATGACACCGGTTGGCTACCCCACAGTGGGGGATGGGATAAGGGGAAGAAAAGGAGGGGGTGGGGAATGTGAAACATACAGGACAGTCCTACAGTGCCGAAGGCGCTCGGCAAGGCCAGATGTTTTCAGAAAGCCCCAAAAGTGCTTTCATTGCCTTCTGGGCCGTTGGTCGGTGAGGACGGTACCCGAAAATTATCTCTTCACTTAGAGGACGAGCGTATAACTTAGATAACATGATAGACTAGAAAGCGTAGGGGTAGTTAGCACATTTGGACGAGTAATGTCCAGGCCCGTGTACTGTGCAATGTCAGTACGCGTTAAAAAACCACAGGTGCTCGAAATGTCCGGTGTCTTCCACCGCGGCGTCTCTCATAATCATAGCATGGTTTTCGGACGTAACACCCTAGAAATCAATGGACCACATCTAGAGGAGTGAGAAAAAGCGCGGGCAGAGAAACGGAATGCAAAGTACAGCCCTAGTTATGGGCGTTCTTCTTCCTCTTACTTGGTGTTTTCACTCTTCACTGAACATGTAAACTAAACAGTTACTACGCGGGCATTAAAACGTCGTTCCGAAAGCGTGTGACGCTGTATTCGCCAAAGGATTTACTTTCTTTTTTTTTTCAGGGAGTGACTCTCCGTGAGTGACTGACTGACCGTGCACGAGTCATTTTCTCCCGTCTTCTAACTCAGCCAAGCTTCTGTCCACAAAAAGTCTGGCTGTCACCTTCTCAAAGAAGCCACGGTACGTCTATATCTCGTTAATATCCGTAAAACATCGCGTTTCTTCCGGCGTGGTAGAAAGATAATGATGCAACGAGTTCGTTTCATTCGATATCGCTGTAACGTGGATCTTTCTTTTTGTTTTTGTTTTCACACGAACTTCGTACCTTTGCAAGTCGCGCCTTCTGGAGGTGGTGGCGCTATTGGAAGATAGTGAGTTATGTAAGGGGTCGACAAGGGCTGCAGAGCCAAGAGGGTAAACAAGTTCCCGCCTCGCGCTGTCGCACAAGTCACCATTACGTTTCTCCTGGAATATTGTGCAAAAGGTAAATAGGGTCACGAAGACGGACGAAAGAGAGAAGAAGGATGAAGATATCGAAACTTTTTCTTTTTTTTTTTCCTTCATACGATCGTGGCTGTCGCGTTTTAGCGTTGTGTCGAAACGCACCGTGCGGAGGCAACATCTTGCCGCTTGGATGAACGGGCCGAACTCCTATCGCGTAAGGAAATAAAAAAAAATGGTGAAAGTACAGTAACCTGGCTCGTACGCGGAAGACTCGGCGCGTTACACACAGGCAAACATCTATAGCTTACGCATGGCACGCGAACATTCGCTCAAAAGAAAGAAAAAAAGAAGATGCGTGAACAAATCTCTTTCACTCCGCTGTGTTTGCGAGGTGGTGCAGTTTCGTAACCGGATGGAAAGTTTCTTCTTCGTTTTGTAGTCATCGTAGTGCAGTGTTCGAGTTGTCGTTTGCACGTTCTCGCGCTCATTTGTGAACTCGTGTCGACCACGCTTCGGCAGGGTACTCTTCTTTAACCTAATCGAAGACGGAGGACATCGACTCTCTCATGTCACCGACATTTAGTTGGCAGCCAAGACCAGACGCTAACGCAAAGGACACTTCGCGAGAACTCTAGAATGTCGGGCTAGCATATGTCAATATTTTGTGATGACCAATGTGTTCGACGGTGTTGACTTTCCTCATTTGTCTCGTATCTCTCTGTCTCTTTATTTACTGCTTTAGGCTTCGTGTGTTCAAATTAGACCCATAAGCATAATTTTCACGTAGCGACATAAGTTACAAATACCGGGCTCAGTTCATTGCCTGCAACCCTGGAGATAAGTTCAATTAGGGCCACGACAAGAGGTAAGCTGATGCATGTCCTACTGCCATTGATCGAATCGATTGAATAAGCACGCTTCCTCAATATCGCCGGTGTATATTTTTTACTACCGCAAGTTTACGGCTACAGGCCGTCGCTTCCGTTGCGATCGCCCGAACACCAATGAATGAATGAACGTTTATTGATTTTGAATACAATTTCAAGAAAGGTACAGGAGCACCCGCACCGTAATTGAACGTCATTCGCAATATTAACGGCAGTTCATTGGCAGTGAAACGAATACATCATTCACGCATCAGTTACACAGCAAACTTACAACATTAATTGACAAAGTTATTGCACTACAACTGTTCTTTAAAGATGATAAACTAGAAGGGTATGCTTACAAACAAGGAAAAATGGTACATAGATGGTAATTTCAATAGTGCACTCAGATACAGCAAGAGAACATTCATGCTAAAAAAAGGAAAGAAAAAATTACAGCATATCCACGGAGTGAATGATGATGAGTGGGCGAAGCTCGGGAGGTTCATCGTAGATCGTGCCGAGTTCCGGATTAATCTAGTTAACGCGCACGCTACGAATCCTTATGGTTCAACTACGCAAAAGTGAAATCTCCCACCGGCACTTCATCGCAAGTCAAGATCCAGCATATATATATATATATATATATATTCCATCTGCTCTCTCACAAGAGAGCAGATGGAAGAGTGAGAGAGATAGAGGCACGCGCCGGGAGAGAGAGAGAGAGAGGCACGCGCCGGGAGGCACGCGCCGAGGGCGAGCGCGTGCCTCCCGGCACGCCGGTTACGCCTGACGCAGGACAAGGTTAGACTAAGAGGAGCTTCGCCCCTAAAAGAGAAATAGACAAGAAAGAATATGTCTCAAACATGTGCCAAATATAGCCCGACCACGTTCTTTGTAAGGTACTTTTGCAATCTACCGATCGACCCACATGCCTAATGCCTGTCCAAACAACTCATCCATTAAGCGTCTCCGCCTCTTTAAGTCGTTGCCAAAGCGTTCCGAGTTCTTTGCAGCCGGTTGAAAAACATTGCGCTCCCTGTACGAACTGTCTACTGGAAAGTTGGCACGTTCGTTTTGTTGGGCACGCTCACCGCGCAGTGGTGCGACTATTTATTGCACGCGCCGGAACACCACACCCGCTGCTGCGCTTCACATTGATGCACGCAGACAGTTCACACACGCAAGCACGCAGTTCAACTTGCACTAAGCGGTTGGGCGGGGACTTTCTCTGGAATCCTGGTGAGCGGGAAATCTCTTCAATCTTAACGCTCCCGTCTCTTATTGTCAAGACGGCATGTCACATACAGTGCACTCCGGAACCATCTTTATATGTGAACGTTAAGAGCGCTTAAGAAACAGAACGCTTCACTCATAGGGCTAGATAGTGAAAATCATTTCGTTCCCACCGTCTCCAGTTTGTGACACGTCGGCGTACTGTTGGCTCAAAGAGACAAGTCCTTGGTCCGTTCTCCTTCTATGGTTACGCAGGGGTACAACAATTCGCCTTCATTATGCGGTGATGGCAGTGAAAATAACGTTTGCGATTACTGAAGAAGAAGAAGATAGCGTTTAATGAAAGGAAAGGAGGAGACGTTGGCCCGGAGAGTGAGTCACTGACCTGCTACTCCTCACGGGGGTAAGGGGAAAAGGTACAGACAGAGGTAGACGTAGGTATGAGGACAGGTGACGATGGTACGCTACGAGTCCCTGTACACGTCCCGTACGCGGATGTGCACTACGCGCAATAGTATTAACGGCACAGCGCTAAGGACGAGAACCTAAACCTATCTCTCACAAAAAATTAAAGAGAGCCTTGGAGCTGCGTTTCGCGTGGTCGGTATGATTCCATGTACCTAAAGGTGTCTCCTCCTAAAAGGCCCGGAAGTCCAAACCATCTACACGCACTGAAGTGTTCTCCTTTCAGCCGAATATTGAGGGCACACGCAGAGGATGTGGTGTATGGTCTCCGAAGTGTGACGCACACGGCAATCAGGACTCTCTTACTGACCGATCTTAAGGAGATATTGACAGGTGTAGGCAACACCCAACCGTATTCTGTGCAATAATGTCTCTTGATCTTTTCGTAGCCGGAGCGGAAGCCGAAAGCACACACCGGCGTCAAGTCTATGCAGCCGCTTTTGTCGAAGGTCAGGGTCATCCCATAGTCGCGTCATTGAGGTTTTCATGGAGCTGGAGAGCAAGGCATTGACATCGTGTTGTGAAAAGTTAATAGCAGCCAGTTTCCCGTTGGTTTGTTCCAATCTCGCTTCTGCGTCAGCCTCTTCATTCCCGGCAATCCCACAGTGGCCGGTAATCCGCTGTAGTATAATGCTGTGTCCGTATTGAGAAGCCTCGGTAAGTGGGCCCGCGATATCACAAACAAGAGGACCATTTGCTTCATGGGGATCGGTGTGCCACATCAAACCGAACTCTTAACGTGCAATCTGGGTGAACCAATTCTCGTTTGCTTTAATATTACTATTAGGGGCGGAACGCGTTAAGATTTCTAAACCTCGCACTCTTTCGCTCGACCTCCGGGATCGGGCGCGCAGTGTTTCTTTACGGACCGACAAAAACAAGCGCGGAAAAGCCTAGCGCCGTATACAGCTTTCGGTGTACAAAAGCGTAGTTTTTTGGAAGGGTGTAGCGGCGTGGCGCATTGCCCGAGCAAACGCTCGTCTCGTCCTCTCACGCCTTCGGGCTGAAGAACCCGGCACAGCTTGTGTAGCTCCGGGATCGGCCCACCGATACGGCCTTCCTGCAGCACGCGTCAACAATGACAGTGCTGCCAAATCAAACACGTATATATAGTATATATTGCGCGTTTTCTCTCACGACGCCCCACCCGGACCTGGTGGTCGAACGAAATTCACTTATTTCTGTTTTTCTTTTCTTTCTTCCTCTCGCGGCAACGTTGAGGAACTTTGGAAGCCTCGGCACAATGGCGCACTCCAAAACGCTTTTCCTTTTTTTTTCCGCCAACACCCACGTCTTTGTCCGCAAGACCTGCATGCGTTGACGCTTTCACGGCGCCGTCATACAAAGCCGCCAAGAGTCGAACTATAGTATCTGTTTACTCCACTCTGCTTCGAGATGTATCTGTGCATATGAATTTCCGAAAGTCACGCTCTGGGAGGAGTTCGTAATAACGGCTTAGAAAGGACGCCGAAATGTCTTTCAAAGGGAATTATATGCGTCACGGAACGCAGCAAGAAACGAGACACTGACATTTGAGAACCTGAGCACAGCCCATTTGAATTTTTGAGCACCCTCAGTTCCTTATTATAATATACAATTAACTTCTACAGGAACGGTGGTGTGGAGGATACATCGTGAGGCGTGCGGCTCTATACCCATTTTGCTGCAAAATGTATGCGCTGAGTCCAATTAATATTTACGCGTCTTCTAGCACCCGTAATTCAATGCACTTGTAAACAGTTGTTGCCACTCCTTCGCGCGACAGTTTTTGAGCGTTATGAAGCACATTGTCTTTAATATGCTTCTTCGAAGCTGAATCGACATGTTTGTGTGAAGTATCCACCCCAGGCACGAAGCTGGACACAATCGGATCTTTACGTGGGAGTGCTTTAAGCCACGGGCTTTCATATTTCATGGGAATATGTGCATTAGAATGTATCAGGTTTTCATGTGCGACCAAAGGGTCCCGTTAAGAGCGTAGGAAGACATTGGGTTGGCACAAGCATTCTGGATGGAACTTGTCACACAGGCAAATTTCGTTATTAATCCCGACTTTCCCATGCTGTCGTATTCTATGTGCACGTATATTCAGTCTCGTTTCCTTGTGTGGTTTCCCGCTTTCTATTGTGTGAAATGGTACGTGCTGTTATGTGTTTACTGTTTCTACTGAGTTAAATTGCATTGTACAACTACTTTTGCTGCCGAGGTGGCATGGCCAAGGCGGGCTTCTCCCCAGCCTTTAGTCGTGCCTCCTAGGACAACTGTGTACAGAACTTGTCTCGAGAAAAAGTTAACCAAACCAAACCAAACCTGCTTCTACCCTCCTCTCCGCCCCCCCTCCTCCCCCATGCATTTTCTATGCGGAAATGAACGGAAAAAGAAAGATTTCTTTCACGGTGACAGAGATAGACATAGTATAGCGATAATGCACGAAACTCAGTCGCGCCCCGCCACGGTGGTCTAGTGGTTATGGCACTCGGCTGCAGATCCGAAGGTCGCGGGATCGAATCCCGGCCGCGGCGGCTGCATTTCGATGGAGGCGAAATGTTGAGGCCCGTGTGCTGTGCGATGTCAGTGCACGTTAAAGAACCCCAGGTGGTCGAAATTTCCGGAGCCCTCCACTACGGCGTCTCTCATAATCAGAACTGGTTTTGGGACGTTAAACCCCACAAATCAATCAATCATCAAACTCAGTCGCATGCGAATTCGTTTTTTACACTTAAAAGAAATACAAGGATACAGTTAGTTCCCTTCAACACATACCAACCGAGGCTGTCTTGATAATCGGATTGTGCTAGTTAAGAAATGAAAACTTTCCCATTTTTCTTTCTTCTCACGTTAGTAAAATGCTAGTCGGTGATAACAACGGTCACAAAACGAGATTACGACCTTGAGGTGTTTGCTTCGAATCCGGAAAGGATTCGAGCTTGACGAAGTTTACCATCCCGGAAATACAGAGCTTCAAGTCGCGTTATCTGTTTATCAGTTGCCTTCATCGTCGTGCGTCGTTATCTTTGTTTCAGCCAGACGGAGCTGACTAACTGCCTCGGAACGTATCGGTTTCCTCGGCCTCTGTACGGGATGTCGCGCATACATATATAGCGTGACCTTTGATCCAGTCACCGAGCGCGCGCACGTGAGGTGCATAGAGTTCTTTTTTTGCAAAAAGCATTGTGAACGCCTAGAGACCGCGGCCAACCGGAACCGCCGTAGAAGCACATCTCCCTATTAAATAAGGTCAGCGATCGCTGGTCAGCGGTGCACCTCCTGTACATTCGATAACAGAAACCTTGCATTGCATTGTATTGTTATTATTGTTAGAGAGAAAGAAATGAAAGGGGAAAAGCAGGGAGGTTAACCAAACACGTGTTCCGTTGGCTACATTGCACCTGGGGGAGGGTAGTGGGGGAAAGATAGGTAAGATAGAGAAAAGAAAGCAAGCGCAGGAAAAAAAATGAAACAAAGGGACATTTAGTGTGAACACACAAAGCACTAGCACCGAGCGAATAGTTTGCAAATGTTCGTCAAGTACCATCGGCTTCAACAAGCGCAGTAGGGCCTTTGTCACTTTGTACACTCGTCAGAGATTGAAACGTCATACTCGGAGCGCACAGCTGCCGATGCTTTCTGCGTCACAGCTTTGTACTGGGGACGCTGAGCCGGTCCGTTATGCAAACTTTCTCACGCATTGTGATTCGAATTGGTACGTCTGTGACCACTCAGCACACTTCAGAAGAACCAGATCCGCCGGCAAAGACGTGGTCAGGGCATCGATTTTCAATCCCTGAGCATTGCACATGTGAGAGCGCATAGGTCGGTGTCCGAGGATCATTTCTGGAGAAAGTGTTCTTTATCATGGCGGCGAAGTTTAGCTTCTAGCTAGCTACGTTGAGTCACGTAGGACGCTCAGTGGCAAGGGAAGTGGTCAATTGTCTCTTAACAGCCGCAAAAGTTGCATGCCGCACTGATGGCCGTTCCTATGAGGAAGGAGTAAGCATTCGCGTAACCCACGCCCAGCCACATACGGCACTATAATGTTCCATAATCAAAAGAAGAGGCGTGCAGGACACGGACACAAGAAGAGCAGTGATTCTGTGCAGAAGAGCAGTGATTCTCGTTTATTCTGTGCTGTGCTTCAGTTGTTAGTCGGCGTTCGTGGTGTTCACTGCTCTTCTTGTGTCCGTGTCCTGCACGCCTCTTCTTTTGATTATGGAATGTTACCAACTCGCTCAACTTTCTGTCCTTTTGAACTATAATGTTCTTTCGTGACCGTGCAATCACTGAGCGTCAAAGTGCCCGGAAAGCCATCGCCCACTTATTTAGTGATTATCCCCTTGACATCAATTGTGCGGGCGTTGTTTAACGAACGTCGTCTCTATCTCTTAAACAACGTAAATAAAAGACAGCTTACGCGTGCGATCAGTTCGCACTGCATACCGCGAACGGTGTCGGCCATAATCTTCGTATGTGCTTCGATGCGACCTGCACGAGCTCTCGCGAAATCTCGCGAATTCTATCGCCGTTTTTCTCGCATGCATCAATGCTTCAGACGCGTGCTTCTTGCTTTGATATAAGAGGAAGCAGTGACACTTTTATGTCTTTAACGCGCGGGGTGGTTACAAGAACTTCTTAAGCAGGTCATTACATCATGGTCGGTCGTAGCATCGACTACTGTATTTCTGGGCTTTGAACTACAGTGATTGTGTGGATGCGTTGCCGTTTCATACTCCAGTACCGTTCCCTATCCTCCTCCCCCCCCCTTCCCCGTTCTGCCAGTGTAGGGTAGCAAACGGAAAACTTGTCCTGGTACACCTTCCCGTGTTTCCTTATCTTTCATGGCTTGCTTACCTACTAATACTCTCGGGAAGTTGAGACGGTGGTAGTGTCTTAACACCTGTACTTTATCCTGCGGTGAGCTTGAATGAAGAAAACGCGAACTGTGAGTAACTGGGCTATTTCAATATTTGAGAATTTTCAAGCGACGGAAAGCTGTCCTGAAGTTTATGTAAACCGAATGTTGAAAGACCTAGGAAGACAGGACCAGACAACGCCAGCAGACTCGTTTATTCTGCAGGCACCCGTCAGCCTCAACCACGAAGAAGCAGAACAACAGGGATGATGACGGCTACGTACAGATGAGGACAATGAAGTACGTTAAAAGTGCTTACAAGCCCTGCCACGGTGGTCTAGTGGTTATGGCACTCGGCTACTGATCCGAAGGTCGCGGGATCGAATCCCGGCCGCGGCGGCTGCATTTCGATGGAGGCGAAATGTTGAGGCTCGTGTGCCGTGCGATGTCAGTGCACGTTAAAGAACCCCAGGTGGTCGAAATTTCCGGAGCCCTCCACCACGGCGTGTCTCATAATCAGAGCTGGTTTTGGGACGTTAAACCAAATCAATCAATCAAATGTGCTTTCAATATTTGTGCATTTGCCCTCTCTTTATCTCGTTTGCTAGGGCTGCGAAATGTCTGCTGCGTACTGCCGTGCCTCGCTTTCTTGATCGTTTGTTTCAAGCCATCTTTCCTGCGCACGGTTACCCAAGGGAAAAGCAAAAGCCGGCATCGTGCGCGATGGCAACCTCTCTTAAGAGCACACACTTAACTAAAGAGACCCGGAAAACACGCTAGCGCATAACGTGAGCTTTGTGACACTAAGAAAAGAAGACGAGGAAGCGAGTACCGTACCACTTATGCAAATTACATCCGCTCTGGTCTTCACAAATCTGACACACCTAGACACTTTAACTCCAAGTGCACCGACTATTACGCAGTTGGCAAAAAAATTCATTGACATTTCACGCGTCACCTTGCTTGGCACACGCTTCCCAGAACACACCACCAGTGCGTTGCCACTTCCGTCAGGCTTGGCAGACTGCGCATGCATAAAGTGCGCTAATGCACAAGTGGCGTAACTCAATTTAGATTTTACTTTGCAAGAGTCGGCTCTTCCAGATACTCTTTATAACGCATACCTTGCTTTTTATTTTTATTTTTTTCTATATCTATGTCTCTCTCACTTTGCTTGGCTCGACGGTAACGTCACGTCTACGGTCGCCAACTGCGCATGCGCGTATTGCTATTGCCGGAGGCGTGTACTGCATAACGCAGAGAGATCCGCGAAGTGTGTTGATATAGCGAAGATGGCCAGACCATCCGCTGTTCCCGATGCCAAGCCGGAAAAAGGATAAGTATAGAGAAGTGTTTACCGACCGATGGCGGTGATGTCCGCGCGGCGCGGTCTCGTTCCACTCTCGCCACATCTCGTCGCATCTCGCGGCCGACCTCTGCGCTATGCATAGCAGCGTGCGACCCTTAGGAGCTTCATCGTCAACGCCGCGAAGAACATCCTGGTGGCGTCTTCCTTCAAAAAAAAAGTTAATCGAAGAAGAGGGAGCTTTTGTTTTGCCAAGACGCGTGCCGATGCTATAGAAGAAGCAAGGATGCCATCTGGCGCTTCCTACACTTTATTTTCTTTTGTTGTGCGTGTGTTTGCGCGCGTGTATGTGTTTGTTTTCCGCGTTTGCAGTTTTTTGCGACGAGAGAGTCGTACTCTGTCCGGGATGTCTACGATAAGCGATATACGAGGTGGATTCGGCATTTGAAAGCGAGATTGCACACTTGGGAATTTCGATCCTGCCGTTTCCGTTTCAGTCGGCGAGATAAGAGAGGATTGAGGAAAATTTGCTTTTTTTTTTATGCGGGAAAATTAATTGACGGGAAAGTTGCAGTCTAGAGTACCGTTTGATATAAAGCATATCGATCATAACTAATAATGCAAGATGTGGAGACGGATAAGGAGGGAGACTTCACTGATGGTGCCTATTTCATTTTCGTTTTTCGTAAGCGGAAGAAATTGAGAACCTAGTATACGAGAAAGCTGAAGCGATTTCAGCACCCGAGTGATGCGTTACGACGATTTAGCTCGTATGTCTGCTACATATACAACCAAGAGTAATCAATTTGCGCTGCGTTGTGTAATGTTAAATTGAAATGTACGTCGAACGCGTGACGTGGTTGTCAGTTGCTCCCTGCAGGTGCACCGGGCCGCAGTATGGGCTAGGCGATGCTGGCTGCCATCACCAACGTTGGTGCGACATCCAATTTCAAATCGCTCTTGTGTTCTCTTTTCGATTTCAAAGTTCTCGTAAAACCAGACGTGTTTTTGTCATAGGAGGGTTTCAGCTTTCACCACAAAAACCCCTTGTCTCAATACGTACCACGACTCACTGATTGATTGATTGATTGATTGATTGATTGATTGATTGATTGATTGATTGATTGATTGATTGATTGATTGATGTTAACAAACCGAATAAAACGGGGGCAACAAATGACAGCTGTATTGGAGCATAGTGGGGGAGCACAGTGGAGCATAGTGGAGCATAGTGGAACATAGTGGAGCATAGTGGGGGAAATGGTTCTCAGCAAAATCTTCTGACGCTTAGTAACCGAATCCACAGCGCCTGAAGCACTGTAATGGGTAGGGTTGGTATATGAAGGATCTCGCAGGATAGATGCTGGCACGTACAACAGGGCAAATCATGATCCGAAGAGCGCTAAGTCTGTTCCGCGCAACTATTCGCTTCTTCTCGAATGCGTACGTGTACTACTACGCGCTTCACTCTATCGCTTTATTCGTTATTCGTCGCCCGCGTTGCGTTACCCTCGCTTCACGAACGTCAAATGCGTCCTGCAAAGGCCTTTAACTGTAGCAGAGCGCGTTGACGTAAAACAGACCCGACCTAACAAGCACGAAAGATTCAGATTCGACGTCATCTTCTTCGCCCGTCACAGAAAGGGGAGCTGCAACTTAGAACATGTAAACAAGTGGGTATGGCTAAACAGGCATGGGAAGAATGTGAACACGGCGAAGGTCAACTGCGATATTCCTAACGTAAGAAACTCGGTAGTGCATTTGCCGCCTTCCTCTTCATACAGCACTGGATGCATTCCTACTGAGTCATCCTGCATTACAAGCCAAGGCGAAGGCGATGTGCTCGACGAATCACTGCGGTTGTTTACAAAACTGCATCGCGAAGCCGTGAAGTCTACAGCGAGAACACTCCCTCGCATTGAGCCCACTGAAGGTCGGTTTATTTGCATAATGAGTCCTACGTCGTGTAGATGTCTTGAGTAAAGTGGAGCCCTTCACTTCTTATAGGGTGCGCATGTAGGACGATGCCTACACTTTGACGCCCTTGGTTTGACGGGGCTTCTTACTGCTGTGTAGGTAAGATGCTCGGAGCTTCGACCCTGCCCCACTGAACGACTAACAAGAAAGTCAAGGACGCAGATGAGCTGCATACGAAGTGGCCAGCGAGAAATACCTGAAGATAGGCCAGCGTTAGACGACTTCTCTCTCGCATTGGAATGTGTAGTGTATATCTTGCGCAGAATTAAACAATGACGTAGAGCTCTCGCGTAGAGAATGATTCATGTCTGGATACGGCTAGCGTTTTCTAATATTTAAGTGTTTCTATAAACGCCTGTACGGACTAGGTGGAAATTTCAAAGAGGGAGCATTCACCATACCTGTTTTGTTACCACCGACCTACATAGTAAGTAAAATCTGTCATGTGGAAGCCTTTAGATATAGAGAGCACGATTACATAGCAAAGAATGACGTAATAAAGAGGAAGCATTCGAATTTGGCAGATTGTTTAGTTGATTGGACTAAAGCGCACAAAGACAGGGAAGGATTGACAGGAAGACGCATACGGCGTCCGGCAGTTAACCATGGAAAATGAACTACCTGCGAGGCGTGTTGTTTCTTTCTGGGCTGATGTGATCGTTGTGAGTGTGTCACCCATGACTGTGTGACCTTTTGCAGACACTGTTTGGAACGTGGTAGCTTTTAGCGACGTCATCTCCACAAGTGACTCTCCCCACCTCGTTGCCAATGTATATTCGCCTCCAGGCACTACGGACAATTAGCAGCTCGAAATTACCGCTTGCTTGTCACGTGTTTTGGACATCTTTCTGAATATCTTTATACATATATTGTAATGGCAAGGCCCCCAAGTTGTCACTTCGGTCTCTTCTCCTTGTTCCTAGTCGTTGCGCGCAATATTCTACCACTCAATACACGTCCACCAAAAACCAGGTGCTGACACCGGCTGCTGCTCTGATGTCTCAGGTCATTTTCAAGCATCCTAGTGCGGTCAGGTGTGGAAAATGAAGGTGTAGACGCAATGGTAGTGCACCAAAATAGCGCCGTGACGTTTTTAGCTCGAGCGCTGTAGGAACGAACGCAGCATATGAACGCAGTACAGTAGTGTTACCAATAGGTAGATCACCGACCAATGTCAAAACAAAATAACCTTACTGGATCCGTCCGGGTACCTAGCTCACAAAGGGACCGTCGGCTAAGCAGACGTTTCTTAAGTACCACTGGGCGCATGATTGATTGATTTCTGAGGTTTTATTTCCCAAAACCAGCTGTGATTGTGAGAGACGCCGTAATGGAGGGCTCTGGAAATTTTGACCACATGGGGTTCTTTAACGTGCACTGACATCGCACAGTACACAGGCTTTAACATTTCTCCTCCAATCGAAATGCAGCCGCCGCGGCCGGCATTCGATCCCGCGACCCTCGGATCAGTAGCCGGGTGCCATAACCACTAGACCACCGTGGCGGGGCCTGGACGCATGATGGAAGTACACGCTAACATAGACGTGTGTGCTCTCGATAGTGTAAAGAAGCGAATGTAGCTTCCTGAGAATAAACTGTTCAAACTAGCGCACTGTGTGTCCCACTTCTACTCGCCTGCAGCCTGCGATCCGGTGCTTTTCAATTACCATTACCGACATGCCCAGAAAGAGTGCTTACTCTTCAGTTATAATTCGGTCGTTTAGATTCTTCGCCGCTAGCCAGAAACGGCGCCACCGTGCAATTATCGCACGAGGCTCACCGGCGTCGCATGCGCTCCTGACTGGAGCCTGTGAATGATCGACTTCCCGGCGTATCTAGAAATGGGACCTATACCTTTGGCACGACCGTCCGGCGTCCGGCCTTGCGAACGCACTCGCTCGAGTTACGTATAGCGACCTGCCGGCCAGTTTAGCCAGTGCACAGTGCGAGGCCTTCGTAAGGGAAAGTCGTCGCACCTCTTTGTTGTGTTTGTGATTGTTTTCTGGCAAAGGTGTCCAACAGACTTCCGCTCCGCCGACGCGGCGTACCTTTCAGGGCCAATTTTTCGCTCTCCGAGATAAGCGACGCGTCGGTTTTTCCCGTCAGGAAGGCACTGCACTTTTGTCTTGTGTTCGAACGTACTTAGGCCCCGCGATAGCCCGTAGCGCATTGCGGATATGAAGAAGTTTATTGTGCATTAACATTTCAATTTCAATTTAATTTTCCCATCTTACAGTACAGATGGAGGGGTTGTAGGTAAAAGCTGCGCAAGGGCAGCTTGGCGAGCCTACATACCTGAAGTTCAGCAGGGAGGCAGGTCTAGTGAAAATTATACACTTGAAAACACAAATACACAAGAATCAGCAAAGAATACATGATTCAACAATATGCACACCTAAGTAAACTTAAATCATGTTATTTAAATATTTAGTCTGAAGTTATTCACGAGAACATGACAAAAAAAAATCTAAATTAATAAGAGCATAATTACTAAGGAGAGACGGAAGAGTACAGTAAAGGCTTTCCTTGCCAAGGTTAAGTCGAGGTGCCGGAATAACGTGGAATCTTTCGTAATAATTAGGTGTGGTAAGATTTCGCTCTGAGAACCCGATACTATAACAAGTCAACGAGCCCCTATTTCACTTTTATGCCAACGTTCATGTCACGCTCGACCAGGTATGCGCACCGGTGCCTGACGAGGAGCAATGGAGACGTAAGGCGAGAGAGAGAGAAATAAGTAAGGGAAGGCAGTGATGTTAACCAGTCAGGAGACCGGTTTGCTACCCTACACTGGGGTATGGGAAAAGGGGAAGAAAAGTAAAGAGGAGAGAGGGGGAATGCCTACAGGACAGCCCTATATATATCATAGGCGCTCGGTAAGGCCAGATGTTTTTTAAAAAGCCCAAAAGCGCTTTCATTGCCTTCTGAGCCGTTGGTCGGCGGGGGCGGTATTCCAAGATTGTTCACTAAGTGGACGATCATCGAGTTTTTTGAAGGACTCGGTCATAGGCAGTCTATGGCGGAAAGGCAAGTAAACTACAGAGGTATAAATACGTAGACAAGAGTGTGTGAGCATTCTGGACGTAGGTCAGAAAACAGTCAATACAAACAGTCAATGTTTGGAGGGTTCGCCATGACGGTCTAATAATTGCTTACGGTAGTTGACTGCCGACCCAACGGACGCGGGTTCTGACCTCTGTCACGGCGGCCTCATTTCGATGAAGGCGAAGTGCTATAGTGGGCCGTGTGTTTAGGGTCGTTTACTGAGCGATGTCATTGCACGTTAAGGAACTAAGAAAACCCCAGGTGGTCTATATCCTGCCTTATCTCTTCATTACGGCGTACCTCGTATTCATATTGTTGTTTTGGCAAGTAAAAGCCCAGAAATTATTATGACGTAGAAGATAGAGACAAATATTTGCTAATTAAGGTATGCTAGAGAGATCGGCCTAGCCACATGGCTGGTGTGCAGCTCCAGATGGCTATGACGGAGAAAGAAGTGATATGCGAGGCAAACGATAGATACCCAGAACAGCACCACAACACCCGATAAGCTAAAATCGTTCAAAGAGTCTAATGTGTTTACGAGAAATCTCAGAAGTGCGTTCGTTGCGTGGGAAGCACAGGTTGCGTGAGCTCACGGCCCCAAGAACATGTTTCCGTGTGGACGATGACCTTGGCGAATGTGGACGACGATAAGTGCATACCACACGAATTATGAGCGAAAGCTTTAAGGCGGCGCGATGGATTAGGTATTACGATAACCGCATTAATAAGCTCAATAGTTGTTCCACTCTTCGTTGTCGTTTTAAATGTTCCTAGGGCTTCATTCTTACGTTTTTACCTTTGCAGGCTTGCTAGCAGCTTCTTCACTCTGAATACCCGGACGCAGTAAACTTATAATAACCATTTCAATCTGTTACGCTTGTGAGACGTATTGCTGAAAATGATCAATTTTTAATGTCACGTGGTCTTCTTAACCCAATAGGGCGAAGCTTAGGCAAATCCGTACGATATCTTTCCGGTGGAATTGGTTAACTGACATATTCGCAGAGACTCTAACGACAAACTTTCCCCCTACTTGTCACGGCGGAAAACTCCAGAGAGTTCCGGAATGCAAATCAAGCTCGACTCTAAATGGATTAGCGCTCCAACCAGTGCATCGTTTGCGTACATTGTTCTCCATTTTCTTGTCTCTTTCTCCCGATAATTGTGTCCCATTCATTTTTCTGTCTTAGGCTAAACCACCTTGCCTATACTAGCGGCAGTACACACCCAGTAGAACGAAGTCGAACGCCTAGAATTTCATTGAGATAACAAAACCGCGTACTCCTAACCCCGTCACTTTACTTCCGGTTCCGGTGACACGCTTTCCGTGGGAAGCGAACGGCGTCGATTAGCATTTGAGACGCTAATTTGCAGATCACTCGTTTATTCTTTTCTTCTTTCCTTTTTTCGTTTTCTGAGTTCCAGAACGGCGCGAGGGAAATGTGGGGGTGCGGGCACCCCCACATTTCATTTAATTTTTTTTTTTTGCATGGGGGACAGACTAGCACTAGCACTAACATTATCAATGCTTAACCTTCTTCTGGCGAGGACAGTAAAAAAAAATAATAATAAAGATTGCGAAGAGCGAAGTTTTATAGGAAGTCTAGACTCACTACTCCCTGGCTTGAGGCTGCGGCTTTCTGGCTGCCAAACGGAAGCTCGCAGTTTGGCCGAAACGTCGCGAAGCTGGCAGGTTAAGACAAACAAAGAGGCCGCACTCTGTTCTTTATGCAGGCAGACGCATTGTAAAAGAAACAACAAGGGTTTCGCCGTTCCTTCCAAGCAGTGTCTCGACGCTAGCGCCGCACGCGTTCGTTCGAACTCGTAAAATGATCACGTATCTCTTCTCTATACCGGAGGTAACAACGCCCAAGGAGAAAGCGATATACGCTCTTCTTTCGCGTTCTCGCACAGGGAGCGCAACTGGAAAGACGATGAAGCGAGGAGAGAAAGGTGGGGAAACGAAGGAAAAGCCTTGAATAATGCATCCGCTGTACTACATAGACTGTATACCGTTCACTGCAAGAGCCGCGCTGATGTCGCGAAGAATGACAACGGTCTCTGCGGGCAGAAAGGAACGCAACGAGACGACGGTGTGTGTGTGTGTGTGTGTGTGTGTGTGTGTGTGTGTGTGTGTGTGTGTGTGTGTGTGTGTGTGTGTGTGTGTGTGTGTGTGTGTGTGTGTGTGTGTGTGTGTGTGTGTGTGTGTGTGTGTGTGTGTACGCCGGTATTGCGAGTGACTTAAATAGCCCGTCGCATAGCTACGGCTAAGTTTCACCGTATACATGCAGGTTTCATTTCGATACCGTCGCCGATAATGTCCGTGACGTCTGTAACACCGAACGCGAACTAGACCTCCTCGCGCACGTTCTGCGCAGGTCGCTTTTTAAAGCCGCGGCCACTAATGGGAAGAAACGAATTAAACGAAGAAGAAAAAAAGAAAGAACGCAATTAGAAAACAAGAAGTCTTGACGTCTCCACGTGCTTGGGTTGTGATGAGCACCTTCGCTCGGTTCGGGTCGAGAACGCCGTGCATTGGCACGTTGCCGCTCGACAAGCAAAGCCGGCTGCTGTGGTGGTCGCCAGCGGCGATTGCTTGCTCTTTCTCTCTCTCTCTCTCTGTACACTACATAGGAAGGCACCAGCGGCAACCTTCACGCCGAAGTCGCAAGGACGTCGGCGCGGCTTGTCGGCCGTGCCTCGTAATCGAGTTCGCTCGCGCCATCCTTTTAGTCTCGACGACGGTCGCCGCGACACAGCTGCACGGCCGACGCAACGGTCGCCGGTTAGGCTTATATGGCGCGTTCACACCGGCGACTGGAAGAGGTAGCGCGACTACTTTCGTCGCAAAGCGACTGCCGCGCTATCTGTGGTCGTTTTGGTCGAAAAGCGACCGTTTCGGTGAAGTTGCTCAGCAGACCAATTGTTTGCGGTCCGCGGCCGCAGTAGCAAAGCTAGTTGAACCATAAGATGACAGATGTAGCAAAGCCATTGAACCATGGAAGGGCAGATAGCTGAACGAGTTGGTAAGGGTTCATAACGCAAACGGACACAGTTAGGGAAGAGGAGTGCAAAAGCTGAGAGACTTCAGTAAGCTTCAAGTAAAGCGCGCTCCATAGGACTCCAGTAAAGGACACTCCAGAGACTCCGGTCAAGCACACTGCTAACAAGAATTTCACCGACTGTCGTGTGGGTGTGGTGTTTAAGATTCCTTTTACCTTCGGGCAATTCTACGTTGGGCAAGCCGTGCGTGATATTAGTAAGGATTCATTGAACAGAGAAGGTCGTTACCCAGGTGGAACGCCTTCTAATATTGCGTTGCACTGCCGGGATTGTAACTACACACACAATTTAGATTCCTCACGCCTGTGCTATACAAGCACAGGCGTGAGGAAACGCGTTTAATGGTCGAGGCCTGGCGTATCAATAATAGCGTAAGCGCGTGCGTTAGTCAGCCGTCGATTAGCTCAAGCAGAGAAGAGATAGTATATACGTCTTAACAGTTGTCTGTCCCGTAGACCGGCACGTGTAGCCGCTTGACAGGTGGCGCTACCATTCCTGAGAATGCGCAGATAAGCTGTGTGTCTTCCTTCTTTTTCGCCTCAGTGTTCTTCTTCGCTTGATAGCGGCGTTCGTATTGTCCACTCCTCTTCTCTTGTGTCCGTCTCTTTGACGCCTTCTCGTTGCATTACGAACTACCGAACCAATCAACGGTGCGGGAAGATAAAGTCTAAATTCATGTTTCAACAGCACGTAAATAAGCATTGTAAACCACGTGACAAATCGTAAACCCACCCCTTATGTAATAACTCCTTCGGGATGCCCTAAAGTTAATGAACTGAACTGAACTGAACGACAGGTTATTCTACGTGGTCATCGTTGCTATGCGACCAACGAAAGAGATGTAAGCAGAGGTGATAACGGGCAGGATTGATTGATTGATTGATTGATTGATTTGTGGGGTTTAACGTGCCAAAACCAGCTCTGATTATGAGAGACGCCGTAGTGGAGGTCTCCGGAAATTTTGACCACCTGGGGTTCTTTAACGTGCACTGTCATCGCACAGCACACGGGCCTCGACATTTCGCCTCCATCGAAATGCAGCCGCCGCGGCCGGGATTCGATCCCGCGACCTTCGGATCAGCAGCCGAGTGCCATAACCACTAGGCCACCGTGGCGAGGCGATAACGGGCAGGGGTTTATCCGGAATGTCGACCGGGTGGGGCGTAGGGTTCTTGCCAGAGCGCGGGGGTGTGTGGATATGAAACTATTGCTGGGGATTG
Source organism: Hyalomma asiaticum (assembly GCA_013339685.2). Taxonomy (NCBI): domain Eukaryota; kingdom Metazoa; phylum Arthropoda; class Arachnida; order Ixodida; family Ixodidae; genus Hyalomma; species Hyalomma asiaticum. The sequence goes on from CM023489.1 coordinate 33,660,090, forward strand.
GTCTGGCTGAAATAGTTTCGAGGGGAGATCCTCCTTGAGAGCTTGTTGGTGTGATGAAGGGCGCGTCGCGTTCGTCGGTTAGAATATCGGTCGCCGTGAGTATAATGTACCCAGTCGCAAGTCGCGCACTTCTATCGGTCGCCGGTGTGAACGCCGCCTTAAGGCGAGGCACGACGACTTCGACTTCTCATCGGCGGCGACGGCTGGCGAGAAAGCGCTCGCCGCGCAGCCGGCACTCGCCGTAAGCGGAGCAAGGACGCGAACGCCGCGAGGCCTCACGCACAGGCGCGCACGCTGAACCTGCCGGCGTAACGGCAGTTGAGTGCAGCGTAACGCTAAGGGACGTGAAAGTACATAGCGGGGCGCACTCGACACGCTGAAAGGTCGACTTGGAGTGCTAATGCTCCAGAAATGACCCAGTTACGAGTTATTAAGACATTTGTCACCTTCGACGTATAATACGAGTCTCTTGAGCCCCCGAGAAGCGATTTAGCCCGTCAGGTCTACTTCGTCGTATCGCCTTCTCACCAACTCACTTGTTGAGTGCAGCGACGTCTTAAATGATCGAGACCGCGTATATAACTCGGATACGGCGGGATTGAACAGCCGCTGTAAGCCGTTCCGTCTCTCGTAATGCTCGAAGCACGACTTCGCGATATGTCACGGGAAAATGACCCAGTTATGAGTTATTAAACACGCATGTTTTTACACCTTCGACGATGACGATAAGCTCCGTGAAGCGAGGATGAGGGACAGGCACTGGTCTCTGGAAATAGTTCGGTGCAGCGTCTCTACCCCCCGGTTCTTCGGCATATCCCACGAAGGAACAGCTGGGACCGATTGATGTGTGGCAACCTCAAGGGCCCCAAAAGGACGACGCTGTCGTGACTGTACATGATGACCCACTTTCGGTTCGAAATAAATTTCGCCACGATGATAAGCTACGCGTATCTTAAGGTAAATCACGCCGATACAACGCGCCTTCGTCTGTTGGTGATCTCGTTATCTATTTCTTTCACCTCTTTATAGCTCGCGTTTATAACCTCCCACTATTTAACATGCTGCGCAGAACTACAACACCCATGGTCTCACAGGAGGAGGACGGTGCTACATAGATATGGGCAGACCTGGTGCCGGCTACTCACTACTGAGCTCTTATCGGCTTCCTTTTATTTGGCGCCGTTATCTTGGCCTTTCATTGGCTGTTGACGCCGTGAAGTCTCTGAGCGTATCTTCCGCTTCGGGCTACCACATTAAAAGCGCTCGGTACGCCGGGACACACGGAGCGTGCATCTATACTCGGTACTCAATTCCAACGTCACACGAACGCCTTGTATGCGTAGCCGTCAACACGTTTAACACGAACGCTGTACAGCGTGGCCTGGACATTTAGGACTGAAACGAACGTCACAGTTCCCCTATCCCATCACCATCACATTCCTCCTGGGAGACTGCGCTGACCAGCTCAGCGCCGCAGGAGCAGCGTCGGCTGATCCATCGAGCACGTGGAGTGGCGGGAGCCAATCGGGCCCTGAACTAAGGGCTCCACCCTACGAGGAAGATCCCCCATTTCGTTTAAATAAATGTTTTTTCTCTTTCTGTCTCTCTCACAGTGTAGTGGGCCATCATCAGCCTGTCTACGCCCACTGCAAGGCAAAGGCCTCTCCTATAGATCTCCAATTATCCCCGTCCTGTGTTACCTGAGCCCAATTTATCACTGCAAACTTCCTGATCTCATCTGCCCACCTAACTTTCTAGGCATAGGTCTAAGCATAGGCAAAAATTAGACGTATGCATTACGAGTGTAGTGGGTGCTGTTCCCTAAATAATATTTATTTGTTTATTTGTTTACTGAACAAATAAATGAATACTGTTTCGGCAACAGCACCAACCGTTTCGCGGTCCTAGCCTCAGTCCGGGGTGTTCAGGCCAGGCGGCAACGTGTTCGTGTTGACGGCTGTGCAAGCAGTTCGTAGCATAGAGCTCCCCATTGTCCGTGTTCATTGGGGTTAATTGACACGACTTGCCATGCAGGAAACTATTGGATTTCTTTTCTATGTGCAGAAGGTAACAAAATTTCCGGTTCACGCACAGTCCGCCCAGCGTTAACCCACTGTCTTGTTTGTCTTGTTGAACAAGTGAACAACTTGTTGACTTGTATTGTTGAACCCACTGTCTTGTTGAATGACAGAGCCGTTTGAGATCAAAATAACCAAGTCTAGACGAATACATCTACTTAACTGTCCATGCTGTGCAACGGACATTACAAGCAAGCACACAAACCCGTCTACTGAATAACGCTTAGTCCATCTGCAAGTGTGTTCCAGTCGGCTATTGCAAACCCTCTTTCAACAGAGTCCCTTTTACAATAAATCCCTCATGGACACTGGTCGGCTGACAGGAACGACCCTGCATGCGACTTTCGTAAGTTGACCAAAACCTTCGTTCGTAACGCACATCAGAGGGCACGGAAAAGGTGGAGATCGCATCAGCTCGTGCAGATAGTTAAAAAGTGAAGTAGGACGGCGACCGCGAGGATTGCACCAGCCAGGCACAAATCGGGAGACTTATTATGGCCAGTGCAAGAGAAAGAGAGACATATCGCGGCGGAGCCTGCGACTTGTTATTTATTACGGCTGTCATCGCCGCAGCGCGGCTGAGCCGTGTTGCTTAGGCACTGCAGCACGGCGCGAGATTTAAGGCTCGATTTCCAGTAGCAGCAGTTTCCTATAACCGCATTTCTGTGGAAGCAAGCTTAACAGAACAAATGCAAGCCACTTGCACGCCGTGAAAGACCGCCGGAACAGCGAAGCTGCTCTTTTGTCGTTAATAGTGACGTCATTGGCGAGGATGTCACGGGGGAAGTTGGTAGTGGGTGGAGGGCAAGAGCAGTTTCTTCCTTTCTTTCTTTCTTTCTTTCTTTCTTTCTTTCTTTCTTTCTTTCCATCTTCCTTTGTTTCCCTCTTTCTATCTTTTATCTTTCTTTCTTTTTTCTTTATTTCTTTCCTGCGTTATTTATTTATTTATTTGTTTATTTATTTACTTATTTATTTATTTCTTGACGTGTAGCGCTATTGAAACGCAGCCACGACTGCGTCGATCGAACCCGGAACTTCGAGCTAAAGCTTGTCTACACGTTTGGCCTTCGCATAATCACTATCATGCATAGCACCAGGCTGAGCGCAATAATGGGTCGAGCGCGGTAGTGGGTTGTGTGTAAAGTCAGGAGCGTACACCTGCTCCGGATCGTTACTATAGCAACCGTGACTAGTATACTGACCGCGTTGAGTTGTTGGTATAGTAACGCGGTTAGTATACTAGTCATACTAGCACTACCACACTAGTATACTAGTATACTGGTATAGTAACTTCTGGTATATGGTTATTATGCCAACAGCTCCGCTGTCCGTTGTTGGTATAGTAACGGTTGGCATAGTACCAATAGTAGTACTATAGTTCCTATAGCAACAGCGGAGCTGTTGGAGTAACGGTTGGTATAGTAACTGCTGGTATAGTAACTGTGGTATGTAGGTTGGTATAGTAACTCTCGCTGTATTTGAACAGCGGAGCTGTTCAAATACAGCAAGAGTTAGCGAGAGTAACTACCGCGAGAGCTACAGCAAGTCTGTAGTCTACAGCGAGAGCTACAGCAAGAGCGCCTGGGCAAATTTGCCGAATCTCCAGACGACAGGTCACCGACAGCAGGTAAAACCTTTCATTCCACACACCATCCCACGTTCTATTTCAGTACGTGGCTTTGTCTGGTAGCACACGGACACTGCGCAAGGCTCGGCATTTATGCATTACATTTTACGAACGAAGAAGGTGCGAGACATCGTCTCTCTTCCATAAGATCCACACGAATGCTGAAAGTTGTACAGTTTCGTAACGTTATATTTCGAAATTTCTCAACGTCTCTCTCCATGCTCCGCTCCTTTTCACAACGTTTTCTCTAAGCTGGAGGGGATACGGGTTGCAACAGACACGTTACCACACGCGTTTCACTCTGGGACTCCGGAGAGTACGGAGAGTACACAAATTCGTGGAACGTGGAACTGAAACCTCCCTTTCGCTCACGGTGTACTTCAGTCAATGCAATCGAGACAGATATGTCGCCACGAAGGCCCCGCACTTACAGGAGGCACGTACTGTACGTAAAACATCGCGGTAGCCGTGTGCGAAGAAAGAGAGAAAAAGGAAAGGAAGATTGTAGACGATGCGGTCTGATGAAAGAGAACTTCCTCGGCGCACGCTGCGAACAAAAAGAACCAGTCTCGCTTCCCACTGATACAGTTCTCGCTTGCGTCGCTTCGCAAATGCAGTACTTCTGCTCCCCTTCTCCTCCTTTCCCTTACTGCAGTATGCGTTGTTGGCTGTCGCAGCCTATTGGCACTGCAGATGCAGAGCAGCGGGGTTACATTCCTCTCACCGCGGGGCACGACACCAGGCAGTGAGAATCCGCGTGCGCACCGAGAGAGTCCGGTTTGTCGCGTTCCCTTCTTTTTTCGTTCTTTTGTTTCTTCCACATCTCTCTCTCGCTCCTGAGGCAAGTACGTGGAGATGCTAAGGAGTCGGGACACGTATCTTGCGAAGGATATACACTAGTTGCGAACGTCAGCGGCGCGTTCTTCGGTGAATATTTTCACCCGGAGGATGCATTCGTTATGGGCTAACGATGCCGCCGCCGGACCTGAGACCTGATGTTTATAAGACGCCAGGCAGAGGCGAGTAGGAGAAAGTGGAGGTGAAGGAGAAGAATGTGTCATGTGGTCTCGTCCTCAATGACAGTAGCTTCGGGACGAGCACAGCATGTGTACTGCGTGTGCGTAACGCTCTTTGACCTCTTACACTGCTCGGGGGACAAAGTGACCGCTGTCCGTCCCGTACCGTCTCATCAGGCGCCGGACAGTTGACATGCTTTTGCAGGGCGAATAATTGCGGTGGAATGGTTCGACGGGCTTCCTTTGCAGTGCTGATGCAAGTAGGCCGATAGCAGTGATGGTATGGGCTGCCGTTTCGACGTCTAAGGTGGCCAGCCGAGTCACACTGTGAAATATAGGCAAGTTTACATTTGCACTTTACTACGATCACATCAACAGGGTGTTTCGATTGCGTATTCGCAGACACCGCGATCCAGGTTAGACTTTCTGAGCGCACGTGGGCACCTTCGGGAAGGCGACGTGGCAAAACAGCACGGCCTCTCAGCGTTGAAGCCGCACTTCCAAGAGGTTCCCGTTGCAACCGTGCAGTGTTTGCAGAGAGAGCGTGTCTTGACAGTGCCTAAATCCTAGCACGCAGCTATCTGCAATTCGCAAAACCATCACACTCATCTCTATTTCGAACTGTATGAGGGTCTGCGAACTTCCCTAATGTGTTATTGCCACTTCTTCTCACGGGTCACCAACCGCAGTGTACTTGTACAAGTCATCGTGCTACACAGTTCCCACTTGTAGCTGGCTCGTTTCAAAGTGCAACGAACTGTCAGAAAGAATCACGGACCAACGCTAATCAGGAGGGGCATGCAGAGGTCGGTTGGTGACCTCGGTCGGAGTCTACAAGCCTATACGACGCGTCGATTTCACCGACTCGGCGGTGTGCCTCCAACAACACGCTCATGCTTAACGCACTCAAAGCACTGCAAGACGTCCCGATTCTTCTAGGCATTAACACGACAGTCCAATCACGTGAAGGAAACGGAAGGGTAAGCGGACACGCACAAGGTTCAGCTGGCGGAGGAGTCCGCGGAGCGCGGAACAGGAGGACGTGTCCGTTGAGTCGAACATGTCAACGCTGAGGGGTGCCCGCCACATAGCGGGCAGAAACTACAAAAGCGAGGAACTGTGACCAGAATACTGATCACACGACGGCACGGCTCTTCCTTCCCCTTTCCAAGGACGTCCGGTATATATATACTGCCCGCTTCTTCTTGCGCTGTGGCTCCCGCTGCCCGTGAGAGATGCTTTCTGCCCGCCTGCCTGTTCGAGACCTCGCCTTGAATTGCGAAGGCTGCTGCCGCTTGCCACTTGGTGTGGGACTGCGTCGCGTCGCGGGGGCACTTCTACCGTTCCAGGTTGGCACGAGCGGTACGCCACCGGGCATTGCGTGCCGTCCGAAGACATAGCGGCACTGAACAAGCTGCAAACATGCGAGCCGTTCTGCTGACGCAGTTGAGCTTTGAACTTTCCTCATGGACGGCGACAAAGAAACAAGACAAAAAGAAAGACTCCGAAGTGAAGCCGGCAGAAGGAACGCGAGTGACGCAGTTTGGCCTATCTGATCCAAGATGCGCATGAAGCGAAAGGAACTGACATCAAGACATACTGTCCACGTTTGAACTGTGCGAGGACGAAGACCGGAGCCACCAGCATGGCTTAAAGCAACTTATTGGAATAGAATAGAATAGAATAGAATAGACCAGAAGTGTAGTTGTCCTCAATTCAGCTCCGTATATTTGCCTTAAGCGCCTCCCGAAGAAGGCATTGCAAAACAGTACTCGGTGGAACTGAGGCTAAGCGCTGTATGGTCTGCTGGCAAGCGCCTCTGCGCCTAATTACGACCGTTCAACATCATTATTCGTCACAGCATCGTAAGATTAGACATGTTCTGAAGTGGCAAAGTTTTTTTATTGTGTATATGCTTCAGAAACGACTAGAAGGGATGCTATCTGTTCAGCACTATCAGTATGCAAGAAAGAGACGGAGAGCTCTCCTAAAGAAAAAAAAATCGGCGCAGAAAAAGTGAAAAGCTGCATAAACATGGATTTTGCAGGTTAGTGACACTGCCGCGCGGCCTCGGCAAACGAGGCCGCTGTGCAGTGACGTCACAGGAACACAGCCAGTGGCATGTGAGGAAAGCAAGGAGATGTTGCAATAGGAAATACGTGAAGTTATTGCCATGCAGTCCTCACATTTTCGTATTCGACATCGCATAACCGATTCGCAATCACAAGGAGGCGAGAAAATAAAGGTGTGAACCTGCATTTGTTTGTGTGCTTCACTGTCCTACACTGCAACGGGATAAGCGCAAAACAGAAGAGCATATAGAGAAAAAGATGAAGAGAGCGACATCATCGTAACTTAGGGCTTCTGATCACACCTATGCGATTGTCGATTTTAACAGGTGACGTATAATGTACGCATTATTTTACGTGCTTGTGTCTCATATACGACTGCTGCCGTATACACCCTGTCAAATTGTCAGCTGTTCCAAATGGGAGAAGAAAATTATTCGACAGAGATGTATCTCTTATATCAACCCTATAAGGCTGGCATGCACAGCCCCTTTCAGAGATGCCACAAGCATTTATGCGCTAGCAGCAGCTCAGTCTTGGCGGTTCGACTAAAGCGGCCAAATGAAAAAGCTCGCAACGTTCTTAATAAATAGTTTACAAGTAAGCTCCTTGCTGCACAGCGCGTGTCATCAAGCAGACGCCTATTGACGCGATAGCGTTAGGGTGCCGGCGTCGCAGAAAAGTTGTGGAGGCGTTGACCGTAGAGCGAGAAAGTAAAGCCACTTCGTCGCCTGTGAAATCCGAGTAAACAGCCGAGCCGGGGCAACGGTGTCAAGTTCACCATCACTGTCATGTATGAGTGGACCGAGGGCAAAGGTGTGGGTAGTGCCATGGGTGGAGGGCAAGTGCTGGTCCACTTTTTCCCTCTGAGCAACCCGAGACTGTTACTTCTTTCTTTTTCTTCACTGTCAGTGTCACCTACTGTCACTGTTGTGTAGTAGTAGGCTGTGGACAAGGGTGTGGGTACTGGTTCAAGGGCAAGGACCGCTTTTTCCCTTCTACGGAGACCGAGACTGTTCTTTCCTTGTTTCTCTCTCTTTTCATTTCCTTCCTTCCTTTCTCACTTTTTCTGTGTCCTCATTCGCCTAGTCACATTCGTGTAGATAGATAGATAGATAGATAGATAGATAGATAGATAGATAGATAGATAGATAGATAGATAGATAGATAGATAGATAGATAGATAGATAGATAGATAGATAGATAGATAGATAGATAGATTTATTCGAGACCGAGGTAAGAGAGTCGGGTTTTACTCCAGCCCCCCTGCAGGTCGCTCCCACGTTGGGACAGGGAGGGAGTGCCTGCTCGCCGCATCATGGGCCCCTCGGACTGCCCGCAGTTGGCAATTACGGTCCGTACTTCTGATGGCGGAATAGAATTCTTCTTTCGAGATGAACGTCGCCTTGAGTTCTCTGAGTATGTGGGGGCAGTCCCACATCATGTGCTCAAATGTACACTTACAGCCACAGTCCGCGCAATCAGATGTGTACGTGTATACTGACACTCTGGCTGTACAGAGTAGACAGACCCCTGTTTGTAGCAGTCTGAGAGTAATTTCTTGTCCTCTGGCGAGATGCGGATGGGGTGGAGGAAAGACTCTACGACCCAAACGATAACGTGAAGTTACTTCCTTGAATGCAGCCAGAATGTGTTCACATTCGTGTGACAGCGTGGGTAGTAGGTCAAGGACAAGAACTGGCCCGCTTTTCCCTTCTGCGTGATAGCTCCGCTGTGCACTTCGAACGCCAATAAATACGGTTTCACCTCGGCCCCAGAACAGCTCAGCTGTTAAGAATTCCGGGGAATGCAAAGAACACAAATTGCAACGCTGACGGGTGGCATCATGCAAACGTTTGCCGCTCAACACCTCTGTGAGCCATCCCAACCGAGTGTCATAAGCGAACGCCTTATTTTTGCGAAAGCTATACGTGTCTTGATTTGGAACGGAAGCAAATATATTGCTACGTTGCTGTCACTTTAAGGACAGAGCTGATTTTCCGAAGCCATATAGTAACCGCGAGGCGCCGGGTCGCGGAGACGCCGACGGCGTCGACTGTGCGGCCCATCCGACTAGCGTGACGTCACACCGGCGTGCGAAGGACTTCTTGTTTTCTAGGTGGCGCTGCATAAGCACAAACGACGGGCAAGGTGACAACTGCTATCTTATTAGAGCTCTGTGTGCTCCGTGAAAGTACGCTAACCGAACGCGGGAGTGCTGTCGCCTTCCGCACATACTGGCGAACCATGGCGAACTTTAGGCGGGCTCCAATTTTTTTTTTTTTTTGCCCGCGGAGAATGACACTCCATGTGTGCGGCCAGTAAGCCGCTCCGTGGACACAGAAGCAGCACTAACAGCAAGAGAAGGTTGCAGAACGAAAGAAATAAAGAACGCGCGTTGCTTTCAGCGAGCGCTCCGCGAAGTGCCAGGGTCACGTCGCCATTAAAAAAATGTTATTGACAGTGTAGAAGGCGCGTTCGCTTATCAACGAATCCCGCTTGGCGAGGACGGTAACATTTTTCGTCCCCGTTTAAATTCCTCGCGCATAGCCGAGAGCTTTGCACGAGGGACCGTCATATGCAAAACTGGTTTTCCTGGAGGCAAGAGAAGCGTAAATCTAACTCAAATACCTCTCTCTCTCTCCCTCTCCCTCTCTCTCTCTCTCATTTGCAATATTCGCGAGACGACCGCCCTTAAGACGATCATCCCCCGGCACGTATTGGTGAGCGAACCGTTAAAGGCTATTAGCTTTGCGAGTGAAATGTAAGAAGACGCGGAAGCAGCTGTTGCTGATAAGGTCTTCCAGGTGGGATTACTGGCGGCCATTCCGTGGAGCGCGTCCAGTCGCTCGAGGAGAAAGCGGGAAATGTTTGGCACCGCGCTGACAAACCGCTTGACGCCGTGCCTCGAGTGAATATGTATGCGGAAGTCTTCGCTCAAGAACGCGCAAAAGAGGAAGGAAGCTTTGTTTATATTATAAATAACCAAAAAAAAATTGACGTGCTTCCTTTAAGAGCCCCAGACCTCTTCAACCTACTTCCGATAGGTTTTAGTCGATGGTTTATGAAGATTTCTGTGGTTTTACGTTCCAGAACCACGGTATGATTATGAGAGACGCCAGAAGGCTCCGGAAATTTCGACCACCTTGGGTTCTTGATTAACTTGCACTGACATAACACAGTTACACGGGCCTCCAGCATTTCGCCTTCATTTAAATGCAGTCGCCGCGGCCGGTGTTCGATTTCGCGATTATCGGATCGGCAGCGAGTGTCATAGCCACGAGACCACCATGGCGGGGCTTCATTCGATGGTGGCTCCTCGAACAACTTTTGATTCTTGGAAACAAAGTTATCTATCTTTGGAAATAACGTTCTTTTCAGACCGTTCTAAGCGCCCGAAAACCTAGAAAGACGTTGGGATAACTGTATAACAGCTACTATTATACTCGTCAGACATCCGGAAATAGAGGGAAGTTTGCCCCAAACGCCAGCCTGGCAGCATGAATCGCAGTATCACGCACCTCATTAACTCGCTACTATTGCCAGCTGAGACATAGCGAGGAACGTGAAAGCCAGCCGGGCTGCTTGTGTGGTCCCATGACGGCTCAACGTAACTGCACGTTGATCTTAACCTAAGTTGATGGTCGGCGCTTGCGTTGCGTTGATTGTGGTTCGGTTAAGGAAAGGACGCTAATTTCTGCAGCCCATGTCGGGAGCACGGCTAAGCGCCAGTAGGGGAAAGGGAAATGGACTGAAAGAGGTAGAAGAGGAACGCCGTAGTGGAGGGCTACGGAAATTTTGACCACCTGGGGTTCTTTAACGTGCACTGGCAACGCACAGTACACGGGCCTCTGGCATTTTCGCCTCCATCGAAAATGCGACCGTCGCGGCCGGGATCGTTGCGTTCTTTTCTTGTCCCGGCGTTGCGCGAGGCCTCGCCTTCTTTCTTGACGTACGCGTGTTTTGAACGCGAAAGTTTCTTACGCCGTGGCTCCACCAAGGAGGATTACTCCACCGTGAATTAGTTCGCGTCATTTCCGTCACGGGAATGACGTCAGCATGGTAGCGTACTCGCGTATGGAAGGAAATGTGAGCGATTCAGAGCACGTCGGTCACTGTACTATGGGAAAGCTTCGCATACCAGTCTGAACGCAGTGACACACGTCCATCCGTCTTCGTCAACTTGTGTTTAGAACAAAAGGTAAACGACTCAAAGCGCATAGTACTCTACAGCCCTGTACCTTGTCCCTGTCCCTTGACAACTTTGCTACAAGCATCATTCATCATTTCGTGGTGTGTTTAGAACGAGTGTGTTTAGAACAAAAATGGCCGCACACCTGCTTGCTTCGCTGCAAACGACGTCGAAGGACGATAGTCTTCGGCCGTCCCCGGTTCGTAACGCCCCCTCTTCTCCCACCTCCTACCTCTCACGCTCTTCCCCTTTACTCTCACTCCTCCCATGTCGGATGAAACCGGAGTTTTTCAGCGTTCAGTTCAAATTTCTCGCGTTCGTCCTGGTCCCGCGTCATGTGTTGGGACATTTTATTACATTGGAGTCTCTTCTACAACATTTCTAAAGCGTTGATTTTTCATTTACTAATGTAGTTCAATGTGTATTCTTAATTAAATGGATGCTGCGGATCATGGTTATGTATTTTGCCTAAAATAGGCCTAAGGTTTCTTTGCGCCGTTTAAAATAGACATGTGCGACCCCTTGCTACCAATGCTAAGTAGCTCGGTTGGTTATGACCTCCCCTCCCGGTTAAATTTGATTTAACCGCTGCAGTTGAATCTAGTGACAGACTAACATGGGAGAGCTTTGTAGAGCTGTCAGAAAAAATTTTCAAAAATATTACCACCTTCAGAACGGTTTGTTGCGGTTGACCTCCTGCCTTTTATCAGTATACAAACCCAACAGAAATGCGACAGCCAGAATGACTGCTTTTATAAACATTTCGTGCCTAATAATTATCCGATTTCATTCTAAGCGATGTCTTTGACGAGCGTTTCGATAGCAGCACGAGCCTTTCATCCCACGCTCCGAAATCAATCAGGTGGAAAGGAGGTAAGCCTACAATTGGCTGTTATACTTCGGCAACCTGCGCTCTGAGAATGCTTCAGCTTTCGAGAACTCTGAACGACGTAGTTGGGAAGTGTTCGGCGCAAGTTTGGTTATAGTCTCGATTTGGTGGGACCGTTATGCATACATAAATGTAAAAAAAAAAAAATCTAAGCCAGTTCCACTGCAGCGAAAACCGTACGAACTGCGAAGCACTGATTCGCATGTGTTTCCCTTGTGTTTCTCTTGTGTTAATCGTCCGCGTTTTCAAATTATTTTCGCTTAACTTCATCTCACTACGCGATTAATTACCCCTACTGTGTATCGTTTACTTTAGTATAGTAATCTGGTTTACCCTAACCGTTCTTAATCAGGATAGATTTAGTTTACTTTTGACCATTACTGTCCTAGCCATTCTTAATCTGGATGCATTTAGCTTATTTTTAACAATTATTTATCACTTTTATTGAAATTCAACGCCGTATGTAACCTCGTGTCGCCGCGGAACAGTGGTTCGTTCGTGTTTCTATTGTGTTTCCCTTGTGTTTACCGTAGGCATTCTGAAATTTTTTTCGCTTAATTTGGTTTCGTAATGCGATTAATTACGCTTGATGTCGATCCTTTATTTTATTACACTAATCTGGTTTATTACAATTATTCCTAATCTGTATCCATTTAGTTTATCTTTCGTGGGTGTACACCTTCTGGTAGCCGTGTATCGGCATGCTAGGCGCCCAACGACAGACGACCCCCAGGGCCCCTAAAGTGATTTGCGCATTACGCACAGCAAGTTTAAACTCTTTTATATTTTGACGTGCATTAGGGGCCCGCGGTCCTTCCTCTAAAAAAAAAAGAAAGAAAAATGGGATGGAGGGGGGGGGGGGGAGGGGGGGGAGTCCTACCCGTCTACTGAATACTGAAGCTGCAACTGATTCTATGAATATACGTTCACTTTCGTCTTATGACCGTGGAGAAAGGGAAAAAGAAAGGAACTGTGTGCGGTAAAAGCACTCTGCCGCGCAGTGCGGGTTCGATCCCGGCCGCGGCGGTCGTATTTTCGATGGAGGCGAAAATGCCAGAGGCCCGTGTACTGTGCGTTATCAGTGCACGTTAAAGAACCCCAGGTGGTCTAAATATCCGGAGCCCTCCACTACGGCCTTTCTCTCCTCTCTATCTCTTTCACTCCCTTTCCCCTAACCCCACGGACGCTTAGCCGTGCTCCCTACATGGGCTGCAAAAATGAGCGTCCTTTCCTCATCGAACCACAATAATCATCATCATCATCATCAAGTGCGCAGAGAACGGGCGATTTTCATCATTCGCGTATCACTTTTCACGACAAATGGCCTTCGCCCGCAGAATCTGCGGTCCGGATCTTCTGAAGACTGTCAAAAAAATTTTGCGGACTGTCATTATTTGTCGCTCGTTCATAACCTGTCAGATCAGTTAGCGCGTCTCAGTAGCGCGCCACGCCCCTTATTCAGCACATTTGTGCATATCCTTGTAAGTAACGTATGTAAGAGGCAACCGCGTTCTCAAACCGTTGGTGTTTGCGTGCCCGTAGCATCAACTTGTGCTTTAAAACGACGCACAGAAAGCAGCAGAGAGCGAGCCGGCGTCCATCGCCTTCCGACATCTTGCCATCGTCGCCATCTGCCAAGATGGCGACGGCCGGCTTCACTTTGATGAGCGCCTTTTGCACTCCAGCAAGTTCTATGCACCCTCCTTGATTACGGCCGACTCCTATGCAAGAGGGGTCAGCCATGATTTCTTTATCGTAATATCAACCATGGTATTAAGATAAAATATTTTGTAAGATCTCATCGTTACACATAGTTGATTGATATTATGTTCCCAGTTAAATAATCTTTTTTTTATTATTGCCCTGGTTCTTCCTTGTATGTGTGTGTTTGCTTTATCGCTGTATTAAGACTAACTTCGCATTTTCTGTATATGCATTGTTCCAATGTTTTATACCAACTGTGCCGTGCCTGAAATTAAGGTTGCGAGGACCACTGTCAAGCCGTATATATACGGCTTTTAGTCCCGCCCCCTCCTTCCAGAAGGAAAATAAAGTTTGACTTGATTTGATTCGAAAAAGTTTGATATCGATTATACCCTCTTTTCTATCTCTCTCTCTCTCTTTTCACGCTGCTGTCTTCCTGTAGCTGTGATTCCGCGCCTATTGCTTTCCAGGCCGTCGCACTCTGTGCAGTCCCTAATTTCTTCTAGAGTTCTTTTCTTATCTAACAAATCTGCACGCTGCCCGCACAAAGTACATTTTGCACAGATTGCAGTCACTGTTGTGTGTGCTGGGGTGTCTAATGCGTGAGGAAGCTTGCACCACTTCCTTTTTCTTTGCTTCTTCTTTTTCTTGCACCGGCGCTCGCTTTACTGCCTCGAGAGCGGTTGTAAAGCCCGCGCTTTTAAATTTTACGCGACGGCTCTGTGGCGTTACATCATATCCACGGACCTTGGAACAGCATCGCCTGCTGCAGTGCGAACCGTGTAAGTACTATTAGTCTACATCCGGGACTAGTGGGCGACCTTAACCGAACGCTCTAGTTGCTTATGCTGCACTCTGTGTTTGCGTTATGTTATAGTTGTCTATGCTTTGTGTGCTAGTTTACTGCTTGTGAGTCAAGCTGTCGATTCAGAATTATGTAAGGTGTACAACTATGCGACTACTTTTAGCACCCCTTCCTTTTCTTTTTCTTTCCTTCTTTCTCTGTCAGTCAGCGTGTCAACCTCTGCCTTCCCACAATGCGCAGGATAACAAATCAAAAACTCGCTTTTCGTAAAGGTCCATCTTTCGCTGTCTCCCCATCTAGTATTCAAAATTTTACAAAAAAAAAAAAAACGTACGACCCCTCCCCTGCACCCCCACCCTCTTTTTTTCTTCGTTTTTTGTGAAGTCGGATTCTCGTCAACACATGACACGTTCCTCTATATTTTCCACAACTGCGGATCGTATGGTGCGACTAATATTCCGTGATGGATGAGATCTATTCGTCCCATTGGAACTAAAATTGCAGCTTCATTGTAGAATTCTAGGTCAAGTATCACTGTATGTCTCTGGGGCTACCTAGGGGTAAAAGCTTCATACGCGCTTATTTAAATGGGAAAAAACGACAAGCGCGTAGTTATTATTTCAACAAGACACCGGTAATCACACCAAGACGTCATCCAAAACAGCGAGCTCAGTCATGATAAACTCAAAATTGCGTCGCTATATATCTTCAGAGGAAGCACCAGATATAACGGTCATCCAACCACCCAAAACAGAATAAGGCATCACCAAGAAAAAAAAAGTATCTTTAGCTTCATTAATACACGCACGAAAAACTGGGCTACCATTTAGAGTAGCAGCCTTCCGTCGCGTATGCTAGTTATAATTACATCGTTATCTGTTATCTTTACATATCGATTCCTTTATTGCCGCGCCACGGTGGTCTAGTGGCTACGGTACTCGGCTGCTGATCCGAGGGTCGCGGGATCGAATCTCGGCCGCGCGGCTGCATTTCGATGGAGGCGAAATGTTGAGGCCCAGTGCGCTGTGCGATGTCAATGCACGTTAAAGAACCCCGGGTGGTCGAAATTTCTGGAGACCTCCACTACGGCGTCTCTCATAATCATAGCTAGTTTTGGGGCGTAAAACGCCACAAATCAATCATAAATCGATTCTTTATTAAGCGAAAAAAAAATACGTTTCGGCAGAACATGTCTTTCTCGTATCTAACCGCGCAACTTAATATTTAACCGATCGGTTGCAACGCGAGATGACGGCGCTCAGGGGTCACACCTGCACGAGAAAGAAACCGGTGTCGATTCAATGATCGATGATGCGTTCGTGTAAAGGCGGACACCTCGTCTCGCCTTATAAATGTATCGCTACACAGAAGATACAATGACAAAGAAGCTGTAGTGATTCATGTATGAGCGAAGGTGCCTTTTCGACGCCCCTTTATAGTCAATTGTCCAGGTGAAACAAGAAGTGGCGTTCCCACGCTAAGTTGCGGCCATGATACCTCGGTCCAGTTCGATGCAGGAAGAGGAACTACATGCGCGTCTCTCTACGCAATTACGGACGTTCGCTTCCGCCTCCGTTTATGATTAGTTAGGCTTCGGGCACGTCTCTGTATAGACGGCGAGCTTTTGTAGGCGTCCGTCGAAGTCCTGCCTTAACCTGAGCGCGAAGGGGTGAATCATAGAACACTAGGGAGTGATTGAGTCTCAAGTGTTCGACGAGCGCTATAGAGATCAAGAGGCCGAATTCACAATGGTTTCTGTTCGTAACAACTATTTTTGTTTGGTCGGTAGTGTTCGGCAGCCGTGTTGCAGAGGCGTAAAGGAAGAAGAGGACAGACGAAGAAGATCACGAGAAGATGGCTGCTGCATGTTGTTGTTGGTCAGCCACCTCATGTATGTGTACCTGTAAATACATTGTGTATATGCTCCCAACGTAACCGTAACGATATGTTGGACCCTTTTATGTTCTTACAAAGGGTACAAACGCCAGGACGTTCCGTTCATGAACAGTCTTACGATTGAAATGGTCATAGCAGGAATTTCAAGCCAATATTGGTAGTGGGCGTGCCATTAGAGAAGCCTCTTGGCCAATAGCAACGAGAACTTACGAACAAAAAAGTTCCCTGAATTCAACGTCTGCGGTCCGTATTCACACACACACACACACAAAAGAAGAAAGAAAGCTTACGGTAATCTTGTTTCGTAAGTGGCAATTTCAGCCATTATCAAAGCAACTATGCCATTAGGAAACGCAGGTGACAAATCAATTCAAGTCGATGTGTATTCCAACACACGGGATGCTGAGGGGCAAGGTCTGAGTGCAGCTACGCGACCTTTATCAGGACCGCGATCCCTGTACAAGAGGCAAATACAAAGCAGCAAAAATGTACATAGCGGAACGACCCCAAGAATTTACGGAAAAGGAGCAACTTTTGCGATTTCATCCCCGAACTACAGTGCAAGCGCCCTCCCTCTGGTTCTGTAGTTACGCGAAACAAACTTAGATTAACGACTTCTCCGTTTAATGAGCACTAATGAGGCTTCTCGCCACGGGACAACTTACTCTGTGCCCGAAAAAGCCCTGTCCTTTTTACCCATTTCTTGGGTAAAAAGTGCAGGGTCGTTACCATTATTTAGTGTCAACACAGTTTCCCAATTATTCGCGTGAATAAAGATGCAGTATGAGAAAGAAAGGAAATACAGTTGATAAGGTTAGTTATCGGAAAGAAGTATGGTTAGTAATATACTCTTTTCGTGGAAATAAAGGGAAGCATGGTTATAGAGAGACAATGGAGAGAGGGTAGAAGGCGGGGCAAATGTGGGCACGTGCGAAGATGACACTATACGCATTCAAATAATGGTGACATTGGCACGGTTTCGCTTAGGGGACACATTACAGTACCTCTACTGGAAGGTGAGCCGACTAGCATTGGGGACAGTGTCCGACGGTATAATGCCTTGACAGCTGTCTTAAGTTATGTTGTTGTCATAATTACTGAGCCCAGGATCGGAACAGCAGACAGCCGCCAATCGTCCGCTCGTTTCAGTGCGTTGGATAATGATATGGTCTTATTAATTGAAACCGAAGGCCAGAGCCACAATACGAATGCTTTATGCCCTTTCGTTGAATACGTATACGTTAAATCAGGAATTTATGCACCCCCACCCCCCTCCTCCCCTGGAAATATACCCGCGACCCCCAAAATTATTCAGGCTAGACTATGCGCCAAGCAACTTCACATTCACATACCCCAGCGTTCCGATAACTCCCCGCTCCCCTCTGTCGAAGTTTTGGACAAATTCCGGCATCAGACGCGCAGAACTCTCCATTATTCCAATTGGTCCATTGTCTTCGCTTTCTCGTACGTACTTATCAAGTACGCGGAAGTGGTGTACTCCCGGCTTGATTGATTGATGTTAAGTTCTACGTCCCTAAACCACGATATGATATGAGAGACGCCGTAGTGGAGGGCTTCCGGAAATTTCGACCACCTGGGGTTCTTTAACGTGCACTGACATCGCACAGTACACGGGCCTCAACATTTCGCCTCCATCGAAATGCAGCCGCCGCGGCCGGGATTCGATCCCGCGACCCTCGGATCAGCAGCCGAGTGCCATAGCCACTAGACCACGCGGGTGGGGCCCCTGAAAATTATTGAGCTGGACCATGCGCCAAGCAATAACTTTGCATTCACATCTCCCTGCGTTCCGATAGCTCCTCCCCACACACCTAATCGAAATTTTACACAAATTTCGGCGCCAAACGCGCAGAACTATTAGTTGTTCTAATTCGTGCATTGTCTTCGCTTTCTCGTGCGTACTTATCCAGTACGCGGAAGTGGCGTACTCCCGCCTTACGTATGTGTGCGACGTGTGTACAGTATAGTCACGGATCGAAATAGGAACAGTTAGGGCTAAGTAATGCACATACTTTTGTTTCTGCAATCTTCAATTCTTGTACTATCGGTGTATTATTGATTCGTGTACTTGCACGAGAACAACACCACCTTTAGAGGCCTGATTCACAGCTACAATACGCGGCTGCAGCGAGTAATTGCACATTTTAGTTGGCTTAATTCAAATTTTACGTGTCCCATTTCATTCTGTTAGCACTGTACACATGCAAGCGGCAACATTTTCGAGGGGTTCGAACGCCACCCCTGGCTACGGCAATACTGAACACTCCTCGCCTGGGTACGAGTGAAACAGTCAACCGACGCTCTGAGAGCCCGTCGCACGCGGTGGTGACCTTCGAAGGGGGCACGCGTGTTAGGACCCCCCACGCTCTTGGAGCCGTGGGCAGTACTACGTATACGAACCGGTACACGGCAGAGACACACACACGCCGGCGGCGGCAGTATCAGTCATTCCCTTACTCGACTTCCTTAAACGGCGCTGAGGTGACGAGTGACGTTCTTGGTATTCATTGCGCGGAACACAAACATGTCCTCATGAAATCGCACCGGACCACTAAGCAAGCTGTATCGATAGTGCAGGAGTCAACGAATTAATGTCAACATTGAGAACGCAGAATCACCAAAGCTCTGCCGTTCTTCCTTATCTTGTGTACATTGACATAAGTTCAGTTTAGTTCAGTAAACAAGTTCAGTATTACAGAGCTGAGAACAAGCCTTGGAATGGCAAAGGGTCACTGCGCGGAAGCGGATTACGAAGACGGCAACGCAGGACAGGATCTCTGACATCCAGGATTTTAGGAAGTAAGTTACGCCCTACCATAACTTCGTCTGCTCTGTTATTTTTATATGCTCTGTAGAAATGCCCACTTTGCTAGTTAAACCAATTGTCCGCTACGTATTCCAAGTTTACTCCGCCGGCTGCGACCCCCCCCCCCCTCCTCCCACTTCCCTTAGTATGAAATTATGTACAGATTTACTTTCTTCGTATTCTTTCTTACCTTTACGCAAGAACCATGACATGTTAATTAAATCTACGAGCGCTTGTTCATCTAGCACATCTTATAGATTCCCCACACCCCTGTCCTTGAAGAACGAAACTGCGATTGAAAGAAATGGTTTTTCCTTCCTCACTAAATTGAACGAGTCCCCAGCCATATTCGGATAATTCGTGACGAGCGTATTGGTCAATAAGTAAACGTTTTTTTTTTTTTTCGCGCACCTCGTGTAGTTTCCTGCTGCCATAGCTTGTGATTCTGTCTCGAACTTATCAGTGCGTGTGCGCATATTAGCGTTATCAACTATCATGCTGTCATAGCGGACTGTGCAACCCGAGGAAATACATGTCCACTTGATGTTCGGCACACCGATAATACGCTTGCCCCTCTTTGAGCCAGTAGTTATCCGCGGGACAAAGGGAGTCCTTCCTTCCATACTCCAATTAACAGACTGTGCAGCAGCCGCGGCATTTGCAAGCAAACGCACTCCGCACTGGTTCTACAGCGCGCCCAGGAACTCGCACTCCGTCTGCGTATGCATGGCATATGCACACGATCACTGTGTCCTTGTCCTCTTTTAGCTCATGGAATTGGTGTTCAGCTCAATTATTTGAAGCCGACAACAAAAAGAAGGTGCATTCATGCCACGCAGATTCCAGAAAAGAAAAAAAGAAAGTCACGTTCCTTCCGCATAACAGCTGGAAGCACGAGCCTGTTGTACTCAGCCATATTGATTTCATCCTTGTCCCCTTTCACGCAGCCGCGCACTGCGCCTATTAAGCGGCCTTCCGGAAGGATCCAACCACCGAAGACACCAGCGCCTCTTTCTTGCGATAACGCCAACCTCCGCTTCGTTGGGCAAAATCGTCGACATTTATGTCTCGACGCTTTTCGCTTGCCTTTCCCATTGCCACGGTTTATCTACAAAGCCACATCATACGGGGTTCTTAAGAACTAAGAACGCTCACAACACGACGCCGGATGTTCCGCAGACCTCTAAGGCTTGCATTCACAAAGGCTTTCTTCCGCTGGTATGCTTCCTAAACGTGAAATTTGTAATTGATGATGATGCTGCACACACCACCGACAGAGAAGAGCGGCCAGTGGCAAAGTGCTTCACCGAAGAACGTCGCTGTGAATTCAGTCCCAGGTCCTTCCACCAGCGGCTCGTGCGGAAGAAGATAAACTGACGCAGATGTGCCTAACGTGAAAAATCTCGCGGTATCCCTGCATACCTGTATCACCGGACTGTCCAGAATCAATACTTGCTCACCGCTAAAGCATTACGGAAACGCACGTCTTAGGCCACGCTTAGTGGCCTTCCCACTCGTCGCTGGTTGGTCGGTATACAAAAAAAAAAGGCATATCATATCTTCGTACGTGTTCGTAACTTCAAGATCCTCACGTAATTCACGCAAAGAATCCCGAAATAAAACACCCTCGTTGTTGCGAACCATTCCCGCTGAACTCCCGGATAGAGCGCACGATGCTGGCATGGCGCTTACTCCAGTCGTGTCTCGAAGCCGCAGGTATGCCACCGCTCTCTTCGCGCTCACGTATGTATACATAACGCGAAAGCTACAGCCTCCTCACTCCACACACCGGAGCAGTGGGAGGCTGCGCTGTCCAGCTGGGATGCGGATGACCAACTGCGTCTGACCGAGCGAGTCCATCGGACGGCAATGGCCGGGGACGTTCTGAACTGAGGGCCAACGACACCGCAACCCTTTCACAACAGCCTCCAATAATGCTTTCCGGCAATCAGTCGATCACCTTATAAAACTTCGAAACACGAACCTCGAGAAAGTGTCGCGAGCAATCAGCACGGCGCTCTTGCATGTAAAGAGTCCTTCTTCCGGTCCTCAGTGAACCCATGGCGGCAGTGTATCCACGCCGCATCACTCCGCAGACCTCGCACCGTACAGCAACCGCGCGCGCTCCTTCGCTTGTCGCATCGAGGTTCATCGGAGTGTCGCATCGCAGCGACAGAAAGAAAAAAAAAAAAAAGAGGGAGCCGACGCGGAGGCAAGTGGTGCTTCTACCATAGTACCCACCTTGCACGGTGTTCGTTCCTCGGCAGTTGGTGGGATCTCCTCGGATGCGCGTGCTGCTCACGCGCGCGCGTCTCGGCGGCTATCCAAGGGGCCGGCGCACACAGTGAGAGTATTCGGCCGAGTAGCGTCGGAGTCGAGCCGCTGGAATTGGGTTAGCGGAACGACGACACGTCGCCCTCACCCTCGAATCGCAAGCCGGTTTGAGGCGCGACGACGGAGTCGTCGCACGTCGTCGAGACAGAGAGCGGTTCTCGAGCTGCTGCTGCGGTGGCGAAGGCGCTATAGCGTCGTCGTCGTCGTCGGTGCGGTGGCAACGACGGCTCGGAAGTTGCATTGCCTCCCCCCTCTTCAAGGACACCACGCCTTGACCCCCCCCTCCCCTCCCTTTCCCCCCTCTTCAATCCGCGTACTCCCCAGGAAAATGAGCAGTGCTGCGGAAGAAGCCACGCCGGAGTAGCCTGCTCCTTCGCTTCCGTACGAGGAAGTATGCGGTCTCTTACTGCATTCGGGAGGTTTCGCCCCCCTCCCGGAGAAAGTTATGTTCCGCGCCGAGGGAAATGGCGCTTCTTCTTGGCTCTCTGTTTGTTTTGTCATGGTCGACGTCTTCCAGGCGTCTGCATGCATCCGCCCTTTTGTATTTCAAAATTTGAAGGGGAAAAAGAAAAAAAGAATTCGTGAACGGCGTCGGCTGCTTATGTGACGCCGTGGCAGCGTGCAATGTCAACACTGCGAGAGAGACTCGTGCGCCGCGAGATCGACAACCGGGAGTCGGATCGCGACCTCTGACTCCGGGATATCGGTAGCGGCAGCAACTGTGCTTATAAATGTGTGTAGTACAGCTTGACCTCCGCTGCCGTGTTTGCCTCACGCAGAAATAAAATGAACGCTCCCGGCCACTAACTGAATAAGAGAGCTCTCACATGAGAAGGCTGTTCAATGTCCCAAAAGGGGCGCTTGCTGCTTTTTTGTAGCTCTTTATTTCTTTTACCACGGTCTACTTGACCTCATTTCTAGCCCCTTTCTTCGAAATAGGAGCGAATGTTTTCTCTTGAACACGCAGCCACTTGCAATGCGTGTCACCACCGTTTCCAGTGTCAACAAATTAGAAGCGTGGGCTGCGAGCGATGCTATCGACAACCGGGAATCTAATTTTCCGAAGCGATCGCTGCCTTCGATCCCCGACGTGACACTGACGTCACTGAGAGGCGAACGTTTACCGACCGCGCGCAGAAGAACGCAAACAACGTTTTAATTAGCTTCCAACTTCCACTATCCTAGATCGTTCTTTGTAGTGATGTCTTCCTTTATCTTAGGCCCTTTCAAACATTGTAAAGGTAGCTTTGCTGCGACGCAGTTTGCCCAGCCAGTAGCGGTGGAGTGAATTCTTCGAACAGCCTGCACAAGCTTCAGTTATAGGTAATGTTGCGTAGACGAATGAACGGACACAGCAAGAAAACGAAGTACTGTCTACTTCGTATTCCTCCTGTGTCCGTCCATTCATCGGCGCAACATTACCTACGCAACATTACCTGAGACATGCACCAATTCACCCAGCAACTTCTAAGAAGCCTGTACAGGCATAGCGTATGACTGCTTCCTCTGTGATGTGGAAAATGGTGACCCAGTCCTCGTGATACAAACATGCACAAGAGACAAGCGTCAGCATGTTCTCCAACTTTGTCTACATCTGAGTCATGAAAGGTGCCGCCATTTTTTGGCAAAATGTGCAGTGCAGGGAAGCTTACAATCAAGTTATGAGGAGGGCCTGTTCAATTCCATTCGCAGCAGACGTTGTGTGTTGTCCTCTTTTCTTATCTGCCTTAGAGTTCCTGATCGTTTCAAGAAGCCATCATACCCTGCTGTCGGCAGCGCCTGTAAATAAGGTACTTCGAATATTTAAAACAACGTCAACGAAACAATCAGTTGCGTTGTCATTGTTGGGTGCAGTGTCAGCGTCATTCCCGCATTTCTACAGTCGTTATTGCATCTCCTTTATTAAGAAACACACGCGGGTCTGTCACCTAGCACTATTCCATGCATTCTTGTTGCACAGCCTTTGAAGGGCAACTTTGCACGGTGCGTTGTTCGAAATCCGGCAAGTGCGCTTTTCCACGCAGCTTGCTTGACCCTCAGAAGATGGAGGGGCGTCATTCGAGAAGCGGCTAGACATAAAGGCTTAGTGGACACGAGCTGCCCCACTGCCCCTGTCAGCATGTTTTGTTGGTTACGACATCGACGCAGTTTGCAAGCCCGTCGCTAAATTAACGGCGCAGTGAGCGGGAGGTCGGCCATCTTGTGTACGACAACCAGGCGGTGTGGAGAAGCCTACTTCTGGTATTTCGCGTGTTACCCTATATCGATGAATGACGATGCTGTTCCGTGAGGAATTAAACATGCGACGCAGGTGGGTTAGCTTTTCTTTTCTTTTTTTTTTTGCCGTGATGAAATAGATGTGTTGGCGGACTATGGGTGGCATCGACTATTCGATATTGCGTAACAAACAAACTAAGCAAGACAAGGCTTTAAAACGTCGAGAAAATATAGCACACAGTGTCTCACTGGAGCTTGTATTCGCGCAGTGGGATTACCACAGTAAAGTTTGTTAGAGTGAAGGTCGCCCACTACCGGCAACTGGCCCATTGTTAGCGAAGACCGTCTACAAATCATGCAAACGTTCTTGCGAGGAAACAGCTGTGTGATTTCAACTACTAATTGAATCATCACCAGCCGACAGCCGCAGAGAGCTTCGCACTGTGGACGGTAGTACATGGGCTGTGCCCTTCGTCACGATTCCCACCCGCAGGCGCTAGCAGATGACAAAGCAGCGTGGTCTCACCTTTCCATGCCCATGTTCCATGCTTATAGCGTTGGCTAGTCAATAGACACTTTTATGGTCGACGTCCACGGATTCTGGCTTCCTTTTAACATTTTTCGATCCTTCATTGATTCCTTCCTCGTTCTTCTTTCTTTCCTATTAAGGATCATTTAAGGATTATTCTTAAGCATGATCATATCGACAACTAGATGTTTTCTTCGTAATACTGGAGAAGTGTACAGTTACTTGGGCTTCTTACTAGTTGGACGCTTCGTTTAGCGGTGTCTTGCGCAGTGTTTTAGTGACCGCTAATGAGCTTCCTGTCGTAGCGTAATACTTCTGGTTCACCTTCTGATTTTGCCAAGTGCTGCTCGGAGAGCATCATAGAGCAAGCACCATATGAAGCCAACGGCTTTGAGTGAAAGTAAGAAGACTATACACCCGTGCGCACGATGTTACCACGCAGGTAGACCTTCCTAATTAAGTAGCGGAGGTCAAAGCTATTGAACTCGCGCGGCCAGAAGGAGTGCGAAGGCCGCGATGACTTCGCTTTCGCCTCAAGGACTCATGGCGTCGGCCTACATTCTGCATGTGCAGCCCGTATCGGGTTTCCTTTTTCGCACCTTCGGAGGCCACATCCTACGCCATTACGTTCTGTGAGAAGTCTTCATTGGGTGCGCTTATGTTTGCTTTGCTAGGAGGAAATCACTAATCTCCAAGCCAACGGCGATCTAGTGGCTGTGGTACTCGGCTTGCCTGATCCGAAGGTCGCGGGAGCGAATCCCGGTCACTCCGGCTGCATTTCGATGGACGCGATATGTTTTGAGACCCCGTGTGTACTGTGCGATGTCGGGTGCACGTTAAAGAACCACAGGTGGTTGAAACGTCCGGAGCATTGCACTACGGCCGTCTCTCATAATCATATCGTGGTTTTAAGACTTAAAAACCTAGAGATCAATCAATCATCAAGTCAATAATTTTTTAACATCGACGTTGTTCTTGGTCGACCCTACGGCGTTGTCGAGCTGCTCGGTATCGCGAAAGAGTGAAAGGCCGGCCCACTCTTGTCCTCGGCATGATGGTAATTATACGAAACCCGATGTGCGATAAAGTGTAGGTAATGTCTAGCTCAAAGTTGCAGGTTCGAGCGCCGCGGCCGCGGCTGCGTTTCCCCCAAAGGGCAACTCCGGCGGTTTTTCACTATATTCTGATATCGCCGCGTTCCAACGGCGCTCGCTGACTGTCCTGTATTAGCCAGTGTGCCACGCACCAGTAATGTTCACTAGCACAGTGAATTGTGTGTTCAAACCGAAACCGAAACGCTTAGATGCTTCGTGCAGCGTATGCGGTGACGTCACAGCCTCCCTCCATCAGAAGTATGGCGCCGGCGCCAGAAAAAAATGAAAGTGGTGATGCCACGCGAACGATGTGTTGAGCTATACCAGCATTTCTGAACTTGGCAACGACGATTTGAGCGCTGAAGTATCACCGTTTCGCTCTTGACCGCCTGCCTGGTCGGGCAGGCAGGTTCAAGGTAATGACTTCAAAAACACAGGGTGGCCCGCATAGAAATCCGCTAAAGATATTTAAAATTCATTTTCGGGAAAACAAAATGACTTGCACCTGCCTGGCTTGGCGTATGTTATTACCGTACCGAGGAGAGCATATATTGAAAATTTCATTGAGATCTGTGGGCACTGACAAATTGCCGTAGTTGTCCTTTAACAATAATTCTGACTCCGGTCGGGAAAAGACGCACTTTCCTACGGACCTTGTTGGGAATACGGCTCAGCGTCCTTGCGGGGCAGGGGAAAGGAGATGAAAGAGTAGAAAGGAGAGGCACGCCGTAGCGGAGGTCTGCGGTAAATTTTGACCACCTGAGGTTCGTTACCGCGCAGTGACGTAGCACTGTGCACGGGCCTCTAGCATTTTCGCCGCCATGGTAAATGCGACCGTTGCGGCCGGGGTTTTTTAACCGGCTTTATTTGGGAACCCAGTCGATTACCATAAACACTAGACTAACGCTACGGACAATTTCTTACGCGAAATGTAAAGAAAGAAAGAAAGAAAGTTAGCTCATGGTGAAGGATCACGTACGTTCTGCACGTATAATGACGAAGGGTGGAGTATCGAAACACGGCCAGTTGATAAAGCACAGCGTTTTTGCGGCGTACGAACGCATGACTGACGTAACCTATAGGTCATGACACCAAGAACCAGATACCCTTGCCAGTTCATGGTTCTGGAGGTTCTGTCTGGACATTGTCGAACGAACGCATGACTGACGTAACCGATAGGTCGCGACACCAAGAACTAGACATCCTTGCCAGTTCGTGGTTCTGGAGGTTCTGACTGGACATTGTCGAGCTCCGCCGTCTTGTCAATTTCGCCAGCTTGTCAGCTTTGGTTGGTCTGAGGCCTCCTTGATTACGGCCTCCCTCACTGTCCTGAAATTCTTTCCTTGCACAATTCCACCATATGGCGGAATTGGAGTCTCGACGTAGCACCCCTGACCCCACCGGCCGGTCGCTACGGAAAGATAAAATGTCACGTTGGTTTAACTTCGCGGCATAGTCTCATTTGATGCGAACTGGTTTTTCGCTGAGAACCAGTCTTCTATATCAGCGTCGTTCATTCCAATGAACATGCCAGGGTCACGCCAGCGGAGTACGCCGCTGAAGAGCTCGAGGCGGTAGGAGAGATCAAACTTCTGCGAGAGTCTTCCACTGCGCGACTTGTCTCAGCTTTGGGACGTTGAAGAAAACTAATCAGCTGGCCCAGGAGATGCTCGTTCTTCCTTCGTTCTTTGCCTATTACAGCCCAAGTCTCGTAGGTGCCACGCTTACGTAACGCATTCGTAACCTATACGCTTGCAAAGCGAGCTTTGCGGAAAGGTCGCTCAGTGCGTACAGACGATTTCTCGAACTCGGTACGTACGATCGTTTACCGCAGCGCTCGTTTAGCGGTTTCGCAAACAAATGATGCGCCTATCGGTGGGAGCTCAGAACAGATGCGAATGCCAACACAGCATAAGCGCGCCGTTCGGGACCTCTCACCGTCCACTTTCGCATCCGCTTAAAACGATGTACTCGGTACGCTCAGACTTTTTTTTTTTTTTTGAAGCCTTGTACGCGGTTTCTTGCCCAAATCTCGCGCTGAGTTGTACTTTCGTGTTTGTTTACGAGGCACCAATGCGTACAACCCCCAATACTTACGCGCATGACTCAGTGACCTCACGTCGTTACATGACGCGCGCATGTAAGCGAATCGACTGAAGATGGCGGCCATGGTCGCGAGCGAAGTCATGTTTCTTTTGAGGTTATGCGCGTGCGGCTTGGATGATTCCGGTGGCGTAATGGAACTCTTATACCTCTTGAAGATGTTTACGGGTTCAATTTCTGCACCAAGCGGCCGCATTCCGGTGCGTTCCAAATGCGGTTCGAATGCAATCGGTGGGCTTATCCTGCAACCTCTGTCGTAGCCACGCAAGCCGACCCCGAAAACGGCATGACGTTATTACTTTTCGGTAAGTGCACGAATAGAGTTTCAACAGCTGATTGCCGTGCGATGCGGGGCATGTTCGTCATCGAATGCAAACTTTATTTAAAGAGCAAGAATATGTGATCCATATCCTGGGTAGTGGCCTCAGTCCAGTTCTCCCGTTGCAGAGGCCACCACGCGAGCCAGGGCTACCAGCCAGCGCAGGTCTTCCCAGCTCAGTCAGTCGTACCCGCCAGAATGCTGCACTCACGGTTGGTGATGTGCGGTGCAGCATGTGGCTGGGGATATCCACAGCGTGAATGGTACAGCTTTCGGATGACACTACGGCATGGCGAGGTGCCAGGACATTAGTGGTGGCGAAGAAAGTATGTGTTGAGTGTCTATGTTGGGGAGCCTGCGATGCATAAGCTTGTTCTGAAACCGCGTCAAAATACGCGGGTTCGATCCCGTCCGCGGCGGTCGCATTTTCGATGGAGGCGGAAATGCCAGAGGCCCGTGTACTGTGCGTTGTCAGTGCACGTTAAAGAACCCCAGGTGGCCTAAATTTCCGGAGCCCTCCACTACGGCCTTTCTCTCCTCTCTATCTCTTTCACTCCCTTTCCCCTCACCCCCAAGGACGCTTAGCCGTGCTCCCTACATGGGCTGCAGAAATTAGCGTCCTTTCCTAACCGAACCACAATCATCATCATCATCATCATCATCATCATTATCACTGGACTGCTGATACGAAGGTCGTGGGATGGAATCCCGGCAGCGGCGACTGTATTTCAGCGGAGACAAAATGTTGGGACCCGTGTACTGTGCGATGTCACTTGCGCGTCAAAGAAAACCAGGTGGTCGAAATTTCCGGAGCCCTCCACTACGGCGTCTCTCATAGTAATGTCGTGGATTTACGACGTGAAACTCCAGAAATTGTCATTACCTCGCTCAATGCAAAACTGCATAAAAAATTTCCTCAGTATAATACAACCGTCGCTGTAGAAAATGAGCTATCATGTATTCACAGTCATCGTTCGTAGTTCCTGCGCCGTTTTGCTTAAACAGATATGACTGCGGTGGATCCTCGAGTAAAGTAGAAGAGTTCCGAATAGTAATGACCTCATTATGAGTCGTACTTGAAGGTCATTTCCCGTGTAAGGTGAAAAGCGTATGTGCGTAGAGCGGCGTTTTTTCGTAGGAATATTCTAGCGACGCGGCAAACGGATGTCGTCACTTCTTCCCAGCCTGATGCATTCTTCGAAACGCTACGTCGTTTTCCGTGTACACCCGTGTTTGTAGTGTTTTGTTTTGGTTTACCGCGAATGAGCGCACAGCCGCTGACAGGCACGCGTGTACGCCGGAAAGGTTCCGACGCCGTCCACTATAACGCACTCAGCACGTGTGATCACGGCGTTGTCGTGGGTGCGGTACGCGTACGCAGTTTCGCGGCTTGGCTAACGCTCGCAGCGATAGTTTCGTAACAGCGCGAGCGCGGCGAGCGCAATGCGACGTTAAGAAGGCTTCCCAGGGACGCATGCGCGTCGTCTAAAGGTGGCAGCTCTGCGCGTAAGTGCTGGTGCGTATAGTGGCCGACAGCTGTCAGGTCTCCCTGAGTGCCTGACGCCGACGATAGGGTTGAATGCGAGTTGTGATGGAAATGGCGTCAGTTCTAACTGCCGCAGGAGCCGTCTACTGAACAGTACTGTTATCTTAAGCTACGTTGGCAAATATATGTCGGGGAACAGCATGAAGGGTGGGATGGGGAAGAAGATAGGGTGTAACATATCAGGGCCGGCAGACTGTGCTTGGCTACCACCCAGAACACACGGGTTCGATCCCGGCCGCGGCGGTCGCATTTTCGATGGAGGCGAAAATGCCAGAGGCCCGTGTACTGTGCGTTGTCAGTGCACGTTAAAGAACCCCAGGTGATGATGATGATTGTGGTTCGGTTAGGAAAGCACGCTACTTTCTGTAGCCCATGGCGGGAGCACGGCTAAGCGTCCGTGGGGGAAAGGGAGTGAAAGAGATAGAGAGGAGAGAAAGGCCGTAGTGGAGGGCTCCGGAAATTTAGACCACCTAGGGTTCTTTAACGTGCACTGACAACGCACAGTACACGGGTCTCTGGCATTTGGCCCAAATTTCCGGAGCCCTCCACTACGGCCTTTCTCTCCTCTCTATCTCTTTCACTCCCTTTCCCCTACCCCCACGGACGCTTAGCCGTGCACCCGACATGGGCTGCAGAAATTAGCGTCCTTAACCGAACCAAAATCATCATCACCATCCTTTCCTTAACCGAAACCACAATTATCATTGCAAGCTGCACCGAAATGAAATATCGAAAACTCTTTTCAGCAAAGAACTTGACGATTGATGCTGCCATATTGCTTTCCTAGAATGCGTTTCTGTAACGTTAAATAAGAGGTTTTACTCGGTGGCAAAAAGGCATGAAAATACTCTCGCGTTAGCCCTTTTTGCTGGGATTTTAATGGAGTACTTGAGAAAAACTAGCGCGGTTTCCTTGCGTAGTTGTTGCGGCTGGCTTTAATGAGAGCTAGGCTTTTTCCAGGCGTTGGCTTCCCGCGACAGTACGAAGCCGTGTAATGCATAGAAGTTCGAGACAACTCCATATTCTTTCTCTATGACACTCTCGCATAGCGGAGTACCATGTACTCTGAATTGTTTATCTTTTGTTCTAAACAAAACATACAATTTCGTGCGCTATAAGGACATCTGTATACCGAGCTCTCTCATCCTACGGTGTTCTCTGCCTGGTTTAACATCTATTCCAAACAGTCCTGCGTCTCATCCAGCAAGCATCCGATTTCGTGCGTTAATAGGACACCTCTACCGAGCTCTTCCATATGGTAGGGTACAGTGTACTCTTAATGGTTTAACATTTAGTCCAAAGAAATGTATAGCCCCAAGAAGGTATAAAGACCTTGCATGAATATTATGATGATTGTGGTCGTTTAAGAAAAGGGTGCTGTTTTCAGCAGCCCATGTCGGAAGCACGGCTAAGTGTCCGTGGGCCTATCGAAAAGGGACTTAAAGAGCTAGGAAAGGAGAGAAAAGTCGTAATGTAGGGCTCCCGAATTTCACGCTGAATGGCGCCACATCGCCGTCCCTTCCGTTGCTGCGCGGTCGTCCCTTTCTAGTTTCGTCCGTCGGCTGCGTTCCCGTAGCTTGCGTTGCTGTGTAGTGCGTCGTTTCCTTAACCGAAGCACGATAATTTTTGTAGGCGTCCATTTGATGATGATGATTATCGTGGTTGGGTTTTTAGCAGAGGACGCTCATTTCTGTAGCCCATTTAGGGAACACGGCTAAGCGTCCGTGGGTGTAGAAGGAAGGGAATGAAAGAGATAGAAAGGAGAAGAAAGCAGTGGAGGGCTCCGGAAATTTCGACCCCCTGGGGTAGTTTAACGTGCATTGATGACGCACAGTACACGGGTCTCTGGAATTTTCGCCTCCATCGAAAATGCGACCGCCGCGGCCGGTATCGAACCCGTGTTTTTTGGGTGGCAGCCGAGAACGATGCTTATTTCCGCAGCACGACAGTATATAAGCAGGGCGCAGCGTCGGAGGAAGGGCGACTGGTGAATAAAGAAGAGAAGGAGAGACAGTCTGGTTCTCGTCGCCCAGTAGGTTGCGGGCGCTCAACGGGAGGCAGTGATCCCCGTCACCTCCACGAACTCGTCGTACGCGGGTTGCGTTCCTGCACTTCCCTTTCCGATCTCGTCCGTCGGCTCTCGCTGTAACAAAGCGAAATCACACAGCGAAAGACGTCCTCGCTCGCGCGCCCCGAGCCATGCGGCGTTACCTTCCGACTGGTAACAAGAAATGGCAAAGTTACTTATGAAAAGCAATTAAAGAGCACAACTAATTATTTTTCTAGAAGTTTCTTAAACGGAATTACATTACAAATTACATCTGGCCGTGAATAATGACATGAGGTTACTATTGCTTTGTAAAAGCAACGAAGTTGCTTTGAAATTACATTAGCGAGAGTTTGTTCATGCCGTAACTCATGCACACTTGGATTACAGCGCATATACAGTTGCAGCTCACGTGCACGGCTTTTCCGTGGGTCTGCCTTGTCCTCGAACTTCAAATTTGGCGCCCAGATTAACTTGCCTTCGTTTTCATTTATCTTTTTTTTTCACATTTTGGGAAACCTCTTATGCTTTTATGAAGGCAATTGCGAAAACAATTCATTTCCATGAAATTACCCGCTTGAATATAATTAATTACGGTGCACAATTACCAGCACCACAAAAGCATCTCTGCGGGTTACTGATCGCAAAAGAAATAAAATTAATTGCTGTAATTGCATTACTGTGGTGTCATTGCTGCCGAATCTGCTGGTAAGAGAGCCAACGACTTTTCCCTCGTCGAGCCGCACGACTCTCCTCCTTTCCTGTGCCTCACAACGCGACTTTGGAACAGACAGATCTTGTATTCATAAACCTACCTTATCACTCGTTTTCCTTATCTTCCCTGTGCCCATGTCAGCTTTATGAACAAATTAGTCCAGTATCTACAAACTTTGGTAGTCTTTCGCAATGATTACCATTTTAAACCCATAAACGCGCCTTAAAGTCACAGAGGTGATAATGAAGACAAGCGATAAGGATAAGATAGGTTTATGAATACGGACCTAAGGCCTTCGCCTTAATTAAGGAGGCCCGGAAGGGAGACCAGCGATTCCATACATAAATGAAGAAGCTACTGAAGCGCTCGTACGTTGAAAGTTTCTCGGAAAATGGCGGCTGACGTATCCGCAGTCCTCATCGTGCAGCGTGCGTGGCAGAAATCGAGACTGTGTTCTCATGTCTTACATTTTCCTCGTAAAGGAAAAATTCACCCAATTCCGGCGCCCTACGTGTAAGGTAAAGCTGTCGCCCAATGGCGTGCGCGCCTGGCCTGGTGTCGAAAATGGCAGTGTTTCAAAAACTTCTGGCGTTGCCAATTCGGACCACCATGTTCTGCTTTCGCAGCTTGTTTCCTTGCCTATACCATCGATCCTTGGAATCCGTTACGAAGGAGTCTTATTGGGCGTTGTTCAGAAGTGTGTGTGTGTGTGTGTGTGTGTGTGTGTGTGTGTGTGTGTGTGTGTGTGTGTGTGTGTGTGTGTGTGTGTGTGTCACATACTATAAAACGTGCCCTCTCTACATGTATAGCTTCCCTTCTCTATTTGTTTCCACTCACTCACACAAGTTGTACAACACGGCGGCTGTTTCCAATAGCCTTGCCCTGTGTTGTTGTTGTTGTTGTTATGTGGTGTTTAACGTCCCAAAACCAGCTCTGATTATGAGAGACGCCGTAGTGGAGCTCTCCGGAGATTTCGACCACCTGGGGTTCTTTAACGTGCACTGACAACGCACAGTACACGGGCCTCAACATTTCGCCTCCATCGAAATGCAGCCGCCACAGCCGGGATTCGATCCCGCGACCTTCGGATCAGCAGCCGAGTACCATAGCCACTAGACCACCGTGGCGGGGCTAGCCTTGCCCTTTGCAAAGTTGTCTACGCATTGCTTGCAAGATCACCGACGCTTATCGTTTCACATCGAAACGGGGGACAGCGTTGATTGCAAACCTCGCGGTCGCCATAGCTCCCCCGAAATGCGACGATGAGTTTATGCCACTGAGGAAAGAGACCTGAAGCAACGCTGCTGGCATTACAAGGAAAGAAAGCACTTGCACTCGCGGAAATGAGATGAAATAAACAAGAGCCGGGAGTTACGAACGACCGCGCCTCCGTACAAACTGCAAAAGCGGGTACGGTGGTAGCTGCGCTAATTGAAGGCTGCCAGCAGTCGCGTCGGAGATTGCTGTCACTCTCAAATGTTTTCGCTGACTATCTACAGCGCGTAGCAAGTATCCGAAGACGCCAAGCCTGAAGTGCTACGTAATACAGCGCGGACACAGCTTCAATAAAATGTTCGTGGCTCTCATGTTTATTTATTTATTTATTTATTTATTTATTTATTTATTTATTTATTTATTTATTTATCCTTATTCGCATGGAAATTTCATGCAAACGCATGCCCTTGTGAGCGAAACGCGAAGTTGTGAAAGTGAACGTTTCGTGTGAATGCTTTTGACATGCCGTAGTAGTTTAGCGGTTAATGCATTCCATCGCAATGCTCGAGAACAGTGGTTAGATTTCCGGCCACGGCGGCTGCGTTCTGATGGCGATGGTATCAAGGAGCACCCATATACTTACCTAGGGCGGTTATGATTAATTCGTTGTCCCCCAGTACGGTGTACCCCGTAATGGTATCGTGGTTTGGGCACGCATAACAAAGCCCAGAGGTAAGCTCATGCATATACAACCGGTGGTACGCGAAAAAGAAACAACAAACAAAACGAAACAGTCGCAAAAAAAAAAAAAAGGAACACGAACGCTTGTATTGCTGCCATTTTCGTGCTCCGCCTCTCGAAGATGTCTTACGAGCTCAAGCAGTACTCCGTCTTTCATTCATATAAACACATCATCATCATCATCATCATCATCATCATCATCATCATGTCTACGTCCACTGCAGGGAAAGAGCCTCTGTCATAGATCTCCAGTTATCCCGGTCCTGAGCTAGCTGCTGTCATGTTATCCCCGCGGACTTCTCAATCTCAGCTGCCCACTTTCTGCTGTCCCCCTGCCACGCTTGCCTTCTCAATATGGATGCACTCAGTTACCCTCAATGTCCTGCCCGGGCCCATTCCTTCTTCTTGATTTCTAGGAACGATGTCATTAACACGCGTTTGTTCGCTGACCAACTCCGCTCTCTTCTTGTCCCTCAATGTTACACCCATCATTTTCTATTCCATTGCTCGCTGCATCGTCCACAATATGTAAATGTGGTAGTTCGGTTCTGGCTGCGCTACTGTGCACGCCCGAAATTTCATTGGACAGACAAAAATCTCGTTCTCCTAGATGTGTACAACGAGGACGCACATAAAGATCTGACAGGTCTCGCAGAAAGAGAAATGCTTTCTTTCTATTTGTTTCCTTTGCACTTTCGTGCAAGTATTGAATGGCTGACAGTTTTTCGTTTCTTTAGCAAACGCACTTGAGGGAGCCCCGCAGTATGCTTTTTCGACGAAGTCAGAAAAGCGGGTGCCGAGCAGTCGTGGAGGCGGCTGTGAACATCCGAGTCAGCACGCACCAGCACATTTGTAAGTTTGCTTCGAGTGCAACTAGGAGTCGCCTGATCCTCTTTGAACAAATTACGTCACAAGGCGCACCGACTGTTTTGTTTGATTGCGGAGGAGAGCGCTAAAAAATTTAGGAAGAGTAGGTGTGGACAGGAAGTTGTGTGCGTCTTTCCTGTCCATACCTACTCTTCGCCAATTTTTAGCGCTCTCCTCCGCAAGCGTGACTTACCAACCGGTCCAACACCTCACTGTGTTGCTTGACTTTTCTTCCGGTGTTCTTAACGATAGATACACGTATTTTCTTTATTTCTTGAACTAAAAACGAGGAAATAAAACATTACTTAATATGTCTTGGCGATCGCGAAATCAGGCGATGCTAATTATGCCTCAGGTGACGTAGTCGGCGCTTCTTTGTGACGCAATTTGTTGAGAGGAAGGCGGACGACCTCCAGCTGCATTCGAAGCCAAATGGCCAGTTCTCACGTTGCTCGCAGTACAATGTAATGTCGCTTATATGTTCATAGAAGACTCCGCGAGCGATCGGCACCGCTTCCTATTTTCGACAACTGTCGCAGGGTCCCTTCAAAAAGGTCATAACACGCTCTTCGACCAAACTAGGCTTAGCTCTTTCGGCACCGTCCTCCTCCGCCGGCCACGGATAATTCGATAATGCGCTTTCAACCCAAGACGTCGACCAACGCCGCGTGAAATCCAGGGCCGCCTCGCGCATGCCTTAAGCGTCCTCCACACAGTGCGCGCACACTCTCAGCACGATAAGCGTGCTCAGTCGCACTCACACCTGTCGCGGACGTGGGGCTTCCTGCGGCAGCGCCGCTATCTTGATGACGTCAGGGAGTTATGCTACAGCTTCTCTCTCTCTGTTCTCTTTCCCTGTCTCGCACCAGCGCTAACCACGTAATGTTTTACAACACGCGACCTTTTAAAAAAAAGGACGCGTTACGAGCTGCAGGTGCCTGGCCGAAGGACGACGATTCGCGGTCCTCCATCGCAGCGAGCCGCATAAACGCGACACGTCGCGTAGTCGTTAAGGATGATGAGACGGTGATAAAAGGGATGGCAGTGCCAGCACTGCACGGGCTTGCACGAGGAAATCCTTGGCTCTCGAAACAACTGATGCGTGCTTGCAGTGCCTGAGGCGTTACAGGAGTGTAACCTTCCGATTTTGTGTAACGATCATGACCTTGCACGTTGCGACCTTGCAGGCTAAAGCGTCGTATTGTATCCCATCAGAGCACTTCGGTTGACAGGCGTTTGATATATTGCTTGTCTCGTTTACGGTACGGGTGATCAGAAACAATGAGATGTGTGTGTGTACGCGCAGGTGTGAGGCAGACTGCTCTCATCGCACTGTTGGTAAGAGTGGGTGAAAAAGCGTAGCATGACCTCGTGGGGACAGTAAAAGAATAGCTTGCTTATTTACGTGGTGGTTTGGGCGAGCCCCCTCGGTTGGTCCTTCGTTCGCACTATTGAAGTCTCGTACGAAATGAACCTCGCGCTCACCGTATGCTACACGTGCACAGAACTTCACAAACACTGTCGCAAAACCGGTCACATGTCTTTTTAAAACCTGTGCGCTGGAGAAGAATATTAGATACTTTATAGCATCTGTCGTTTGCATGCAAACATGAGAGCAGTCGCCGGTCCCCTACGTTCGTTCGCAGTGATATCGGCCCCGATACCGAGAGCGTATTATCACGGTGCTCAGTGTATTGGCCTTACGATATCCGAGAAGCGTTTGCCTCTTGTGACCTTTGCCTCGTCTGTGAACAAACTGTATCACTTTCCGCCTGCACGTGCGTCTGCATGATGCTGTCGAGTTTGTAAGACGATCGAGACCTGGACGATCCGGCCGTGGCAGCCAAGCAACGGAATTACCGCTGACATTGCAGACACATCGGCTCTACGCGGAGCTACAGCATTGAAGTGCTCGTGCGTATTGCTCATTTTGTGATGCCGCATTCCACAATGTCACAGTGAGGAACTTGCCTGTGGACCTGCCCAGGCCTACATTTAAGCCGTCTTCGCCACCTCCGCGCAACTGGCCTCAGGCCTGATATACCGCCCGACCTAGATCGCTGGATCCATGGACCGTGCCACCGTTCGCTTCTGGATTTCAACCACGAATCCAATTTATTTGTTTGTTAGATGCGAAGCAGCTTATGGCGGAGTTCAGTCCGGTGGTGTGCGGCGTGACCACCCTTACTGCGCATGCGCAAACCCTCTCCACACACCTCCTTTCCACACACCCCTCTCCACTCCCCCTCTCCGACAACTCGTCGGTAAACTCGCGCCGAAGCACTTGCACGATCGCGTTCCGTTGGCGTTCGTTGCGCAGGCTACCGACCTCGGTCAGATTGTTATCGAACCAAAGTCTCTCTTTACAGGCGCAATTCTCCTCCTCCAGCTAACATTAACGGAAACACCTAGTCAAACCGATGCAAACGCGGTGTGCACAACCCGTGCTGCTTCGCATCGCCTCATGGTCCCCTTTAGCGGGAGATGCTGTAATTTTTTTTTATGTCATCCCGTTATGCCTATGGGCAAGCTTTCGAAATAAAAAGAAAAGTGCTAGTGAGCGCCGAAAGGCAGCCGTCGGACCGTTGCACATCGTGCAGGAAAGTACCATATACAGGGACAGGGGGAGTCGACCTGAGTGGCGCGGAGTCTCTCTCCTCTTTCAACGAGATGCCGCAGGTTAGGAGGACGCAAGCACTTTCACCGACAGACTAACTGGGCTTGCAGTATGTGTGTGCCCCGTCTTCCATTGCGTGCGAGGCAGATGAACAATAGCATCCTCTGTGCCAGTACGCCGCACTGCAGTCACGGCGAGCTGGCTGCCGTTCTTTGCCTCCAGAGGCTCCCAGAAGCAACCCAGAGGGAGCTCCTATTCACCAGCCAGTCGGCCAGACAGGTCTTCAAGGCAGTTCTGCACTACCTTATGGAGCCAGTAAGAAAGCCCTATGGGGCACAAAATTTGCGTTGTGGAAATAGGTGTGCATTTTCGCGCGTTGTGAACATGATGCCGCAAGAATTTCAGCGTCAGTGACGTAATAAGGAAGTTAGATCAGATAGAACAACCCTTGCATGGCCTCGTCAGCCAGTTGCAATGCCTCTCTTGGGCCTACCAGCCTTTCTTCGCCGTGGAGATGGGTGGGCGTGGCCTGTAGTCATGGCTGTACGCCGGGTTGGGCAACGTAACACGACGTCAGCGAATCAGCGTTTCTCGCCGATATGCGCGACAATAGACCGATCTCACCGGCCTGTTTCGCCGCGCCACCGCTGCCGCAGTGCATGCCGGAACTTGTAGTACTCGCGGCGGTAGCGGTACCGCGGTACGCTCAAATGCGTGGCCGCTGAATCGGCGGACGGCGTTAACGAGCTGTGAACGGCGTTAACGAGCTTTATCGGCCTTGTTACGAATGGACACTTGGAAGACCTGACAACTATAGAAAAGACCGATGTAAACCCGCCTCTCGCTAGAAACAGCACCACGGACAGCCTCCCAACTAGCACCACTCCTCACGCAGAAATATTATTCGTGTTATCATTCCCACACGTACGTGCTACATGATGGATGCACGTGTACACACATCAGACTATAGTCTGTTTCAGAAGTTCCGTGCAGCACTGTGGAAGCTACAGCCCTCTTCGGCCAATGCGGAGGACGAACACATGTTAAACGTGTCCTTCCGCGGCTCGTCATCTGCCAATGGCGAGCGCTGCAGCGACACCTGCAGCCCTGAAAGGAGGAAGATGAAGCGGGGTGTGCGTGTCCGAACAATGGCATTTCGTCTCGCTTCGGAGGGATTCTGCGCTCGATGGCCTCGTAGCCTTGGCTCTGCTGCACGGAACTCCTGAAACAGTGTGTACATATAGTAGACATACGTACGCGTTGAAGAAAACGTGTAGCACACGCAAAGGTGTTGTCGCTTATTTTCTTGTCCTTTCGATAGAACCTACATGAATACACGTTCGCGTATGCACACTACCACGAAACTAGCGACAGATTGTCCGCTGGAAACCTAGCTGTCGCTGATAAACGCACTGTTGCAATTCCGTCCGCTGTAGCGAGGCCACGTTATCACTCGTACGCGAGGCGCTGGGAGTTCGCACGGTGTTACGCGCCAGCAGCGGCGACGGTGGTGGTCTGTCGTGTGAAACGGATTTTAAAGTGTTTTCGCTCTCCAAGCCAGTTAGACGAAACCATTGGAGAGAGGAAAGGGTTATGCCACTGGCGCGTTGTCTTCTAGATGCGAGAAAGAAAAAGACAGCGTTTAAGAAAAAAAAAAAAAACGTCGAACACCTTCCTTTCCCATGACGTGTGGTCAGTCCGCGCACAATACCAGCGTCTCCCAGTGGACGAGGGGCAAAGGCCTTCTATCGAACCATCCATATCCCGCGGACCGGATGCGTCTGTGGTGCCGTTGAGTAACGAGGACGAACTGGCGGTCACGAACTTGCCCCTGCGAGACTGTGTGAGAGTGTATAATGGAGCATGCGCTGTGCGGTTGCGCCTGCGCGAATCGCAGAGCCGGCTGTCATTAGGCACAGGAGCCTCGTCTGTTTCAATTAGTCTGTGAACGATGACGCTTGCCTGACGAGAGAAGCGAAGACTTGCGAGTCGCTTAACCAGGGCGTGGCGCCGCGGAGCGTCCAGATCTTGAAGCGCATCCCGAACAACGCTTACGGTGGTGCGCAGTCGTTGGCGACTCCGTCTGGACAATGGAGCTCGCGTAGTTGATGAATGATACGAGCGTTCACGAACGATAGAAAGATGAAACTGGGTGTTTAGTGAGGATAGTTGTAATTG
The DNA here is from genome assembly GCA_013339685.2 of Hyalomma asiaticum. NCBI lineage: Eukaryota > Metazoa > Arthropoda > Arachnida > Ixodida > Ixodidae > Hyalomma > Hyalomma asiaticum. The sequence continues at coordinate 33,699,715 of CM023489.1, forward strand.
GTCTTGCCAGTGGTCTTGCCAGTGGTAACATGCTTGTGGGAAAGTGAAGAGACGTGCGAAGAATGCGAGCCCCGTCTCGGTGGACAAGAGTTGTAGGCTTAGTTTTGATGGCATATGAGCGACCGCGACATCGGTTTCTTTTGACAGAATAGGGAAATGCAAAGGGAAAGAGAAGTGGGTTCACCGGAGGAGATCTCTATTGGGCTTCTACGTAGTTGTTAAGGGGAAATTGTATGGAAGAATGAAAGAAGAAGACGGTGTATTAGGATGCCACAGGATCGTCCAACCATGGCAGCGTCAATGTCCAGCTAACAGATAAGAAGCGTGTTTGCGAAATAACCGCGCGTGTTCAACGGACAGTAAAGCCAAGGAAAGCACGGAGAAAACTAACTGTTATCTTTTAATTCAAAAGTATAAATAATTAGGATAGCGGAAACGAAAATGGACGAATGAGCGACTTACCACAAGTGTAAAACAAACCCACGTGGATTATTAGCTGCGCGCGGGCGACGTTCTATACCAGCCTAGCTACCGAGGCGATGTTCCTTCGGTACAGAATCGTGGGTATTTGTAGGCGTACTATAGATGTGTTCAATGTCGCGACGTGTGTTTTTCATCGCACATATGTGTTGGCGCTGTAGTTCTCTGCCCTTGCTCCATTTTCTTTTTCTCGTAGCCTTGATTCGCCAACTCGACGTATTCGCTACCTTGATTAGTTTCATACCTAAGGCCTTAGCATATAGGAGCTCTGTATGATATGGTCTTCGGGTCCAATATGTATCATGAACACGCTCGGTAGATCAGTGGTCGTGTAGACTGGCGAAAATTCCGTCACGGTCGGTAATTAGCCTCGTAGTCAACGTGATGTGCTCTTGCAAAATGCCGAAAAAAGGTCAATTCCAGTTCTTTCTTTACTTGGTTGTGAGGCTGCATATAGAATGATGGCAGCGCAACAGGTCTCTCCTTTCAGCTATTAATCATACCGTGGTTATGGAAAATCAATCATATCGGTTAACATATACTGCATTGTCGCCTTTCCTGAACTCAATAAGGGTAAGTCGCTTACTTTGAGTCGCAGAACTACGCAGAGGGGTTGTCCGTGTATGCTGCAGAAATTCGACCGGAATCAGGCTCCGCGTTGAATTAGTTTAAAACATGGGATTGATGCGCATTGACACGATATGCACGCGCAGGCTGCGCAAGTGCGTGCAACAATTACTTGTGGTAGCTAAAGGTTCGTCGTCGTCGTCGTCGTCGTCGTCGTCGTTGTTGTTGTTGTTGTTGTTGTTGTTGTTGTTGGTGGTGGTGGTGGTGGTGACCACGCCGACGACGACGGCGACGACGATGATGATAAACGTTCACGTTGTGAACGTTTTATAACATTACCATGTAGATAATTATGTAGAAAGCGTGAAAAAAAGAACCTGCATATTAAATACCGTACCGTGTTTGAACAGCACAGGCTGGCGTGGTGCAAAGCGCAAGCAGCGCAAGGTGTACGCAATGGCAGAACAGGGAGAGGTACCGTGGCTGAGGATGACGTAACAGCGCGATGGAAGCGACGAGTTCGAAGAGCACTGCACACCTACACGCACTTCGATTAGCTCGCGCGCGAGTCATTGCTGGCCGACTGCGCAAGCGACGTCCGAGGTCGCCGGCTGTGGTGCGATACCTATCTCGGCGGATGATTGTCTAACGGTCGCCAGCGCCAACCGACCCGCGCGCGTGTGTGTCTTCTCCAATGTATCGAGCGCAGAAACAACAGAGACCGCGGGGCGCGATTCCACGAACGTCTCTGCCGTCGAACCTCGTTTGTAGTCAGGGGTGCTCAGCGCAGGGAACGCGCTGTAACGAAACACAGTACGCGATGCACGTACGAAGAGACCTGCACGAGCGGCGTATAAAGAGTCGGTGTGTTTGCATACGGCATTACGGCGTCCCGGTTGTTATCTATGCGATAGGTTAGCTCCCATAGAAGTCTCACGATGATGCCCGTTCAATCGGGTTTTCCCTCGTAAAGTGGTATTCGAGTTTTCAACTATTTCGCTTTGAGGTATACGTCTCCTCTGCATGCACAAGAGAAAGCCGCTGAGTCATCGGCATGGTTTGAAATGACGAACTGGTGACGTCGGACAGACAGGAAAAGGCAAGTCTGGACAGGCAGACAGACATAACAAGACAATGCAAGACAAAACAAGATAGGTAGGCAGGCCGGCTGACAGGACGTGGCATGACATGACAGTCAGACAGGCAGGCAGGTCGGTGACAGGACGGGGCAACTCTCATCTTGTCCTGTCTGTCCTTACAGACATACAGGACAAGACGAGGCAAGATCGGCAGGGGCAGGTCGACACACCGGCCTAAGCAAGCCAGGACAGGCACACATACAGACAGGATGGAACAGTAAAGGATAAAGCAGACATTAAAGCAAAGGAAAACCAAGAAACTTGACTAGGCGACATCCCCAATTCGCTATTCTCTATTGGAGGATGATATGACCTCGTGGACAAGACTGACAGTTTCTTGCACTGTATTGGCAGCGATAGCAAGGTAAAGGGCTGGAACTCTGTATCTAATAAGCCAGTGATTCCAGTGTTGGCCGACTGCGTGTACACTGTAGGATACTGTGTAGGCCACGCCTACACACTGTCCTACAAAGAAAAGAGCCTTCTGTGAAGGTTTTTTTCACGATACGCAGCTAACTCTGCTTATGTACAGAAGCCGTTTCGGTGTTTACTCGGGATCCGGCGGCGTTGCATACCGACGGAACCGCTGGCATAGCGCGCCGCAAATAATTGCCGCGGCCGGCCACCTCTGGAGGCGCGAGCGCGAGCGGCCACCATAAAAGTGGGTCCCTTCAATTTTCCATCCCTGACACGCTGACCTTTTGTTCTGTCAGGAAGGAAAAAAAAAAGCGCAGTGCCCCGAGGGAAAGGCGCCATATATAATGGCCGCGTTGCATTCCCGCGCAGTTCAAGAACACGGCGCCATGAGTCCTTACTCCTCGCGCCTGACCGGCGCACTGCGGCACGCTTGTTTACCGCTTTTAAATGGCACGTGCGTGCTGTGGCACAAACAAAGTAGCCGTTATCAGCCCACCGACTGTCCCGCGGCGGACTGTGCCATTTAATTTCGTACTAGACGGCCGGCCCACCAGCTGGAAAGCCGCAGTGCAGCAGGCGGTCTCGGCGAGGTGTCCACAGAGCGTGTACGGGAAATGTAGGCGGGTAAACTTGGACAAAGAATCAGAAAAGGGAGTGGGAGAGCAATACAAACACCTCTAGTGAGTGTGCTACACGTGCGCCAAGATTCACCGTCCGACGCCGTGTTTCCTTGAGCAGGCGCAATGCACGTGTTGAGTGAGCTCTTTCCGTCCGCCATTGTGCGACCTTCCAGTTCTTTGAAGGTGATTGCCTCGTCCTTACGGTGGCGCTTGCGACCGCGGTATACTGGAATCCTCCTGTAGTGTTGAATTCTCATGAAAGGGTCCTTGTTTCAGCCGTTCTAGGCTTAACAAAGTAGAAGATCGCGCTGGTTGGTATTGACTGATGTATTGTTCCTATATCTATTGTAAGAAAGAAGAGAGAGAGAATGCTTCGTGAATGATTTCGGAGATGTTAGCCTTGTTTGAGGCCTGGCTTGCTACTCCAGGTGTTTGGCGATGATTGCGGTGCGTACAATTACGTGTACGTGACGACCCGCAATCGATGATGAAGATGTGTATGTGATGGTGATTGTGTACAAACTTATTTTATTTATTTATTTGCAATACTTCCAGTCTCTATGTCTATACCATAGCAGGTGGGCATATAGCTACAATGCAAGCTTGCATACATACAATATATATTGTATAACATGTACATATAAAAAAACACATATGAAAGAGGCAAGCGCTACATGTATCTGCGCAATACACTCTGAAAAGAACAAAAAGAAAAGGAGAGGAAAGAGAAAAATGTATCAGCACTAATGGAACGTAACTGTTTACAACCTACAAGCATATAACTTTATATAATCTAACATAACACAACAGACTGGTAAAAAAAAATGTAAGAACAACCTTGGGTAAACATGAAAAATTGTTTTCGCAGTTATTCCTTACTGTTTTCTATCATGTTACGGAAAGCTGGCGATGATTCCATATCCGTTATTGATGAGTCCAGGTGGTTCCGCTCCCTAATAGCAGTAGGGAAAATGACTACGTGAATGTGCCCGTTTTGCAAAAGTACTCAACCAGTGCTGTGTTATTCTTATGCCGTGAAATTTGGGACGTAGGGCAAGTAACATATTTTGAAGAATCTATGTTTAAGCGGTTGTGTAGCAGGTTACGCATGAATTTTAGACGGGCTTGCTTTGCTCCGATTTCCAGTGTCTATTCCAGATGAGGCCAGAAGTTCTGTTGGCGAGCCAGTGCTTCTGTAGTTTGCAGTGAATAAACAGTATACATTTTCCTTGAACGTTTTTATAATTCGGTTATGTTAACAGCCGTGTAAGGAAACCAGACCGAGTTAGCCTGCTCTAGTAGTGGCCGCACAGAGGTATTATAAGACAGCAGTTTGACATGACTGGGAGCTGACGAAGAAGAGCCTATTAGGTGGTCACACTATTACTTTTATATCGTGAGTTTGTATAATTGGCTGGTGTAACTGATTATTTTATAACTGATGTATTTGGTTAGTGCAGTCGAACTTTATTTTTTCCTACTGACCCCACTGCTGCCCGTTTGCTTACGAGTCGGGATATTGCCAAGTCGGGGAACACATTTTCAGTGTTGCCTTTTTCTTCATCCCGATGGCTTGTTACACTGCTGTGCATACATACGCATTACGCAGAATAGACATTATTATTATTATTATTATTATTATTATTATTATTATTATTATTATTATTATTATTATTATTATTATTATTGTTGTTGTTGTTGTTGTTGTTGTTGTTGTTGTTGTTGTTGTTGTTGTTGTTGTTGTTGTTGTTGTTGTTGTTGTTGTTGTTGTTGTTGTTGTTGTTGACATGTAAAGACGTTTAAGGTAAGCTTTCATGTGACCCGGCTACCGCGAGTCTCCCGACTGTTCGAAACAGATTACCTATCCGTAAAAGTAACTTCGGAGACCTTTGAATTGCGATATTTGTGCACGTACTGAAAGAAACATAAGGGCTTATGCCTGTCATCTTGCATAACAAAAGAAGAGGGGGAGAAAGAAGTTGCCGCAATGCCACAAGATCTTTCCAGTTCCTGTATCAGACCGACGTGGTCGTAATTTATATAATCCACGACCAGTTGGCGACCAGCTTCGGGCCTTTGATTTCCTTTTCTTAATTTTTCCTACGTTATTAGTTTTCTTTTAATTGCAAGGTATCTTCTAAGGCAGTGTTTCAGTTGCATGCCTCAAGTGGAATATCAAGTGTCCTGCCTGACGTCTACTTTTACACCTGTTGCGCATACCTGCTGTTCTTCGTGTTCATCTTTTAGCACCATTTTCACGTAAAGACCTTGAAGTCTCGTAATACTTTATCACTAGCCTTATTATTGCCTACTTGTACCTCACCGTGATGCTGGAAACACTGCGACGTGATGTTTTATATGGGTCAGAGAGACGACTACGACTTCTTCTTCTTCTTCTTCTTCTTCTTCTTCTTCTTCTTCTTCTTCTTCTTCTTCTTCTTCTTCTTCTTCTTTGTGAAACTAAAGAAGCAGAGCGAGTGTATAGCCTTCTACTCTTCACGTATGCGTAAGGGGAAAAGGGAGGGACAGAGGGATGGATGTGTGATGATAGGTGGCTATGGTACCGGGCGATCAATAATCGTACTCACGACTCACGTTGTCCTGTACGTGGATGTGCACTACGCACAGGGGTATTCGCGACATGGCACACGACCTAGAGGCGAGCACCAAGACCATCCTCGCTGGTGAGCTTCAAGAAACGGCTGAACACTTTCTGCGAGATTGTAACCATTTCTTTGCCCGAAATGAACATTCCCAAGGACACTGAAAACCGTCTCCTTGCGCACCAGAGGATACTAGGATTCGTGTGTTACCCGTCTTCAGCCAGAACCGAACTGTTGTGAAGAGTACTAGTGAGCCTTGTTAAGGTCATCATGAACAGCGCGCTGAAAGGACGGCGCCTCCGGAAAAGCGAGGCTGGTGCAGCGGCAGTCGCGAAGTCGATCGGCACTGCGTGCGTGCCAGTCGTTGCCGTAAGATAAAGATG